>JAAGVU020000123.1:17609361-17622280 GCA_011763525.2 Mormyrus iriodes | reverse complement strand
CTCTCTCTCTCTCTCTCTCTCTCTCTCTCTCTCTCTCTCTCTCTCTCTCTCTCTCTCTCTCTCTCTCTGTCTCTCTCCAGCAGGGATGATACAGCAGGGTATGCCTGCACATCACTTTATTCTCTCTCTCTCTCTCTCTCCGGCAGGGACGATACAGCAGGGTATGCCTACAAATCACTTTATTTTCTCTTTCTCTCCGGCAGGGACGATGCAGCAGGGTATGCCTGCACATCACTTTATTCTCTCTCTCTCTCTCTCTCTCTCTCTCTCTCTCTCCGGCAGGGACGATGCAGCAGGGTATGCCTACACATCACTTCATTCTCTCTCTCTCTCTCTCGCTCTCTCTCTCCAGCAGGGAGGATACACCTGGGTATGTCTACACATCACTTCATTCGTGTGGATTCAGTGTAGTGCTTGGCTTGTGGCAAAGTTTTGCTTTTTGGAACTTCCTGGAATTTTATTTCCAAATATTTTTGATCTGCAGTGGGTCGAATCTGCAGATTCTGAACCCATGGATACAGAGGGGGCTGATTGTGTATTTGTTTGCATGTAAAAGCCCATCCTCATTAGCACAGGATACAAGACCAAACACCCTGGATAGCATTCCAGTTTGTCACCGGGCAGAGACACGCAAACATGCACGGCTAGACGTCAACGTTTGTGTCTTTGCACTGTGCAAGCAAGCCAGAGTAGCACAGCACACTTAACACAGTCACCGTTGCCCTCTCTTGTGTCGTACTTGCAGTCACCACTGAAGTTGAGCTTCAGCTGTTATGCCTTTAAGACCAAAGGATGTTTCATAAGAATGGGATAAATTAGGCTTAGAATAGCTGCTTGAAAGTACAGAAACATGCAGTGCCGTGGAATGCATGGAAGGGGATTTCTCTGTTTCTCTGGTGTTATGACAGTTTCCGTCCATTCACAAAAAATACTCTTTATTCATTGCACATTCATGAGCCAAAATCTGTGCTTATAACATCCCGTTCTTCAAATAAGATTCCGTTTCCAAAATTGCTCGGGCCAGACACAACAGCCTGTCTGGAAGAAAGAGCTCTCTGTTTTCTCTCCCTCCTTGTTGTCTCCATCGATTCCTATGCTCAGGCCTGGCCTCATTCGTGTGGCTTTGTAGTATAATTTTGACACACTGATGAGCTGCATTTCCTCAAGCTTATTTTAAACCCTGCTCTGCTCCAGGAAAGTTGTGCAGCTAGTATCTGTCATGGCATTGACTGCCACCTGCATGGCTTGCACTCATGGATTACTGTGTGTGAGGTGGGGGGGTTGAATGGGGGGGGATGCAGGCTTCCATCATAGATGTGAATCATGGGGGTCTGACTCTGACCCCAGTGTCAGGACCAGAAAGAGTCACTCAGCTCTGGGTTGTTAAGCCTTATTACAGATGCTTCCAGGCGGTCTAGGGACAGACAGAATTTCTGCGACACGCTCTTCTCTCACGCACACGCATGCAGAGTGAGAAGGAAATGCTTTCTTTTGCAGGAGAGGGGAAACATCTGTTAACAGACAACAAAGTACCTCTGTGGAAATGTAGCGTGACGGCTCTGTGCAGGACAGCAGGTCATCCTGGAGGAAGCCTGGACTTTCTGGTCCCAGGCCAAATCTGCTCTAGTAATATACTGGCTCCAGGAAGAACTTCACCCCATTATTACACTTATGCTAACCCTAACCCCCATGCATAACCTACAGAACCTCAAACCAAGATCCTCACCCTGCAGCTCGCACCTATCCTGACTACCTCACGTTCATAAAGCTTGTGACACTCATTTTTTGTGTCTTCACTACTTCTGGTAAAGGTAGGTAACAGTATCCAAATGTGACTGACAACTATAGTGCCTGTGATGAGTCTAATTGGCACCTCCCAACCCCCACAAGGTTTATGAATGATGCCTGTGTGGGTGTGGGTGTGTGTGGGCGTGGCTGCAGTGGACGCCGTAGGTTACGATGCCCTCTTTGTGGACCAGCCTGAATAGGCTGAATGGGGCAGGCGGCAGTGAGCCCACAGAGCAGTGGGCCAAGCACAATGCATCCCAGCAGTATGAGCTCAGCCAGAGCAGAGAGGGATGCAGTCAGACAGCTCTGACAGAAGATGTCTTCTTCACACAAAACCACACAGCTAGAAAACCAGTTCGGCCTCCTAGCGCAGATAAGGCACCAGATTTCATTTTATGCTTTCCTGAATTCGTTTGGGTATTTTGTGCACGGGTAATTTTCTAAATAGATAATATATAATGCTTGTCATGGCAATATGCAAGACGTTCATTATACAGAAAAGATAAGTTCAAGATCTTGAAGACGCTTTACTTGAAGGGGCAAACATAACATAGTATTAGGGTTATTGCTTATGTATCACTTAACCACAAAGTAAGTCTTAGTTACATACTAATCTAATCTTAATTCATCGTTAATGAATCACGATGCAACTTCTATCATGCCACCAAATGCCAGTTACAACATTTATTAATATATGTTAATTCTGTAAATCTTTGTGAACTATTGAAGGAACAAGTCATGAATAACACAAGTGAAATACTGATCTCATGTTTGTTCATCAGTAATGAATCGTGACGCATATTTTATCTCAGGTAGTGACTATATCTGTTCATGATTTGTTCATAGTTTGTACAGTAGTAACTGAGTTATTACTAAGTATCTGCGCCCTGTCAGGTAAAGTGTTACCAACATACTACATAATTTATTTGGGCCTAAGTAATTTAAATTAAATTGAAGATCTGAAGACAAAAAAAACTTTAATGGAAAAAAATGCCACCCACAAACAAATGTATGTCAAAGCTTAATAAATACAGCATAACAAATCTCAATCCAGTGTGTGTTATGCGTTATAGAATCTCTTAATGAATTTTGGGATTCAACACAATTGTTTAGGATTAATTAATTATTGAGGTTATACTTGAAGTCATATATATATATATATATATATATATACACACACACACACACACACATGTGTATGTGTGTGTGTGTATGTGTTTACACGTGTATGTGTGATGTGTGTAATGCCTTTGAGTTTAAACATAACCTCAATAATTCTCAATATAAATATAAATAATTAGGTTAAACTTGCTGTACTTCTTTATATATATATATATATATATATAATTTAAAGTATATATATATGCCTAAGTTGTTCATCCTAATTGGTTTTATTTTCCAAAGAGCATATGAGATATACTTCTGGAATTGAAACATTGTATCACAAGGCCTGCCCCAGCAGCTTACATTCCCCACAAGTATATTAGAGTGGGAGCAGGTGGACAGTCCATTTGTAAATCACTTAATGAAGAATTCCCCCACTTTACATCTGCCTTTTTACCCTTATTCCCGTTTTGTGCATCTGTTGTTAAAACTTTATAAAAAGTTTATTTTACCATGAAATGAGTAGGCACGGATAAATGGCCAGCTCCGAGGTTTTGTCAAGTGACGGAGGCCGATTATTGGGGGTATGCAGACTGGGGCAAGTTAGAACCATATGTCATCATTCCAAGCCATTGTGTGGGCGGGTCTCCGTGGCAACCCCATCAGCTGTGGCCATTGTGCGCCAGGGCTCAATAGCCCATATATTCATTGCCGGGCTATTGCGGGTCTCAAAACAGAAACAAATTGATACATACAAGCCCTATTCCCAATGGGCTCACATGACACATTTTGAGCAGACAAAAAAGAACATTTCACCCTGTTGAAAATCTTGAGAAAAGATTGGTCACCATGGGGATAAGGTGCCATGGCCCTGGTGCGGGCCATTAAACTCCAATCAGATGCAAATTCTTGTGTCCCCCAGCACGCAGGCTGAGAGCCCCCTTCACATGGCTGACACATATTAAACAGTTTGTTTGCCAATTCACATGTCATTTTAATGGCTGTTTATTCCTTGCCTCCTTTGTCTGAATTAACAGAATTACAAACCATCATTGATTTATAATAACTAGGTACTCAAATTGCCTGTTGGTGAGAGAGTCTCATTTTAACTCTACCTAGCTGGCTGAGAAAAAAAATATTGCAACCAGGAAGCATGGCCTTTTTAAAGCTAAAGCGCTGCAGTCAATTAAAATAAGACTTTAAATCACTGGAAACACCCCAAAAAATATACATTATCAAGAGGAACACAGAAGAGTTAATGTCTCATTCAGCAAATACTCTCCAGTTTAACTCCACTAATTCCAGTGTTTTGATCGTCTTTTGAAGTAGCTGCTTTTTACTGAATAGATGGTGGGTTTAAATCAGCCCCTTATTGTTGATTAGAATAAGGTTAAGTAAAACTGATGCACGTCACCAAAACTGATCTTATACTTGGTGTAAAAAAAGTAGCATTTGAAATCCTATCTTTCAGGCTTCCAATAATTACTTGTGTTTGATATGCGCAGACAAGTGTGGTTATGTCAAATGCTTATATGTGGGGTAAGGCCATTTAACGAGTATGAAAAAATCAGTTTAAAATTAAATGTTATGTTTTAAAATGTTTGATACTTGTGTACTATGGATTTTTTTATTCCATTAAATCGTTAATTTTGCTCTCCGGAGGAGGTATGGGGCCCAGAAGCCCGGTGATTGGTTATAATAAGAAGTTAAATAAAATAATTAAAAGCTGACACAAAGTTGACACCTAGACAGAAAAGAGTACACAACAGTTACATGAATGATGTGAATGCCTTGCCTGTTCTAACAGGAATTTTGATAAGAACTAACATGGCTGTGACACAAAATGTATGATAGATGTTACAAGTAGTCTGCTTGTACATAATGATATTTAGCACCTTTATTTGTGAATCGTAGCCTGTTGAATGGCCTTTCTGTTTTATAGTCAAGGTGTCAGCTACAGTTGCTGTCATTCTACTCTGCAAATTGTTGGGTTACATTACAGCAGGGAACACAGCTTTTAAAAGGATTTTATTCTTCCAGCCAGCAAGCCGTTCAACAGTTTAATTGTTTGTGTAATTTATTTTATTTTATAAAAATGTATGCAGGAGAACACGATTGTCACACTGGAATTGGAAAGAAAAGCATCTTGCTGTTATTTTGTTAGATCGTGATTATAAATTTGTCTAAGTGCTAGGTGCCATTTGTTCATTTATTGTATATTTAGTTGATTTCTATGTGGTGTAGTAAATCAATCACGCATTTCATTATCGGTTTAGCATCAGCCAGGCAAGACAAAAAAAGCAGGCGAGATCAGTTTTGGGTCTGGCATCATCTTCCATCATCTCTCCATCAACAAAGTGGTCGAAAGGAAAAGGCTATAGCCGCCAGCATTAGAGGTACGTTATCTCTTTAGAAACTTATGGAATAACACTCCATCCATCCGGGGTGCTGCGTTGCCTTGTTCCCACTGCTTCCTGGGATAGTGCCCAAACTCAACACATCCTGGCTGTAGATAAGCAGTCGGAAGATGGACGGACAGATGGAGCCAAATTACTTCCCTTCGATATGTATGATGCACATCAATGTCACATTAAAGTCACCAGCTCCTACTTAAAGAAACTATCATCTTTTTATGCACCCCCCTGGCCAAACAATGTCGGGCAAGGAGACTAGATAAACAGAAAGAAGTGATATATTGCCAAGGCAACAGATGCCTTTATACTGAATTTAGTTGGTGGAACTCCAACATTGGAAAGAAAACGCACCATAGCGCCCCGCTCTGTAAATGTACTGCTCAATCATAGAGTATAGAGTAATCATAGATAGATAGATAGATAGATAGATAGATAGATAGATAGATAGATAGATAGATAGATAGATAGATAGATAGATAGATTGATTGATTGATTGATTGATTGATTGATTGATTGATTGGAGACAGAAAAAACACAGGCAACTGTTGTCTACCCATGGCTGACATGTTACCTAAGCAAGGAAACCTTTCTGAAAATATAATGCGTCAGATGAATGTATCTTACAGTATGGAAATCCAAACAGATCCCAACTTCCTGTGGCTGCCCGCATGAAGGTTAAGACCTGGAGACCTACCCCACCTCACTCAACATCCATTGGTGGGTCCCTGATATACATCCAGCTCATGCTTGAGTTGGGTTACTCTGCAAGCTTTGGGTCTTAGCCACCATTCAGCATTCCATTGTGGCACTAAATTGCACACATACATATTGGGGACACATACATGCAAAATCTCTAATATTCTTTGTTATTGTGTTCAATTACAGAACTGTGCAGTGGCCATTGTATGAACACAGTGTTTTGTTGTACAGATTAGTAACAATGATAAACACCAAGTCTACCTTTCCATATCATATTCATTTTTCTTTCAATAGTTTTTTGTCCATTTATACTGCTGTGTAGTTTGGGACGGTGTTAGACATTGTCTAACTGAAGACATAGCCACTTTGTCCAAGTGGGACAGCCACAGTCAGGCCAAAGAAGGAGGGACCAAAGTAATGGTACCATGTGTCTTGACGCCTGGTGTCTTCACAGTTAATTTGCTTGTAGCTCTCAACAGAGCACCAGCACTCTTTGAGGATTCATTGACACGCATTTTTTCTCCACTCAGCTGTGACCTGCAGATCAGTGCTGTCAGACTGTCGCTCGTTAGAAAAAGTCACAAAAATCCGACCAAATCTTGGGGAAGCATAACTTGGCAACTGAAAGCTCAGTAAAAATAGGGAAGGTGCTTTGAACAACAAAAAGCAGCCAGAAAGAGCTGGAAGAATATGCTAGTTCTTCAGCCGGAGTGATTCAAAGATTATCCGCTCACATCCACTGATCTCTAAATGAATAAAGTTGGGAGCATATTACTGACAGCTGGGTGCACCAGCATAGGGGCTGGGGGAAGACCGGGGCAATGGGTTACGGTGTCAATCTCTAGGTGACCCCAAGGGGGGCTGGGTGTGACACGATAAGGTGACAGCACTGAGGCTACACTTTTAGCCTTGTCTTTAAAAACTGCACCCCATTAAATAGAGAGGACAATCACATCGGACCGTTTTCATTCCAGCAGAAGCCGGTAATCCCTGAGCCATGTGTTAGTTTGCAGCTTCAAAGCTAGTTTGGTGGAGAAAAGGCAAAAGTCATGAGGATGTGCCATGCGTCTTGCTTATGGTGCAAATTTGTTGCTTATTCAAGAAAACAAAAATCACTTTCAGAATAGCTCACGTAATTACAGACTGGATTTGGTACCAGATTTACCACAAATAAATGGAAAACAATCCAACTAGGGAGACTGAGAAACAATTTCCTAATATACTGAAATGTTTCAGACACGTGGCATTAAAAAAAATGTTGTATCTGACTAAGGCACAACTCTGTTTAAGGACGTTAACTTTTTCGGATGAGCAAGTTTACAAAATAGTAACATTACAATATTATTCATAAGATATGTTTCTATAAGTTTATCCTAGGTAAACACATTTTCAAGGGCATTGTCTTTTAAAAAATTTTGCGGCTATTGATTTTGTATAAGATGTACCAGTAGCATGTTCTGCAGATTTTAAGATGTATTGTGTTGGGCCTGAGCCAGACACAGCCCTTTGTTATACTGGGTTATATGCATCACCCTCGATGCATTTCTGCATCCTCTCTCGAATACTTTATCGAGGCTTTTTACTCATATCGATTTATATTATTCATAAATATTTCCTTATTTTATTTGTACATTATTACTTACTTTAGTGAAGCGTTCTTATTCCTGTTGACTTTTCCTCACATCTCAGCCTCCTGAACGGTATTCTACTAACCGGTGGTATGAGTCATAGTAGCTCCTTCAAGATTCTCAATTGCCTTCTAATGCAATTCCTTTGGTCATCTCGCAGTATACTTCTTGCCAGATTTTGTAATTTTACAAGAGAATGGGAGTTACTTATACCCAGTGTCACAATTAAATACAATATAAAGTACAAAAAAGTTTAATTCCTTTAGTAGTTCCTTGCTATTTTATCTTGAGAGAGCTTTTGCTTATGTTACTAACATGTAAGCACATGAAATGCCAGTATAAGAGTATCTCACTCACAGTGACATGTGAGAATGCTTTGTTCCAAAATTGTAATCTGAGGCCAGTCTTTATTAAATCCTTCATGATGTCAGTGGACAGTATGGTGTTCCACTGGTGTAACACTCATGCCTACAGGAAGACTGCAGGATATTGAAATACCCTTTTATTCCAGACAGTACAAAACTCTCAGATCTCTTGACAAGTGTTGTCAAATTTTCTTGGGACTTATCAGGAAAATAGCTGCAGGATTCTCACGCGGGTGCACAATGACCAAACAAGCGGGTATATCTAATTCAATTAAGTCCATGTGAAGGTGCCAAGATGCCCCAAGACAGTTGGGCAGTGATAATGAGCCAGCTCTTTAGGGAGGCGGGGCACCATTAATGCCTGCTTTCTCTCTGGACCTAACACTCGAGCAGAGAAAGCCTTTGATTCCTTGAAAACATCCAGGCAAGACTCATTCTGTCCTCTTTAAATGGAATTTCTCACATTCCACTTCCAATGGGTAAATTGGTCTCGAGAGACCCTGCCCAGACCCCCAGCTCTGTGTTTAGGGCGGCCTTGGGTCTCCCCAGTGCACCCTCTTTTGCTGACACATACTTTCTCCAATCAGAAATGTGCATATTTCCATTAAGTTTTCTCATTCAGAGAACAATGAAACTAGAGCTGTAGATAAAATTGTAGCTAGTCTGTTGCAGGATCAAACTCCTAGGCTAATTAAGTTCTTAGATTGTACCTTTCAGCACAATGTTTGATCTATGTGCTGGTATGTTATCCAAGATATACCCTGGCCTCGTACCCTGTGCTGCCTGGGATAAGCTCCAGAAGACCCCTGGTTGGAAGACGGATGGATGAATTTAATCTATGCAGGCATGAGTTAAATTCTACATGCTTCTATTGATAAGTGTGCAAACTGATAAGTACATAAAAGCAGAATGAACAATGTGATGTAATAATCCAGGTTATAAGCTTGGAGGGCGTTGAATTATGTATGAAGTGACACTGTTATCAAACTCAATGAGGAAAGTACGTGATACTTTCTGTATGGAGACAGGCAGTTATCAAATACAAATATTCATATATGACGCAAGAGGACATGATCACAGCAAGCGAAATACAGTAACTTTTCAAGCAACAGGTTTCATTTCATTTGTAGTATTTCACTTGTTTTGTTCTGGAAATAAGGATCAAAATGTGATTTTTCAACTTTACACTAGAAGAAGGTCTATTAATGTTTGGTTAATCATTCATCATCCATAGCTGCATCTCCAGCAGGGTTGTGGGGAGCCTTGACCCCCCCCAAAAAAGCACAAGCACAAAGTAAACAAACACCCTGGGTTTGAGGCCAGAGCACAGGGCAACACGCACACATGCAAAATAAGGTATGGGCAATGTAGGCATATCAGATCACTTTCAGTGGATGTTTTTGGCTTGGGGGAGGAAGGCAAAGCAGTTCCTGGAGGAAATCCTGAATAATGAAGAGAACATGTAAATTCCACCCACACACATGGAATAGGAGACAGAATTCAAACCTCTAACCCTGAAGGTATGAAACGCGGCACTAACCACTAAACCACGAAGAATCCCAATAAACTGATAAATGTCATATAAATTGCAAATTATAACAGCTAGTAATTAAAATGCAAACTGAAGTTGAAATATGCCATTACATTTATACTCACAGTTTTTGCGCTAATGTGTCTTCCCTATTTTCAAATCGATCTTAAAAGATCCTTGTATTGCAAGGAGACATTGTAAGAGTATGCTTTATGCAGGGCTATATACTGATTTATATTCCCTCATTTTAACACTTCAGCTATTTAGCATACTGCATTTGCAAACCAGGGAAAGCCACAGAAAGAACCCCGACCGATCGACTGAAATTTTGCACCGAATTCCCATCCTTGACAGCGAGGCCCCCGCCACGTCTGACTCTGCCCACGGAGCAGTGTGCTAAATGGCGTTCCTGTAATGGACTCCTGCTAAGCTTCATACGTGTTCTATAGCCACGTTGCACCAAGTTGTGTCAATATCATTACCATGACAATGACCCAAAAAAGGAAGCAAAAAGAAAAGTTTTTTTAATAAAAATCTGAAACTATAGAATTCTTTGTTGTCTTTGAAAAAAAAAATCTATGAAATCAAAGAGGTGGATGGTCATTTTTTCTCCGTTAGAAAATGGAGCTGAAAGAATGTCTTATTTCCATGCAAAAGGGAGGGGCCCCGTTTAAAGGGTGGGAAAATGTTCTTCCATTGTAGCCAATGCTGGTATCAGGGGCCAAGGCAGACCCCGACGCCTCCCTGCCAGGCCATGCTTAACAAGGCACTGGCTGAATTAGAGAATAGCAATGAGTTTTTAATTGGTGACACATAATATTTATCACACTGACAGCGGAGTGCTGCTCTCCAGTCTCTCTTGTGCCAAGGCCTGGATCTCACTTCTTCCCCCTGCCCCCCCCGCCACCACCTACCTCCCCTAGGCCACGCCCTTCCGTCCAGCAAGGGTACTCAGAAAGAATGAAAACATAATCATCAAATGTCAGCCTGAATGATAACATTGAATTATTCATTAGAGGTCCCTAAAGTGGGGACGGAATCTGGCTCCCTCCTCCTTTAACAAAAGCGGCCTTTTGTCCTGAGCCCAATGACTGCAAGGCCCATGCTCAGGCCCCTAAAAAAGTGCCTTCACCTCTTTTATCCAACCTCAGAGCTGTACGCGGCAAGCGGGGAAAAGTTATTAACAAGCATTTAATATTTGCACTGATACACTGTTTCAGCTGACGCCGCGTCTGGTTTTGGTTTGATAACACCGAGAATTCCACCATCATGTTTGAATTTAACTGAAAATAAAACGTGCCATTTTTTTAAGTTTTTTTTTTTTATTTCTGTTATATTTCAAAATTAAATTCCTAAATTATACAAAAAATAAAATTTAAAATAAGATATTTTAGTATACTATTTGAAGAAGCACTGCAACCCTGTACTGGATTTGATGATGAATGAGTTATATAAATGCAGTATACTAAAAAACTATTAAAAATTGCTATACCAAAGCATGCAAAATATGGAGCATGTAAATAATATACAGAAATATGAAATACTCTATTACATTTAAAAATAATTAAAATTATATTCAAAGGTACAGCTGGTTTTGGAAATGTAAAAGCTTCCCATTTTTTATATGTTGGTGGAATAGTTATACAAGTACTATACACCTATAATAACATTTTAAATATATATTTTTTTATTTTATCGCTAGTACTTAATTATACATAGTGTTATATTTTGCCATACATTTTGATGGTGTGTTCAGCATAAATTCAACAATTAAACAAATTTATAGAAAAAAAAAAAAAACAAATCCCATTGCTGAAGCCAATGACGTGATTTAACGTTAAAATTGAGCATTGTGAGCGAATGTGGTGCGACAGGAGTGTGCAGGAACTCAAACACAATCCATTGTTGACATCTGGGCTTAACCAGGAGAGCAGCCATGAAGAGCCCCAGCCTCAGCTTTCATAGAAGCAAGAGAAGAAAGAAGACTCGGGTCTAATGAAATATTTAAGATTCGGAGGAAAAGGTGTCTTAGATGGTGACAAAGGACTTGTGGAGGCCCTCCATTGTGCGCTGGCCTGGTAGGGGCCTTGCGTGGGGCGACTGGGGAGGGTGGGGGGCTTCCCATATTGAGCACGGCTGTGTCGGCACTGGCCACAGCTGTGCTGCTGTGCCCCCCACCCGGCCACCAGGCCCCCAGCATTGTGCTGCTTGGTGAATGGCAAAGAGCGCCAAATTTACACAGAGCTGATTGCACGGGTTCCCGCTTGGTGTTACGCTACACCCCCCCCCCGGCTGCCCCCTCCCAGCCCACCTCTGTTGTATTCCAGGAGTGACAAGTTGATGAATCCCCCAAGCGCTGGACTATCTGACACGCCCTCTAACCCAGGAACTGCCTCTGCGTTACGCCCCCCCCTCCCCACCACACGAACCTGCCTTTTCTCCTCTAAGGACTCGTTGATATATGGACCCTCCAATCATTGGCGCATATGCCACTTTTAAAGTCGTCTCGAATGCTCATGCATTTGTTAGCATTCATTATTTCGGCTTCTGCACTCTTTCAGAGTAACTTATCGGCAATGACAATGCTGTTTAATGCCCCCAGCATGAATTCTGTGACCTGCCATGCTTTGTTTGGCGCCTTAATCTGCCATTGTGGTTTATTGGGGGGCATTTGGTTATTGTAACTTAATAGCTACAGAAACAAGACAGGTGTAGCTAAACACTAACCGTACAAGTGGATTTTTTTTGGACAATTATTATGAGTTTAAATTGATATCAATAACAGATATTTAAGAATAATTATCAGAAAAACAAAGTTAATTATAGGCTTTACAATTACTTTAAAATCTCATTATATTTTTGTACTACTATAAATTGTGAATAATATTGAATAATAATAATACAACGTTTCTAATGTGGGTTTGAGTGTTATTCAACACAAAACTGACTAGCATGGATGTTTGTGAACTCAAAATCTCATTAAAATGTAGTTAAATATTGAAAGAACATCAATTCCTTACAGACATACCAGCGAAAACTCACCCAACATCTTGGAAGGTTGCCGGCTTGGATTTCTATTCCAGCCACTTTTGAAAGCAATGCAATTAGCAATCATGTATTTTTACATAACAGCTACTTATAATGCATGCACTTAAAGTAACCAGTTACTGGATAAAACATTTCCCCAAGGGACTATTAAAGTACATCTTAAAGCAGTTAAATGCATAATTTTTAAGCATTTGTATACTTTTTGCAAAATATAAGGCATTGATTCCACATGCATGAAAACTACAGATTAGATAGAGATAGATAGAGGGGTGGCACGGTGGTGCAGTGGTTAGCACTGTTGCCTCACACCTCTGGGATCGGGGTTCACGTCTGCGCCCAGGT
>JAAGVU020000123.1:17590531-17601503 GCA_011763525.2 Mormyrus iriodes | reverse complement strand
TTCGGTTGTTGTCTTGCGCTGTGGGGGGTGGTCGGGGGTGGGGGGGGGGGGGGGGGGGGGGGGGGGGGGGGGGGGGGGGGGGGGGCGGCTGCTAGCATCACCCACACACTCCCGAGAAACACTCCTGAGATGCACAGCAGCTCAGCCGTCAGGCCCACCAGCGCGGCCTGGATGGAGCTCGTCCACAGCTTGTGACTCATGCGGATCCAGCCACCGGTCCAGACACATCAGCTGTTTCCATTTTGGCGTAAGTATTTAAACCCTTCATGTCCACAAATACACAGGAAAAAAAAAATTTAATTCATTTTTATGTTATTAAAACTTAAATAAATAACAAACAATCGATTGTTTAAAAGAGAGCAAACTGAAAAGTAGGTGTATTTATGAAAACGAATCCACACGTCCTTCACAGCTACTTACCGTTACAGGGTCATAGTGACCCGATCCCAGGAAGCAAAAATCAAGACCCTAAAATACTAATCATTTAGAAAAAGTACTTATAAGTCAAATATCCTTGATCTCCTTTCTGCCTTGCAGTCACCTCCCAGAACATGCTCTGCTACACGTTGCTGTTTCTCTGAAATCCTTCACTTTCTGTGTACAGTGTATCGTTGTGTCTTTTAAATTTTTGAGGTACCTTTATTTAAGAAAAAAAAAGCATTTTAATTAATTCTCCCATATTAACAAGGCCAAAGTAATACCCAGGCAGAACCAGCTACAATTTCCCCTTATTTCGGCCTGTTGAATACTGTTTAATATCTTCTAACAGGTTTGTATATCCTCTTCTTTTTACAAATAAAATACAGAGCTGGAGATACATATGGGTTAAGTAGATACGAGGAACCTTTTTTTTCTTTTCGTTTAACAGCTAGATAATGACACATTTGTGGTTTAAAGCCAGAATCAAGACTTTAATATGAATATATAAAATGTGTGCATGTGACTGCATGTGCGTAAGGAGGAATGACGGTGGCTGGTTAAGAGGAAGGGCGTGAGAGGCACACAGCCAGTACTTGTGCCTTTTCAAGGTGTGTTATTTGTTCAGTGCAGTTCAAACATTGACATAGTGCTGGCAGGCCAGGAATGCGGAGGCGGGGCAGCGCCAAAGCGTTGCAGCCGTGGGAAGCTACTGTACTGCTCAACCCCCGATGATCCCCCCCCCGACGCGACAGCGATGTGTGGGCCTGATAGTGAC
Organism: Mormyrus iriodes; assembly: GCA_011763525.2. NCBI lineage: Eukaryota > Metazoa > Chordata > Actinopteri > Osteoglossiformes > Mormyridae > Mormyrus > Mormyrus iriodes. The sequence continues at coordinate 17,600,308 of JAAGVU020000123.1, read as the reverse complement.
AGCCCCCATCATCTCCGGCAGTCACGCAGCCAGACAGACGTGAGCCGGGCCCCACTCCCCGCTGCGTCCACGTGCGCAGCTAACTAACTGTGCAGCTTGAATGCAGATGGACACGCGTCAGCACACGCTGCCCACAAACGCCCGCACGTCGTCGCATTAAGCTGACTCTCACACCCACAGGCATCGCTAAAATGCACAAGCAGGCCCCCCAGCCTGTCCCCGCAGTGCACTATCCCTCAGTCTGCCCAGCATACACATACGTGTTTTTTCACTGACTCACATAAAAACGTGACACAAATGACCAGAAACACACACTCGAAAACACACAGTTTGTTCCGATGACCCAATAAAAACCAGACGAGCAGGATTATTGGACATGTGCTGAATAGGCACTGTGCTGGCCAACCCGAATTGCCCAGTGATTTGCTGGCAGGGCAGAAGTTTGGCGAAGCTCAGACAGACTACCTGCTTGTTAAATACTATTGAATGTTTTTCTGTTCATTGGACAAAGTAAAGGCATTAAATAAGCATTTTTGGGGCAAGATAAAGCATTATTTCAAAGCTATACAACAAAGACAGAATCGCGAGCTCAATTCTTGGGGATGACCCAGACCAGCTGTACATTGTGTAGCGCGTATTGTATGGCCCAACCCAGGAGCTGTGGGTGCGGGCGGTGTGGTGTTTGTGGGCGTGGATAAAGCACGACTCCCCCGAGAACAAGCACTCTACTCAGCACTGAGGGTGGGGGCTTGCACAATTCTCCTTTTGTGTCTGAGCCAGGGCTGTCCACTCCACCAAGAGGATGATCAACCTGTGAGCAAACCTGTCATCACTCTCCCATGAGTGATTCAACCATTTCCAAAAAAAAAGAATAGGGAAAATAGTTAATTATCCGACAATGGTGTTCAAAACTTAGCGTACAATAGAACTGATGAATGCGTAAGTACGGCCCAGTTATTAAAATGGCTTACCATAAGAGTCTGAGGTGTTGCTGAATACGTTTTTTACATGGTCCGAAGCCTAATCATGAGTGAATAATAATACAAATATTCTTCATAAAGCTGATTAATTATGAGTGCTTGTTTTTATATTGTTGTGGTACTTACAGAAAGTGTGCATGTGTATATGTACATATGGCACACAGGAGACTATTTAAATACACCATTTAGTTAAACTGTTTGAAGCAATCAGATCAGATAAGGAAACTGCAATACTAGGACATAACATGTACTATACATATCTCTGTGCCTTCCAGGGATGTGTGTGTGACAGAGAGAGACAGAGAGAGAGTCCAAATGTCCCCACAATGTGGTAAAACCTGTTACTTTTTAGCTTGTGGGGACATTTTTCAGGTCCCCACAATATATATCTCAATTTGATATAAATCTGTGAATGCAATCAAGCTAAAACTAAACTAAAAATGCCAAAAGTCTTGTACTTTGTTTGGTTACTTATGGCTAAGGTTAGGGCTGGGTAGGGGTTAAGGTTGTCATTTGTTTAATAAGAGTTTTTCCCATAGACATGAAAGGATGGTCCCCACAAAGGTATGAATACAAATGTGTGTGTTTCTGTGCGTGTGTATGTGTGCGCATGGGAAGTTGTGCTCTGTGTCTTTGTGTACCAGGCAGCCTCTGTGTGGGTGGACTTGGCTTACTCCCATAAAACAGGCAGACATTATGTCGAAATCATACCAGGAAGTGGTCTACTGCTTGTGGCACATACAGTGCTGTGTGAACCTGAGGCTGTAGGAGTATGCATACAGTGCTGTGTGAAACCGAAGCTGTAGGAGAATGTATATAGTGGTGTGTGAACCTGAGGCTGTAGGAGTATGCATACAGTGCTGTGTGAACTTGAGGCTGTAGGAGTATGTATACAGTGCTGTGTGGACCTGAGGCTGTAGGAGTATGTATACAGTGCTGTGTGAACCTGAGGCTGTAGGAGTATGTATACAGTGCTGTGTGAACCTGAGGCTGTAAGAGAGAGGGAACACAAACTACACTTCAACTTCCATTCACATCGTCTTATATATAATCACCACCATGTCCCTCCATGGATTGAAATTTAAGTCCAGTTTAAGTCTATTCCAGAACATAAATACTAAGTCTGTCCATCAGAAATTTTTCTGTATATACCTCTTTCGACTTATTGTACCTTCAATGAATATTGGGTTCTTCTGCAGATATTACAGAAAAATAATATATTCTCTGATATTTGAAGGATGTTGATTTTTAACGTAACAAGTGTTATATATAAATCTCACAGATCATTGTATCAATTTCAGTTACAATATTGATAGAGATGGAAGGAGTTTGGTTTTCGTTTCAGTGCCGAATGCAATGCATTCTGATCAAATATATTTCTCATTTGCACATACAGTACATAAATCAAGCCCTTTGGCTATCAAAATATAGTTTTATTTTTCTTACAGAAAGCGAAAATATCCCGAAAGCCCCTCGTGGAATGATGTACTTTGTCTTCGCCGAATCAATTTGCACATTTGAGCAAAAGAATATGCATTTGACCTGATGATGAGCATGCCAGCAAAGCCATTTTCGTGACATTTTCACGTGAGATAATTGTGGCTACGGACAGGAAACTTGTTACCGATGCATTCATTTGCAGACCTGTGATTAAGCATGTTAAATAGCTGGTTAGTTTGATCATTATACCTTTTTAACTCTTATGCCTCTTTAAGAGGTCCCCTAAAGCACTGGACTCTGAATGATACCAATATTGCCCCCATTTGTGTAAAAAATTGCAACATTATTTTTGTTTTAATGCTGGACGTATTCATTCCAAGTTTATTTCCTGCTGTTTTTACTTTGTTTTACTGTTGATTTCCTGATTCATTTTAAGGTTCAAATTAATTTCAGTCTACCAATTACTATCAGTCCCCGGGTTAAGAATGTCCGACTTACGGACAACCGATACTTCTGAACAGACTGCTATGCGGCCTAATAAATAAAAATTCGGGTTAAATACAATGGTCCGTAATAACGAACACATACTACTTTGTGATGCTCGTGAAAACATTGCACAGCTTCCATAGTTTGCTGGCTTGAGGCACAATATAGTACCGTGTGTTTTTACTTTTATTATCATTGATTATTATTATTTTTATTTACTGTTCTGACTTACCTACAAATTCGACTTAAAGACAGACTTAGGGAACGGATCTCATTCGTAACCTGGGGACTGCCTGTATTTCTAAAAGGGTTTGAATGGTATTATTGTCAGAGAGACATTATGTAAGTTATGAGATATTAATTCTAAAAGGCAAATTACTATTAGAAGATCAGAGTTGAGTGCTGTGCAAAGGTAAATAAGGTGCAGAGTATTGGGGGAAAACCCAGCATTATAAAATAAGAAATCGGACCAAGGGCTATAGATCAGAGAATGTGAAACAAAAACAAACGTTCAGGCTGTAACTCGAGGAGAAGACACTTCACAATCAGGTGATAGTCACGAGGCATTAAGATGACCGGTACACATGTGGATGCAATCAGCACCCGATTAGTCAGTTTAGTTTAGCCATAGGGTATCTCTGCCGATTTCTTGCAGCTGTATCTGAGGTCTGACATGGTGTGACAGTGGTCACTTAGCAGGTTACACTGTTGCTTCATATCTCCAGAGATGTGGATATACTATAGCATATCAGAACGTTCTATGTATGGATGTGATTTATTTTTTCTTGCTGTATTTCTCCCATTATACAGCTACCTGAGGTTTAGGTAGACTGGTGCCTGTAAAATTACTTTTTTAGGTATGCTCCATGAGATGGCCTGGAATCTTGCAAAAGATGGTACAACTGGCATAGTGTAGCCACAGAGACTTAATTCATTCTTGATCAACGGAACAATTTTAGTAATAAGTATCTGATACAGTGACTATATATCCCAGGTACCCCATGCCATGGTTAACCTATAGGATCACAAGGCAGGTGGATCTATCCATCTGTCCGTTTATCCATTTTCCATGCTTGCTTGTTCTATGCAGGGTCATGGGGGTCCGGAGCCTATCCTGGAAGCAACAAGCACAAAGCAGGGAATAACCATGTGTAACACACTTCTCCAGAGGCAACAGTGCCAACCGCTGTGCCACTGTGCCATCCCTGGTGGGTCTAGTTCATACTCAATGCATCGCATTTATGATATATGATATTCTCTCATTTCTGATGTAGCATTTAATCTCCCATGGCCAACAAGCCTAAACCCTGTTATTTCATGGTCTTGAAAGAGGCAGTCACCTTGGAGAAGCATTGTTTTTCATAAAGTCTCATTTTACCAGTATGATATAATTCCCATCATCCTCTAGAATCTGACAATCTCCCATTAGGACCAAGATCTGGCAGAGGTCCTCATCATGCAGAAAGCAACGCATCTACCATCACATTGACACTGCGACATGTTGTTGATTTATTTCTTGGAACCACTGCCTCTTGACGTCTAATATATCCTTTATTTAGGTTGTAATCCATAGAAAACTACATTCAACAATTATTGGGTCAAGAATGTATTCACCCATTCACCTCTGTTGCTGCTGTCAGTTTGCTTCTTTGTGGAAGAGAAAGATTGTGGTCTTCAGCCATGTATCAATTACCGCAGTCTAAATGACGTCATGGCTATGTACTGTTAACCACTACCCCTGGTTCCTGCATCCTTTGAACAACCAGGATGCTAAGAACTTCTCATAGTTAGTAATACAAAGTGCATACAGTCTAATACACAACTGCATAGGGGAAAAATGGAAAACAATTTTTCATACCAACAGTGGCCATTATGAATATGTAGTGATACATTTTGGCCTTGTCGATGCTTCTTCAATCTTTCAGACTTTCATCAATGAGGTTTTGTGTGAGATTTGTCTATAATAATGATATATTGGTATATTCATCTGATGTCTCACGTTCATCTCCTGCAGAAGCCTCTGGCTAAAAGTCTCAAGATGTCAACATTCCGTGGCTATGAGGTACATGCTCATTTGGTTCAAATAGATCAGTTGACAGTGGGAGCTGTAAATTAATAGCCTGAACCTCAGAACGTCAAAGAATTACCAGTATCTCTGGGACTCGCACACTATTTTTGAAGTTCATTTTAGCTCTGTCAGTAGGAGGTTCTGATAAGATGAAATGTCAGACCAGGCAAGAAGCCTGCCAGTCTTTTGATGAGCGTGTGGCTCTGTGGGCTAAGCCTCTGTGCTTGTGATCAGAAGTTCGTCGGTTTCAGCCCAGCCTCGGCAGAATAGTCACATGTCTGTGGGTACTGGAGTAAAGCTCTTAACCCCCAGCTCCATGGGCACCACTACAGGTGGCTGCCCTTCTTATATATATTTTTTTTTTTGCAAACTGCAGCCTGGTTCTCTGTTTCTCATTAATGAAGGGCTGCTTCCTTGCTTTATGGCACTTCAGTCCTGCTTCTAGAAGCCTGATACAAACTGTCCTAGCAGTGCACCTCACACCTGCACCTAATGTTTCCCATTGTTTTTGAAGGTTGATGTCATCCTACGATTCACGAGAACCTGCCGGATAAGTTGATGGTCATCTCTGGCATTAGACAGTTACTTCCGCCCTTTATCTGGCTGGTTTTTTGGTCACTGCCAGTGTCTCCTGCCTCACATTGTTCTTGTGCACTACAGTCTTAGAAACTTTGAGCCTGGAAGCAGCCTGCCGCTCAGTGTAGCCTTCTGCCAGCAGAACCACGATTAAACCAGGATTTAACAATGCTGATTCTTAAAAGATATGGAATGGTTTCTTAATTTTTTCCAGAGCTGTATGTGTCCATGTGTCATGGAGAGCAAGAAAGAGAACGCAAAAGGAGAATTTCCTCACAGGGATCAAAAAAGTATCAATATCAGGAAGGAAAGAGGACATACAAAAGTCAACAGACGCTTATAATCTGAACTCACAAGTATAAGAGCCAAGCAAATGCCATAATATTGATGGTCATCTGGTTTAATCCCAACTTGAATCTGACATGCCCATTCTTACTTTGATTCTATCCCCCCTCTTTTTAACGGTTATTTGTTGTGGCTTAAAATACAGAATGAGCTCTGTTGATTAAAATGTTACTGTGTCAATTTTTTTTTCTATGTCAGTGTTTTTTTGTGTCCTATCCACAAACAGTCATAAAAACACAGACACACAAAGACACTGCAGGAAATGCTAAACCAAAACTTAGAGCTCAGCTACAGGAGGTTACAAATGTGGTCAGCTTTTCACACATGGGCGCAGGGGGTTTGTTTCCTTTCTTTCGCCTTCTTTTTGACATTTCAAAGTCTCCCCAAGTCCCTGCGGTCTTTCATGCTACGCCTCAGCTTTCAAGTTTGTGTTAGTGATTTGTTCCTTTACCTCCCACTGCATCCAGAGCTGTAAGACAACGCAGCCCAAATACTGACAGCTCGCCAATCTGACCGCCCTATAACAGAAACAGCAGCTGAAAAGTAGATAGATTTTAGCATTTTAATGCTTTTCTATCTGTTTGCCACACCAGTTCTGGCACAGGTTCCCTGTGAAACTGACTCCAGTCCAGTATCATAGAAAACAAGGCAAGCCAGTGCTGCTGGAACCACAGGTAATGGTTTCAGTGAAGTGGGCCACAGAGGCCTGTCTGAAACGAGGCTCCTTCATGGGGCTGCCTGAGTGGCCACAGGCCTCAGGTCAGCTCTGCTGGTACGGGGGGGTATCAGCTCTTTAAAAGCTTGGCTTGTGTCTAAGAGCTCGAGCCCTTTCCAGACTGCGAGGGTAAATGGTGGCTGAGCAGCAGACTCCACTGCAGTGTATAATGAGGGAAGGACGGGAGCAGTGAGAACTGCACTTCCTGCTCAGGACAAGGGCCATGTCATTATTCAGCAGGTCCTCATGGGCAAGGAGACCTTGCTTCGGCTTGGAACCTCCACAGCATCACGCCAGGCTGAAATGTCTTCAGGACAGTAGTGTATACAGACCCCCTGCTCTTATTCAATGCATCTTATTTATTATGTTATTGTGCTGTACAGTCGACCCTTCTGCATCTCGACTTTACCTGTTGCAGTTTCGCTGTACACCAGAAATTACAAGGGAATTTTTGGGAGTTTTGCAAAATCCACAGATGACGCACATAAATTTATAAAACATGAATACGGTGCCTGTTCGTGTTTAACGCAGTGACATCATTTATCTCGTGTTTTTCGTATCTTTTCGCATTGCTTCGCTTGCCAAAGGGACCAAAACAAATTTTATTCTGTCCCTAACACCCACGACGTGGAAGGGTCGACTGTCATTAGCAACAATAAGTACTGAAATGCTGAACATTAGCTCTTTTGACCTTCAGCCTCATATTATAGTCATTTTTAACATAAAAAAGTTAACATAAATAGTAGCATAAAAAGCTGTTGAAAAAATGTAGTATACTAGGTCTCTTGCTTTTTATGCTACACTGCCATTAAACGCAGGTCAGTTAGGCTCTTCAGTGCCCTAGCATAATACAGTTAATTGAATCATTCCCAGTTAGCTGACTCTGAACAGAAGGCCGGTACAGGCAGGTGGCCATAGATTCCACCGTGGATCTGGTCTACAAACATTTCTGAGTCTGGAGATCACAAACTGCTGCAGGCATACTGGAAAAAAGGGAGACTCCAGGCTTTGCTCTCAAGTGCATCTGTGTAACTGACAGGTGAGCAGGAAAGGATGTTTGGAAAGCACCTCTACTCATACGACGAGAAAAAAGACCAGAATTCAATTTTGCAGCATGTTTTATTGGAGGGGAAAACACTAAAAATAGAAGATATGCATTTCTAATTCCTTATATGCAACAGTGTGTCTTTTACTTCTATTTATAATAAAGGTTTCTGCAGCCAGACGTGACTCACCCAGAAGAACCCATGTATGGATCCACATAGGTGGGCCGGGAAAAGGTAGACGGGACAAAAATGCTGCTTAAAGCAGGCTTGTGAAATCAAGCTCATTCATAAGGGTATAAACCTTCAAGGTCATTGCCAAGACACTCCCCTCAAACCTCAATACTCCTCCTCACATGAACTTATATAAACATTTGCATGCCCCTGGCAAAGAGGATTCTTTAAGGCAATTTTATTGTGGCGAAACAGAAGAACAAAACCTTTGGATTAACATTTCGTCGGACTCACCCTAAACCATGCTTCTAAATTTCAATAAAGCCCCGTCTTCTGCCACGTTACTCTGTCAGATTAGCTGGTATCCCTTTAAGTACAAAAAACAGTGCAAATATAGTAATATGAGTTGCATCACTATGAGGCAGTCTGGAATTTCTGCTAGGGTGTAGTGGAGGTCAAATCACTCTCAATATGCCACTTTCTCTGTAGGTTTATTAATGGTTTTCAGAACATCAATGATGCCAAAAGCAGAGCTGATTTAAGGTCAATCGCTTCTCTCTGAGTTTTAGTTTTTCTAGACGTCTGTTCCAATCATTTTAACGACAAATTACAAAACAGCACTTTCAGGGAACTGAGTTGAATGGTACTTCTGCAATAAATTGTTTAATAAACAGCATAAATCGACTTCATCCTAAAGATAATGGCTAAATACAGAAAGATTCTTCTTGAAGAAAGATCTGCCATTGTTGGTGTCTTTGACTTGAAAGGTAAGTGTGGAAGATTGAGGGATGGATTCACGCACGAGTGCGGAGCCCTAAGTCTCCTTTGGCACCATTGGCTTAGTCGCTGTTCAAGTACCTATTATTATTACTATTATTATTCTGTCATCTTGGCACTGTTACGTTGCAGAGCAAGATATGCCTGTGCTGGTTTCCAGGAAAGTGACAATGTACAATATGGAAGAAATGTGCCCAGTTCTTATGAGTGAAGCCTTTAAATTGATCATTTAAAACACAAATGTTTGTACGCAAATATCATTTGTCACATGAAGTACAAGTAAGCTGTTTATGTCACACAGAAAACTTCCAAACTCGGTACAGAATCCGTTTCCAGCTGACATTTGACCCGTTCCTTTTGTCTTACGTAATGAAACACGCCTCCCGCAGCTTCTGTTACTTGCTACTCACCGTTATGGCAAATAAAGTTCAATCACTCTCTTGTGGCTGAAGTCGTAATCCTCAGCGCAGCCGTTACAGTCACCGAGATAAGAGCAGCTTCTCCACAAAGGCACAGACAGAGCAAGACAAGGCTGTGGCAATGGTCAGGAAACCTCCCCTTTGTCCCATGAATGGTGCTCCATCAATGCAGATTCTTCCATGCCCTCGACTGGAAAAAGAGAGCATTGACTCACGGGTTGTGTTAATTTGGTTGGCATTCATCCCCAGTTTTAGCGAAGGCCTTAGGTCAATGGGAATGAGGATAATTTGTAAGCGCTGGTGTGAGAGTGGGTCATTCTTACTGATAATACAGCACCATTTCAGCAATTACACAGACACACAGCGCTTAATGTCGATGACACTGCTGGACAGACATGCCATTGCGCCAAATCGAGCAGTTAGAATTAGCTCTAGGAAAAAGGTGAAGAGCCTTTTCAATAATCATCCATGATCAATACATGACATTTTTTCTTTGGATTAATTTGATCTACATTCTGAAGGATAAAGCTCCATTATAGAACCATTGTTTTAATAAGTATGACCTCCTACAGTGTGGCAGACTGTTTCTCTGAGAATTTACATTTACATTTGGAGCATTTAGCAGACGCTCTTATCCAGAGCGACGTACAACAGTGCTCAGTAGTCCTTGACTATTGTTCAGTCTTGTAAAGCCAGACTTGGATAACAAGTGTCAGCCGACTAAGTTGCTGCCAGCTTGGTCACGCACCTAAAA
>JAAGVU020000123.1:17579216-17590431 GCA_011763525.2 Mormyrus iriodes | reverse complement strand
ATCTGTGGTGAGAAAGGGACGAATCCTTCTAATGTTGTGGAGAAGATATCTACAAGACCTGGAAAGGTTGCTAATGTAAGACATTTGATTCCAATCATAGCCCAAAGATGGTTAACTGGCATCGGTAAAATTGCCCATAAAGTTTGAGTAGTGCTGCTGCCTCACGCCTCCAGATGTGGGGTTAGGGTTAGAGTTAGGGTTAGGATTAGGGTTAGGATTTGTACGGGTGGAGTTTGCCTATTCTCCCTGTCTTACATGGGTTTCCTTCCGGAGGCCAAACACATGACATTTAGGCCTAGCAGTGTCTATTAATTTTCCATAGAGTGTGCTTGTGTGTTTGTCTACTGATGAGCATCACTGTATATGTTTGGACTTCAGGAGTACCCAGAGTAAAGCTACAAAACACGGGAAGGAAAAGCCACCACACACAGGGCAGAGGCAGGATTCAAGCCCCCAACCCTGCATGTGTGAGGCAACAGTGTGAATCGTTTTGCCGCCTTATAGTAATTTACAAACACGTTCATGCATTTATTCCATCCATCTTCCAGCTGCTCACCCCGTCAAGGTCCTGGGAGCCCTGGAGCCTATCCCACACAGCACAGGGCACAGGGTAGGGCTACATCCCAGACCAGATACCAGTCAATGGGCACCACCTATACGCACAAAAACACACCTTGAGTTTTGGGTGTTCAGTTCCTGCCTTTGCTCTGTGTGAGCAGCTGTTCTCTCTATGTCACATTTGATTCCAGCCATAGCCCAAAGATGGTTAACTGGCATCGGTAAAACTGCCCCTAGAGTTTGACTGTACATGTGAGTGTGTGTAAGTGTCCCATAATGAACTGCCAGTGGGGTGTAACCCCGCCTTGTGCTGCCTGGGATGGGCTCGAGTTTCCCCGCAGGCCAGCTATGGATAATTGGCTAGACGAAGAGCTCAGTGGATATGAACTATGCTGAAATGTTAAACTCAGGAGGTGCAGTTCTCCCGTGTATTGTGCAATGGACTGGTAACCTCTATGGGTATCCCCAGCCTTTGTGCTCTATGTTTCCTGGGATAAGCAAAAGGCCCCCCACAACCCTGTACTGGATGAGCATTTGAAGTATGGATGTATGAGTGGATGGATGGAAAATCAAATGTTAATTGATGCAATCCAGGACTGTTTTGTGTATTATGGTTGCTCATTGAGCTGCACTATCACTGCATACCTCCAGGACTGGCGCTTTCCAAGTGTGACCCCAGGTTTGTGTATAAGTAGCATTCATTTCAGCTTGTGGAGGTTTTTGCATGGTTGAATTGGCATACCGACATTGGCCATCGGTGTGCATGTGTCTCTGGGTATGTGCTGCAATGGACTAGTATCCCGTCCAGGGTGTCCCATGTCTGTCCCAGGGTAAGGCTACAAGCCCACTTCAACCCAGAACTGAAAAATGGAAGAAGTTAAACGGAGGCTCCTGAAAATCTATAAGCCATTGGTAATAACCGTATTACCACCTACGACTCAGACCTTTTGCAGTGAAACACACTGCCCTGTGCAACCCATACGTTACTACACAATGTCAGGATGTGAATGGTGGCCATCTCTGGGGGCAGACTCACATAGTCAGATCAGCATGTTTCATGTGCACCATCGCTCCCATCACAGATAAGCCCCAAGTCAAACAGCACACATTCATTTTTCCTCAAGTCATTTATTAACTTACACTTCCACTCTGTGTTAACACTGGTCAAATCTTTTCCAGTACGGTTAACCTGGAACAAACAGCCTTTCACCCTGTAAGTACAAGTAAGCTGTGGTGTCTGTGGGGCTCTCCACAGGCACAAGTATCTGTATCAGACTTTACTAATCATCTACATTTCATTTCTCCTTGATGAATGTTAGTAACATTGTAAAAGATATGAAGTAGGAGGAGCACTGGGACCTTTTTAGAGCTACAGAACCAATACACAGGAAACGACGAAAATAAAAGAGAAATACTGTGTTGTTAAATTTGGTGTAAATGGCTGCTAAAAATGATTTGCTACAAGGTGCTGCTGTAGGTATCTTTGAGTGTCATTTGTGGTAATATTAGATGCTCAGATTTTTGCTTCCTCAGCCTTACTGTTTTAAAACTTATTCGCTCACCCATCTATGCAAAAATTTCTTCCTCCACGAGTCACAAAGGTGGAGGCCATTGCAGGACAAAGGGTTCACGGTGATGCATATATGACCATAACTGATGCCACCTTTTATTCATCCCTGTGTTTTCTGTTTCTGTGAGGCACCATTGAAAATCATCCTTCGTTTGCAAATATTTCCGTGGTGACATGACAGTTTTTCAGCCAAAGCTCTGGGCCCGAGCAAAAATGTGTGTAGCAAGAGTCGACATTAAACTGAAAACTAGCCCAGTTTTCTGGGTGAGTCCAAAATGACTGGAGTAGTGGAGGATTTTCTTAAAGAAAGCTCAGACTGTCCATCTATCGGTTTCAGAGTTGGACGCATTGTCCTGGAGGTTGCTGTCTCGATGGGTGTCTGGATAAGGAAAACTGAAACAGAGACAGGAAGTGCTCCAGACTGTTTCTCAGTAAAGCCCCCATCTCTGCATATGAAAGTCCATGCACCAAGAATAGCAGTGACCCCAGTGCCCACCACTTGGCCGTACATTTTTGCTATACATCACACACTATGCCACTATAATTGTACAATGCAAACCTGAACACTGACAGAAAAAATGGGTACAGTCCTGGTACAGGTTTGTTCCCCAAGGTACAAACAACATTAATGTACCTCCAATGGTACAAAAATGTTCCTCAAAATCTTAAAAGGTACATTTAGCCACAGCTAGGGTACAATTGGCAGACCCTTGAGGGTACAGCCCCAGTGACAAGTAATTATACCCTCAAAGGTACAAATTGGTACAGTGAAAATGAGAGGTTCCTTTGTCTATCCAGCTATAATTCAGATGCTAAGTGTATTAGCATTACCTTTTGTTTGTTTTCAGCACTGTGTGCCTGCATTTTGTTTTGGTTTTTGTTTGTGCTTGTTGCTGTATGTCACTCATAAACACTGGCGATGTAATATCTCATTTTGACAAACACTAGGAATTTGAAAACATTTACATCATAAATACAGAGAACAACTCTTTTCAATAAGTGTGATTTTTCAAATACTCAGAAGGCAAAATGCTTTGATGGCATAAATCTGAAGAACACGAAGAAGTATTGTAGCAAAAATCAGAGGAAAAAGAGGACAGACTATAATGCCCATTTAAAACAGTTAGGGTTCCATGTGTGGAGTTTGCATGTCCTCCCCGTGTCGTCGTGGGGTTTCCTCCGGGTACTCCGGTTTCCCCCCACAGTCCAAAAACATGCTGAGGCTGATTGGTGTTGCCAAATTGCCCTTAGGTGTGTGAGTGAATGGTGTGTGCGTGTGCCCTGTGATGGTTTGGCGCCCCATCCTGGGTTGTTCCCTGCCTTGCACCCACAGCCTCCGGGATAGGCTCTGGACCCCCCGCGACTCCAAATGGGATAAGTGGTTACAGAAAATGGATGGATGGATGGAGATTTATGTATATGGCAAAAATGACTTGACAAGAAAGTGAGAGATGCACTAATTCTACAATGGACCCAAGCTCATCTGTATGACTTTGTACAGCCTGTAGGATGTAAACAGCAGCAGGAACTTAGTAGAGGACAGAATACGTACATCATACCTTTTTGAGCACCTAGACAGGACTGAGAGGTATGAATCAATCATATTCTGACTGAGCACATGAAAGAACAGAAAAATTCAGGTTCTCATTCAGTTTCTCTAAATTTCACGTTATTTTGGATGGAGCATGGAGCTTGCTCGCCCTCTTATGGTCAGAAATATTAATTGCAAACATGCAAGTGTTTTTTTACTCCAGTGATAAAGCGAAGTGATGTCTGTTGTATAAACACTCCTTCCCCAAATCATTCCCCTGATTAATCTCTAAACATGAAGATATTTCACTGTGCCATGCTGACCATCCATACATTTATCATCTGAATGTTTATCCCAATCAGGGTAGTGAAGGGTACACCCTGGATACAATTAATGTTCTCTGTGAGAAAATGCCCTGTAAAGTCTTTCTAAAAAGTACTTGGCATAAGCCTTTGATTCATTTTTAAAAAACTTTGCATGCATGTTTTGCCATCTTTCAGGAAATGATGTACTGGATGTCAGAAATGACCGTTAACGTGAATAAGATACTAGGTTTTCAACCCACTCTCATAAAATACCTACTGTTTTCAGATCTCTCTATGTATTGCCATTGTAATGGTTTTCAAAATCAGGTTTAAATGGATTTTCTGTTTTTTTAGGATAGTATAGAAATAGAACATGCTCGATTTACCCGTATTATACCATATTACTGAAAATTCAGGCCATTTGAACTGTGCAGTTTCACCAGTATAACTGTGCATGGTATGTTTTGATTTGCTCCAGTCCCTCAACTGTGGGCTGAAATGCAGTTACTATAAAATAATTGGAAATGACCTCTTTTATTTAGTTTCACAAATTATCTGTATTGGCTTCATAAGTGATTATGGGTCTGGAGTCTGTTGGCCTCAATTTACTTGTAACACAAATAGGATCTGGGTGCAAATTTCATTTTTTTATTTGTTCATATAAATGAACTTGTTTAGAAACTTTCATAGTCGTACATTTCAAACCCACTGCCAGCTTTGTGAAACACACCATGAATTATCATCTTTCTCAAAGCCTTTCCATGACACATTCAGTCTTGCATGCCATTTAATAACCTATTTAAAAAAAATGTATGTCAGTCATACTTAAATTTTTAATATGGTTTTTATTTTATGTTATTTTCAATTTTTATTTGAAATCTTATTTAGTTTTATTTTGTTGTCAATGTGGATCTATTGCTGTTTATTTTAAATATATATTTCTATTTAGTTTTTATATTTTTTCAGCAGTTTTATTCCTAGGGACAGACAAAGTTGTAATGCTCATAGGATTATAGGACATAACTACAAAACTAGGTACAATTAAGGATAGGAGAAGAAGATGGATGCAAAACCAGAATTAATACAGAAACCCACTGAACATGGAGGAACTACTAACTAAAATGTCCAGTGCAGTTAAAAAAGGTCTCGGGCCAGCCTTGATCCCACTACAGCAGGGGAGCACATATACCTAGCCACACACTCGGCTACTCGGCGACCTGGGGAACAGGGGGTAATAGATCCCATTTCAATTTTCTATTGGCATCTTCATTGGAGATTCCATCATGTTGGTTGGGGCAGAACTAAACAGTTCACGTAAAATAATTAACAAATAACCATTAATTAATAATCAAATATTATTTCCTTATACATTGGTGGAGATCAAAATTTATTTTGAGCTAATAAATTCCTACACTGTCTATTAAAGTGTCAATGTATGTTCTGACCATCCATGCTCTCTGCCTCCCACATGTCCGGGTGGTGCCCGAGGAGGGTATCCCCTGAGCTGGAGTCCTGGTTTGGTCCCATGGATGGATGACACCGTGGATGTGACTTATGAACTGTATCATCCTGGATGAAGAACCCAGTCTGCCACCGTACACAGGCCAGCATGGAGAACAGACGCATTATTGGACTTTGGCATGACTATAATCTCAGCTTGCACCTGCTTCAAGCAAGCAATCCCACGCTATTCTGGCTGATGTTAGCATGCCCAGGGGGGTTGGGCAGCCAGCTGACCTTGGAGCCCCAGAGGTTCTCTTTCCTCTCCTTACTTGGGAGTTTTTGGTTCCTCTCCCCCGTTGTCATCTGGCCTTCTTTTGTCAATTTGTCCCTTCCCTTTTTCTCTCTCAATGTCATGTAAAGCGCTTTGGGGTGACGGTCGCGAAAGGCGCTATACAAGAATAAAAAAATTGAACGCCATGCAGAGTTGCCACTTTGTCCATTCAAAAATGTTTTCATTAGTTTTTAAAGAATAAAAGCTCTCCCAGCGCTTAATGTGTTTTAAACGAGTTAAGGGTTAAAAACTTTAAAGAGATTCTGTTAATAATGTGTTCTGTAATTGTCCTTAAGCGGTTATTCTTATAGGAAATAGCTTAGATATATCTTTTAAAGGTTAAAAACATTAGCCGTATTTGTTAAAGTAATTATTTAAACATGTTTTTAAGAAATAAAAAATTTAGCCTTACGCATGAATGTGTCCCCAGCGTCTGTTCGGACCCTGCTAACAATAGGTTAAAACGATCTTATAGCAAAATAGTTTAAGAATAAAAAAACCCTTTTGTTAATATACTTAAAGATTCTCCGGTAATGCGCAGCCATCAGCTCATTCGAATGTGTTAAAGCATGTCATTCTATGGTTTCATTAGTCTTTAAAGGGTAATGGTGTTATCCGTATTTTGTTAATGTAATTATTTAAATAACTTTTAAGCAATAAACTTTTAGTAAAGATTCTTTGGTAATGCTTTGAAACAGTGTCAAATATCCAAACTGACAGGGTGCCATCTTATCACATAAGCGCCGAACATGAGGCTCCACTCAGTGGGGCCCTCATCCTTATCACTGAAAGACATCCAGCACAAAACATTATAGGGGGCGGTGTATGGTCAAGATCAAATATTAGCCGTCTTTAACCCTCTGGGGTCGAGCGCATCATGGGTGATATTGCATACCTTTCCCGTCTAATTCAGTTTATAACTTGCCGTAATCTTGTCGTAGAATTGCAAAAAAACTGACTAAATCTGGAATCTGTTCTCTTTTCAAAATGTTAATTGTCAGAGGCAATGTTTTTTAAATTAGGTTAAAAAAAAAAAAATCGGCAAAAAAGTAAATAATATCACCTTACTTCGTTTTCCCTGTAATGGGGGCATGAAGGTCTGGTTGGGGAGTGAGTATGCTGTGAGATCTCGCGACAGCCGTGTGTAATCCAACATGGCAGCGCCCTACTAAAAAACAAAACTCCCCTATAGCCAGCTAAAAAAGGCAAATAATAGTATATAGTATCTATAGTACTTTATCGGATAGATAAGCTCACTCATTACATCATGGACGAAGAAACCTTAGAAAATCTACAGGATTACATAGACAAGTGTTACGAGCGACTCATCATGAAGAACCAAGTGACTCCATCCACGAAGAGAACACGCTCAGACTGTACTTCAAACAGCCCCTCAAATAGCCCTTCGCCACCAGATAAGGAATACGGAGATATCCTAGAATATTAATAAACTTACCAGTTTTGACGCCCGGCTGGCACTGGTAGAAATCCTACACAAGGAATTTCAAGCACTGCGGGAATCTCTGGAGTACAGTCAACAGCAGGTTAAAAATCGCTCGCATCTGAAAACAAGATTTTCAGAGACTCCGTAAAATCCCTCACGGAAGGTATGGCGAAACTCGACGGAAAATAAGCGCATGAAAGGGTCCCTCCTCAATATTCAAGTGCAAAGTATGTGGGACAATTTACCTGTACCTTTAATTTAATGTATAATAAAGTTGTCCTCCGAAGACGGGGGGTGGTGGTGGGCAGAAAAAAAAAAAAAAAAAAAAAAAAAAAAGGGGGGGGCGTGAAGTACTGCCCTAACCTTGAAGATCTCTGTTCACATTCTAAATCGCCACATGACTATATATTCAAAGCGCATTCAGATGGTAAATCTATGGTAATACATTGTTATTGGTGAATGTGACACAATCCAGATGTATCCATCAGTACGATAACAGGTGATGCAGCTTGAAACTAAATTTGAGAACACATTTCAGTCTGAGAAGATGGCACGTCGCATGAACGGAGAGGAGGCACTGCAGGCTTTTTGGAAATTAGTTGAAGAAAGTGACGACAAAGATTCATCTGCGCCTGAAGACTGCGACACTGATGAATTGTCTCATTTTGAAAATCTGCTTGATCCAGCTGTGGATGACCTCTCAGTAAGTCTCTCTATTACCATGATTTTTTATACATGCGTAAAGTTATACAAACTAATTTGGTGTACACGCACTTATCGTAAGATATTTACTCGTTCTCCAGCTGGTCAGTATGATTACTATTTTACAGTTACTACCAATGAAGTCGTAACTCAGAATTTTGAAATCGTGTAAGCCCATAAAGTTTATTAGTTTTGAGTTAGCGTTTTACGCTATGCGATGTATTGGTGTGACTGATTTGTAATTATGATTTCTGTTCTACAGTTTCGCCAATGTAGATGTTATGCGATATACAAAACAGTTACGACAACATATGTGCTAAAGGCTGGAATGCAGTTGCTTCCACTCTCTTTTGTTGCACATCCGCTAATGATTGGAATGCGGTTCGGTTTGCTGTTGTCGTATTGTAATTTTATTTTTGCGACATTTACAGAGATGAAGCTGAACCTGTACTTGGGACATGCTGGGAACTGCTTTGAGGAGTGGCACAAGAAACAGTGAATCTGAAAAAGACTCCCACATGTATATACACACACACGTCAAACTATATACAATTTTATTGATTATGTTTACATTGTAAAACGGCCTTTATTTTTGCAATATATATGTTTCTTAAAATTATTATTTCCTCTTGTATTCCTTACTGAATTCTTTTCTGTCTCTTTTGGAGGTGGGGAGAGGTGAACAGCTGAGGGGTCACTCGGAACCCTTGAAGGGGGGGGGGTGTCTCCTCTAGGCCAAGTGTGAATGGACCATGCATATACATGAGAGCTCCTACATATTCAGTAAGAAGAGATAGGAGATAGTGAGATGAGTTAGGTTCTTATTTATTTATCCTAGTGAATGTTGCAGCTATACCATCTAATAATCTTCACATACCCAAAACCTTGATGATCAGATTTATGGGATCAAAAACTGGCACAATTGCTTACTATGCGTTCTCAATGTTTCTGCAAGTGCTCCAAACTGCATTTTGCAACGTCTATACTTTGACTCTAGATTACAAACCGAACATTAATCTGACCCATTTACAATATAGCATTAAACTCATCTTCACTTTAATGTAAAACAAATATAAGACTACTTTATGTACCATGGTGTAAGTTTATGAAATTTAACCAAATGTGTGATCATGCCCCAATCAGTGAAAGTGTGTCCCTTACCCTTAGACCCCAGAGGGTTAAGCATCAAGCTTCAAGGACCCAACGTGACCGAAAACCGACAAAAAAGTGTGCAGGTTTCATACAACAGCAGCAAGATGCCGCAAGGAGATCGCCCCATCCAGCGTCACCTCATCCTAACATAACTCAGCTAAACCCTACATGGGCACCGCACAAACCGGTGAGGCACAGCAAGCTGCGCATCAGCTATCCGCATCTCAAAGCTGTTAGGAAAAAAAAAAAGGAATAAATTTTGAAGAAAAGCGCTGACTTTTCTGATGGCGGGAAATTGTTAGTACGGTCCACTTCTAACAACCAATGAAAAGACAAGGCTGTTTGTAATCATGATAAATGCACCGTTAAACTCACCATCCCGTGATCAAGACAGCTAAGCCAGCATACCCCCCCACAGCGCCTAACGTTACCTGCCTCAGCATACGTGTGTCCAACACCACCACCGAGCCCCATGTGGGCTCACTGGCCGGCTGCAGCTGCTGCGATTCTGCATGACGACCCAGGCCTCACGGGGACAGATCCGGAAGCAACACCGGCGATTGATGAGCTGTGCACCCTCTTCAAGGGACTGAGCCTGATGGATGATTCTGTGGACGGCTGCATCACAACACCAGTCATAAATATAATTAAAGGGGCTCTGGCCTGTATTCTGGACCGGATAATTGAAGAAGATACGCAAGAAGACAGACAGTCTTGATTGTTCTGTAAAATCACCCAAGCCAACGACGACACTCGTAAAAAGCATCGGGATGATAGAGACACATTTATAACAAATTTGAAAAACTAAGACTCTGTATAGACCATGGCTAAAAAATGCCATAGCGAAAGCTGTCGGGATCTTCCATCCACAGCCGCCGCCTGTAAAAGTGCAAGGCGTTGTTGAAGCGCTAATGTGCAAACTCAAAGACGAAGTCAATGTCCATAAAAAATTGCGTTCTTTAAAACGTGATGTTGTGAGTAAAGAATACAAGGTGGCTGTAGACGCTGCGATTAATGCTTTCTGGAACATAAACCAGTTGGATCAGTCTCTGGGGAACGCTGTAAATGGGGAACCGGATATGGAAGTGTGATGGCTGTTGTGTCTCACCTGTTCAATAATCACTGTGTGTGATGTAACATTTTTGTTGATTCGATAGTGCTTATAGCTGACTATTAAAGTGTCAATGTATGTTCTGACCATAGTAATTGGCTCATGTCTACGCCTTATTCAAAATATTTTTATGAAAATAAAAATGAGCTGCTTTTAAAACATGTCATTGTTAGAGGTCCACGATGGATAACAAGGCCTTGAAGCCTGTGTATTATACGCCAATCGAACCCTGGGTCATTTGGTGGTCCAGACAGATTATACAAGTCTCTGTTAGCCACACCTCTGTCTGGCTAGAGGTGTGGAGAATTCCTTGGTTCTTGACATAAGTGTTTAGAACTAGTAGTGTCATTCTAACAGTTTATGTGCCCAAGAAGTCAGTCTGTATTCTGAGCACCATGCACAAAAAAATGGAGATTAGTTTGTGATCGTTGTCAAACAGTCACAGACAACTGCATGAAGGTATGTGAATGTACATAATTCTGATATCTACTATACAGAATTAAAAAGTGTAACGCCTTTTTATAGTGCGGCATTGACATCATGGATCAGAAGGTGCGTGCAGGAAGACACAGGTGGCTTGACCTGGCGGTGATGGACGCACACATTCTGTTCAAGGCATGCACAGGCTCCACAGAGAAGTGTTCATGGCTCACCTTGCAGAAGAACTTAGGTCGATGGTTTTTACAAGATAATAGAAAACAACACACACACACACACACACACACACACACACACACACACACACACCTCAACCTAGATAAGCTTAAGTTCCCCAGCTCGCCGCTGGAAAAAACTCAGTGTCAAGTGCTCCTTCACTGTAATAGGATCCACAGTACAGAGCGGTGTGTAAAGTGTGACAGGTACACCTGTCGCAAATGTAGGAAGGAGGGTCCGTGGGTGTGTGGTGACTGTTAGCGCCTGCGAGGAAATTCAACAAAAACAAAAAAAATCACTTCTAGTGTAAGTTGTTTTCCAAAAAAGGTATATGCTCATGGGGCGGCACGGTGGTGCAGTGGTTAGCACTGTTGCCTCACACCTCTGGGATCGGGGTTCACGTCTCCGCCCGGG
>JAAGVU020000123.1:17545657-17567775 GCA_011763525.2 Mormyrus iriodes | reverse complement strand
TATATAAAACAAGTCCTCCAAAGTGCCACATCATATTTACATATTCTACAGGTTTCATTTCATTTTGACAGGGTATTTCAATAAACTGCATATCATGGAAATACGGTCATGAGTGTTTGTAGTATAAACATTCTTTCAGCTTCACTCTGTTAAAGTTCGGTATGCAGGAATCTGAGACAAGGGTTGCACCATCCCATTATCACAGTCAAAATCCCAGATGTTATCGTAGTCCAATTCCTGATCGTCTGGTTCTGCAGGTTCCAAGTAAGAAATGTCTTCTGTGGGAACAAGATGAGCCTGATTAGACTATCTTGTGCAGCATTCTGTTAGGGTTAAGCAGTGGTATGGCAGCTTCGCAGCCTCGCCCACTTTGTTAAGAATGAGTCAGGCCCCAAACACTTTGTTTGATTTAGACTATGATCAGATACATCAAGCAAACATGACAAATTACTGGCACGTGAGAGAAGAAATAACAGCCTGCTGCTATATATTTTCAGTCAATGTTCTGGGAATGTTCCACGCATACTACAGTAAAAACTGCTCCCAGAGCCCACCTGTCACTTACAGTTTGGCCAAGTCCAACTGCACTCACATATCAGTGTTAGTGCTTGATAACCGACCTCCCCACTGCATGCCCAGCCTTGAACTGCCACACCCCATAATGCCCTGGCCCCTGCTACCAAGGCATGTGTCACCTTTTTGGGAAAAGGTCAGGCTAAAATCAGCCACAGATACAGACTGCATTAAGGAGAGCGGCTTATGAGAAGCACTACAGATGGAATAAACCCTAAAACGTAATGCTGGATCTATATTTCATTGGTGTATGTGGTTGTTATTTTGCCGTCTAATGAGGATTAAATGTAACCGTAATGATTTAAATTATTATACAATATAAAGTATTATTATGATGTAAATCCCTGTCCTGACTGACACCCTGTTCACCATTTTAACTTGAAGCCAAACAACTTTCTATGTCTCAGCTAAACACTAAATCTACAGTAACTGAGATATTTCCCAGGAGATGATAAATTATTTCAATGACGTCAAGAGGTTTATGCTCATACTACACAGCATATCAGTCTTAGCATTCCCACCTTGTGAGTAATCAGCTGATATCGCAGTAAGCAACTGACGTCTGGCATCTAGCTGAGGTGTCGCCTGTACAAGAAAGAGACAACATGAAAGTTTAAGTCATGAATATGTTGTCTGTTGTTGCATATCAGTACCAATGAGCTTGTTGCTGTATTTAAACCCTAAATGAAAGTATTGCTACCCAGCAGTTCAGATGTTAAGCAAAATTCTGGTCGATTGCTGATGCAAAGTATTTTGGCCTGATGTGGCAACTACTGTGACTTCACTGTTAATTACAAGGCAGAAGAATTTGTGGAGTGTGGTTTTATGCACCTCTGTGGCATTTCTCTGCCTGGGCACTGCTATAGGTGGAGACAGTAACTTGAATCCTTCTGCCTTCTTGGTATGTGTGACTTCCTGGTGTGGATATGAAGGGTTTGCCTTGCACCGGCCCATAGGCGGGGGCTGTAGCCTGAAGGACAAGGGCAGGAGCGATGGATCTTCTTGCCTCGCCCACTGTCTTGACATCTACTGGGGGAGATGCATGATATTGAGGGAAAAGTTGCATATTAAAAGTAGCAAATGTAATAGCGATATATTAAACTTTATCCTTTCAAGGAATTTTAGATTATATTAGACAAGTGTTTCCCAATCCGGCTCCCAGGGACCCACGGACAGTAAATGTTCTCGCTTCTACCGGGAGCTGGGAGCTGAGAGGGAGCAAAAACATGGTCCGCCTGTGGTTCCCCAAGGACCGGACTGGGAAACACTGGATTAGATTCTTGCCATTGTGCTGAGTGCAGGTACAGAGGCAGTGAAATGCAGTGAGCACCTTTATAAATATACATAGAAAATTAAATATAAATTATGGTTGTGTGCAAAATTATACATGAGGTAGGTTGGAATACAGGGTGTGTACAGGAAGTACAGAGCAAATGATTGTGATGAGAAATTTGATACAAGAAAAGTGCAAACTATGAAATATACAATGTTGATATAAGCAGTCAGTACAAATAAAACTATCAAATAATGAAATAATAATTAAAACTGGCATCCCATCCAGGGTGTACTTTATGCCCTATGCTGCCTGGGACAGGTGCCAGGCCTCAGTATCCCTGGCCAGGACAAGTGGTTGGAAGTAGACTGAAAGAATTTTAAAACATGGTGTCCGAATCTGATGTTATATCCTAAAATAGATTTAAGGTAAAACATTAGCTTATAAGGTTCCAGTTTAAGTTTTTAAAATATGATAAGGTTACATCTGCAGCAAAGGTGAAGTAGAGTGTCGATGTTGCTCACCGCTGGTTTCACGTAATTGTCCCCCGGTAAGGGTATCCCTGGGGTCCAGGGGTCATCATAGAGGGTGGAGAGATTCTTCCGGGACATGCAGACATCAGAATTCCTCTGGGGCGTAGACGGCTGTTGGGTCGAAGTTTTCCAGGGCACACTCCAGCTGTTGGACTGAACAGAGGATGCAGTTTGCATTGTCACATACCTAAAATTCCATATTTTATTGAGTCAAAGAAAAAGATCATGGCTTTAATTTCAGGTTTACACATCATCAAAAAGATGCACAGGGAGTTTAATTGTGAGGTAGCCTCTATTCATTTAGCAATGAGAAATAGCCCAGTACCTTAACAAGAGGAAACTCCTGCTCCTGCCTGTAGGAGGCACTGTGTTCCACTGGCCCGTATGGGGTGTTGTAGACAGGGGATAATGGTGTGTCAGAGGCAGTATTGGAGCCATAATGGGCCGAGGGGCCACGAAGTGATGCCTGGCGGTGGCGTTCGATGACCGGCCTGACTTGGGACGACATGCTGCCGGTTCTACTGTTCGGGTAAGGCTGCACATGCGTGTCCCCTGAGCTTTGCCGTTTAGAGCTGAACTGCATCGAGACAGATCAATGCAGTGTAAATGTGCCATATAGCTAGAAGTGTAAAGCAGCCCTAGCCTTACAGTAACTGGGCATTTAAATAAAGATATAAATATCAGCATCCATAAATTAAAAAATAAAATCACTGAAAACGTAAACAGGATGATTTTTATTTGCTTTTGTTTAGAGTGAATAAAATTACAAATACTTTCACTGTACTTCACAATATTACAGGACAATTACTCACTGAAATACTTCACTTACGCAGAGAGGGGTGGTGTATCCGGGTGAAGTCAGGTTGTCTATATAGCTGTGCAGTGGGGCTTCATGTGATTCTCGCCCCTTCTGGGAGCGTCTCTGCTCTCGATGGCTGCGGATGCTCCATCTATCAAACTCGAATTCCTAGGGAACGGACATACATCCTGCTCATTTCACTGATTTCCGTTTGTGTTTCCTGCAGTGGCCTCCGCTCTGATTCCCGCGTGTTCGTTTTTACCTTTGATTTGTTTGGTGTATAAATGATGTCATACACTGGTGGTGGGGGAAGTGACACTGGGACTTGCATGATTTTGAAATGACTGATCCAGTTGGAGAATTCATTTTCATCCATGCAGGTTACAATGATAGGGTTAATCAGTCTTCCTGTAAGCAAATCATAATTGCACATTCAGCAATTACCTGTCCATGGAATACCGGATATATTTGTATTAGTGTTAGATATGTTTTGTATGACATTTACATACTCATAAGATATTCTTGTCTTATCACTATTTGTACTAATAACATAGTTACTGAAACACTTCTTTTATTTACATGCCATTATGGTTGAAAAGCCCATTTACCTTCAATCATAAATGTGTTTGGCTTAACTTCTTGACAAGGTGTAGTCACATTGATACTGTTAAGTGGAAGTTTTCCCTGCAAAAACAGAAATTCTTGTAAATGTCACAGTATTACGGACCATGTTCAGAATGGTTGCTGAGATGCAAGATGTTAATTTCACCATATAATTTAATTTTATTTAGCATCACAGTTTACATGTGTTTCTTGAGAGGATAGAAGCCAATATATGGGATAAGACTGCTTAAGAAAAAACAGTGCCCACCGGATTATTCTACTGGAAAATTATGTAGCTCCAATAAAGAGAGAGACAGAGAGAGAGAGACAGAGAGAGAGAGATAGAGAGCTTCTTAAATACCCCTGACTTCAAAGGGAATTTTTGGTGCAAGTTTCAGCAATTTGACTTTAATTACTGACCTTGTAGAAAAGGCCATTGCTTTGCTCAGAGAGGATGATAATGGTGGAGGGGTACATCACCAGCAGCCGTTCGTACTGATCCTGAGGAGCAATAGAGCGTGAACCTGCTCATCAAACAGGCAACAGACCTACATCTATGAATAAGCCAGGCAAATTTCTCTGTAAGCCACAGTCGCCTATCAGTGAGGTTGCATATGGCATTGTTTACATCCAGCCCACCAGAAGCTACACACACACAGCATTTTTTTAAATATGGTATCGAAACATTTTGAGTACGTGGTAGCTACCTAAAGATCAATCACAAATGACACTGGGTACTGTGAAGTGAGTGTACAGGAAGTTTAACTTTGTCCTGGTTATGCAACTAGGACATGAGAAATACCCCTATTGTCCTTGTACCTACTGGTACTACAGTCATCCCCTCAAGGGAAATGATGTCAGCTATCGGTGGCGCAACAGTGGGGAGTTTATGTGTTTGAACTATAGCGTTGCTCTGATACTCTCTCTGAAAAGACTGTGGAAACGAATGTGTCATAATGTATCACTGTGGAATGGCTCTTTTTGCAGTGAGGGGGTAGTCCAGTGGTGCTGGACTTTTATCTATCTAGTAAAAAAATCAGTTGTACAACAGTGATGTTATTTAAAATTCAAATGAATTTAATGTCATTGACATTAAAGCGCATGTGAACTTGCGGTTTCGCTCGACTAAAAGCTACATGTTTTAGCGTGTTTGCTGCCATTTGTGATGTCAGTGGTACATTCACCAGAATATGAGGTTCTTACTTCACAAGGCAGGTGCTGGAGTTTCACTTTGGACACGTAGGTAATAGGGCCTAGAGACTCCCTCTGGGACCCCTCCCATTCATAAATTGGCTCGTTCTTCACTGAATTCCTCAGCTCCTCCCTGGACTTCACGATACACTCTGGGTTCTGGTAGTTGTCAAAAATCAAGTTAGCATCATATTAGTGACCCATATTAGTTTACCTCTATAAACTATTTTGAAAATGGATATATGCACTGCATTGCTTCAGCTGGCACATAATTTCATACTAGGAACATCAACTGGTTTTACCCAACAAGGATGGAGTTAAACAGGTAAGTAAAGCTGCATGATTATCTAAGGCATTCAGAGTTTCAAGGCCACATATCTCAAAAACTATTTTGTTTATTACTCTGAAGAGTATAATGAAACACCAGTTGAAACATCTTTCATACCTAATTCGCTACCACGTTTCAGCTGTTTTGATTAAATCTGCCCACCAGTAAAAAAAAGTTCTCAAGGCAACATGAAGACATACCTTGACTCTGGTGTACGTTTTGGCTTCTTCTACAGTCACGGTGCCTCCATTCCACTCCACATGCTCCTTCAGATACCCAAACCAGGTATCTAACTCCTCTTGACTGGAGCAATATACAACAATGGGGTTCAAACCAACACCTGCCAAAGGCCAAAGATAAACCAACATTTAGCAGGGCTTTCCGAAGCAGCGTACATGAAAGACTATTTTGTTAAGATGATAATGATCATTATTATTATTATTATTATTATTATTATTATTATTATTGTTGTTGTTGTTGTTGTTGCTGTTATTATAATTATTTTTTATATAACAATAATATTTACAAAACACTGATGCAGTTTATAGTTTGTTGCTTAATTGGCACTTTCATCATGTACTTAAATTACACTTTTGTTTAAAGAAAGAAACACAATCTGGATACTTGATGGTTCTGTCACTGAACATTGTTCTTTATTCTTCCAGTTCACTGCCTGCTGCTGTCTTACCACTTTCTTCTTAAATACACTACGGGCATCCATAATATTTTCCCAGTATTGCTTCCCAGTGGAAATTCATTGATTTCTCCCAACATATCAAACAGCCACTGCAGGGTTTCCAGAAACTAAGACCTCCAGTCGCCCACCAACATCCACACCACCAGCCTTTCCACCCAACATCTGAGATGATTCTGTTGTCAATTAATGATTGACAAGTTAATACTTTATATTTTATACCATTCAAGCACATATATTTACAAATATTTATAATAATAAAGCACCAGTTTTTTTTGTTATGTACTATTCACATATGTACCCTACCTATGTTGCAAACAGGGCTCACTTGTAGTGTTGTAATAAAATGAAATGTGAAGCTTAGATGAACAGCAGTTCTCAATGACTATGTGTGTTTAGCTCTGTTGATAGTTACTATGAGCTATTCACTTTTCTGATTCTTACATACACATCATACAAGCTAACTGACGAAATTTCTTTACCAAGTTGAAAGTTGAAACAATGTATCCTCGTCAAAAGAAATGTGATGTCATACAATATCCCGTCATGATGGACAGGAAGTAAGATGTAGGTTGCTGTGAAAGTATGGGCCACTTACCACTGATTTCGAAAGCAAAGCGGTGTGTGTCATTCCCACTGGGCTGCAGTCTGCAAACGACAAGATCTCCAAGCGGTAGTGTTCCCTGCAGAAGACAGGCAATCACAAATGAGGTTTCCTAGTTTTTCATTTGAAATTATACTTTAAATGCAAGTACATGGCTTCAGGTAGCACATTGGTTAAGGAACTGGAATAGTGAACAGATATTAAATACAGAATCACGGGGTTATCTTTGAGCTAAACTTGAACTGCTCTACATATCCAGCTATAAAAGTATCAGGCTCCATAATATAACCATGTCTGCTAGTCAAATATTTACTTGGCTTGTTCAAATATACTGTGACATTTCTGAATACTGAAAAATTATTTTCTGTATTCCTTGACTTTAGATGCATAGTAAGAAGTAATGGTAGGTAAATTACAGAAGTTGAACTATGTGTTCTGGATTGAAAGAAAAACGATTTAATTAAAGTCTATAATTTGTAAAAACACAGCACATTGAAATCCTCTTTATGGGATGTCAAGTAAATATAATATCAAGTGCCCCAGATCACTGTCATCATTAGAGATTCATGGATGTGTCCTTCGTAACCCCTGCTGCTGTTTCTGTTCCTCTCATCAGGGATGGGCAATCACATCAGTTTCAAAATGTAAGCAGAACTAGTTCCTGTGCAATTAAAAAAAAAATTCACACCTCGTTCTGCTTCATCAAAAAATATATGCAACTGTCACTTGAAGCAGCATGTTGGTTCTAGGGGTAGCAATGTGTCTTATAATTGTTCATAGTGCATGGTTGTGTGTGCTGTGTGACCTGTAATGTACGCACAGTCAGCTCCCTGTTCCCTGTTAGGTTCCCCATGGTTCCTGGGCCTTACGTGACCGTACTTTGGTGAAGAAATTGGGGGAAAAAAATGGCTGTTCCATGCATCTTCCAGGAGCTAATAGAAGGAACGCAATGCGGGCACATTAACCTATTGCAAAAAAAAGGGGCTTTGGCTCTGAGTAGCCATTTCAGATGCTGATAACAGACAAGTAGTTTTTTATGGTCGAAGTCTCACCTGGTAGGTTAGTCCAGTGGCGGTGTTAGAGACGAAATGAAGGTGTGTCTGGAATAAGTCCAAGAAGCAGTCATGTATGTCCTGTAAGAACAGAGAGGGAGCAGAGGGGCGAGATTTTGAAGTGTCTTTTATTGCAAACTGCATGACCTAAGCGAGCCTGGTAGCAGTGAACCCTTTAAAAAGCTAATATATACATATATTCTATAAAGAGGGAATGTACGTATGCTTATGATGAATTCTGATATTTATAGCAATATAAACTTTTCTTTATTGCAATTTAATGTTATTTAGTTTAAAAAAATAAGTTTGGAGAAACAAGATATCATTAGGGTGTTTTCAAATAGGGAGGTGAAGTTTTGGTTTGAGTAAATTAACGTAAGGTGACTATGTCTTTGAAAAAGACGAGGCAAAAAAAAAAGGTTTTGGTATGACACAGAGAAAGCGTTGTTCCCACCCATGTTCCAGCAGCAGCATCTGCTCTACCCCTGAGCGCTTTTGGGCAACACCCGGCTCTCCTCCCAGCCCTTTGCCTCCCACGTATAAGTGGGACTTTGTGAATCTAACAAAGACGTGTTGCAATCCCCAGTGCACGGCATGTTCAGGCACAGTCGCCGATTCTTTGTGTTTTCGGTTAATCACCTTGACATAACTGGTTTGTTTCACACGGATGCAAAAAGATCTTAACACCCTCATCTAAACATTCATTCTGCTGGAAGAGTTGATCATTTTCAGTAAGACTCCTGTCTGAAACTGTCTTTAGTATATGTATAGTATATGGAAGCCTTCAGCAAACGCTGATGGCCACGATCCTCAATTGAGATGTTGTTTTGTTTAAATGAAATGTTGCAAATGCATAAAAGGTGCCCGGCACTACAAAGACGGACACCCCCGTTCTGTGCTATCGGCCGTTAAAACACACCCTTTTGTCAGTGAGGTCCAAAACCCTATTAAGCCAAAGGGTGAGAAAAGTACATTCAAACGCATTAAGCATATGTACTGGCTGAATTACAGGTGATTGCATATGGACATGAATGTACTTGCGATGCTGACCTGGCAATGCAGGAAGCGAAACTGCACTTTGGAACTGTGGATCATCCTCCCATAGTTTTTTACATTGACACTGCTCTTCTTCCACCCAGCTGATGGGTCATAGGCAAAGGGGGGGTCCCATTTGATGTTTTCAATTGTCTCAAGATCCTTAGGTGACATCTCCTGAACAAAGACATTCATGGGACATTTAGAGAAAAATCATCAGTGGTTGTCATCTTAATTAATTTTGGAATATGCTGGTTAGGGCGTTTCAAGCAGCGTGCCTCTCACCTTCCTAGGAGTTACAGTGCATAGGATGTTGATAATGCTGTTGGACTTCACCTGACCCTCCTGTGGGTTTTTCTTACGAAACAGCCGACAGCTTTTCTCAGAGGAAAGAGATGGCAAAAGTTTACGACAATCCAGGATACACTTATGTAATGTTTTGGTGCCAAACTGAAGACAAACCAAGTAATATTGTCCAGTTTTCTTTGTTTTCTAATAAATCTGTACTTGATTTGATGATGGTTGCATGTTCAGCAATTTATGCAGCAATGCTGCACTTACAGTTTGCAATCAACTGTAATTGTCACATTTGCATGCATTCCTTGCCATTCGATATAGTGCATGCAAATGATTCAGATTCAGGGTAGTAAGAGATAATATTACGAGAAGGAATGCTGAAGTTCAGTCATTTAATCCCATTCTTTGTCCCTCGTCTCAAACCAGACATTTAAATAAATGACTTCCTGGCTCATCCTCTGTATTCATGACAAAGGAAATTTGTTCCATCAGTTGTGATACCGTTGTTTCTTTGTGTCCAGGAATGCACAATTTGAAATCCATTAAGATAAGACAATAAGAGGTATCCATACTGACAGTCACAGAAAAACACTGATCTCTGAATTTGATGAAAGCACTGTGAATGATTAAATCATACATAAATCGCATGACTAAGCAGAAGCATAAGTATTTAAGTCACTTAAGTCATAAGTCACTTTAATGCAGGGCATCATTTTTTGTAAAAAGTAGACTCTGTATTAGCCATAATGACAGAGAAAGGTGTTGGTCGCCAGTCCCATACTTTTATATTGGGTGAGAAACATGTTAAATCAGAACAGAGACCATCCAAGCACACACAAGCCACGCAAATTTTTTATGTCATGGTGAGAAAAATATGGCCTTTTAGTAAAAATTAAAACTAAGTCTCACATGAAAAGAAGGATTGATATTAACACATGACACCTTTCAGATGTACAAATATGTCATTTAGGCAAATAAGCCGCCATCACAGGAAATCAGGGCTGTGAGGACTATGGGGAAGATAGCAGCTCAGGGTTTGAATGTCATCTCTAAGGATCAGGTAGTTCAGAAACCAAACTAGTTCCAAAAAATGCAACAAATTACCTGAAGCGTGAAAGGACCTATCAACCTGTCAACCACGCTTGGTTCTGAGTTATAGAACAGTTGAATGTCATATAACATGAAATAACATTTCTGTCTGAGATGTAGATAAGCGAAATGGCACATTCTGCATCAAAATAACTTAATGGAGGCTGAAAGGTAGAATCCCTACCTGTTCCTACGAATGAAGTTCTTGCTTGAAAACTGAAAGTTGTGGTGAGGGACGCATGACAGACTGCTCCCCATGTTCTTCTGGAGTGAGGTTGCTGTCTTCTCTAAAGTTCTTCTGGAAATCCAAGTAGTGGTACAGTACCGGTAAGGTGCAGCACGTTCTGTCTTGAAAGCGTTGTATACATACTGTTTAAGCAGAAAGGGCAAGAGCTTGCTGCATGAAGGGGGCAGGCCTGGGAAGGGAGGTGGGCTCTGGGAACTAGGGGCGTGGTCTGCATAAGCTGCCTGCTAAGTAAAGCCTAGCGTATGAACATGACGACATCCGGCTCGAACTTTGGTAAAAGACGTTCAAAAATTTCTTTTAAACTGAGAAGAAAGATTTTTTTTCAGAGCTGGAAGACAAATATTGACCTAAGCAGAGTTCAGGCAACCTTACCGTAGCTTCATAAAACAGCAGGAGAACTTTTGAACCCCACACTGATAACAAACAACTTCTTTCTCTCTATTATGCTCCTATTATGTTTATTTATTAATAAGGTGTGCGTTACAGGTTTTTTTTTTCAAACCTTAAACACCATTTTTGGGAAATCCAATGTTTAGTTTTCAGAGATCCCAGAGTAGCAGCTGGAAAGACAGAGGAGGGTTTAGGACAACTATGTGTCAGAAAGCTGTTTGCTGTGGCCAGCTGTTTTGATCCATGTGCACAAGAGTGTAAAGGATCTTTCTCCTACACTATAGGCATACTCATGCTATAGGAAGTTTCCTTTGGTTCGTGTTAGGGGGAGTCACTGTACTTCCCTGGCCTCTGTGCCAATGGAAAAATAGACTCACAGACCCTGGTAATGCCCAGCCGCTTGGCAGCAAGCTGGGCGTGACTCACGGTGAGCTCAGAGCTAGCAGCACTTGCTGGAAGGAAGTGACAGGTTTTTAGAAATTCTGTTCTTGTTCTGTGAAACTGTTCTGTGCATACCTGGGCTTTCCCAACACATTGGGTCACATACAGTATCTCAGAATGGTAGCCCTACCATAAATCCCAGGTTTGCAAAGATCACAACACACCTTGTTTTTTTTTTTCCAAACTAGGACACAGAGATGATTCAGCTCTGGACATTTTTTTAGGCTGTACTTCCAGGATTTAGCAACTATCCTGTTAAGTCTCTGTCTATCCTTGTCTAAGAGCTTGGACTTGCAGTCAGTGTTCCTCCAGTGATCCAGTGCTGATCGTCAATGTCTGCCATAGACTGAGATTTCTGAGACTGCTCCCTCCGATACACAAATAATTTTGCAACCAATGACCTGCAATCCATGAACCAACTACGTGAAACTGCATTAGGTGCCTCATGTTGTATTGAGAACTCCCATGTCAAACCGCTGATGGTCAGTCTGGCCTGATCTGTTTCCTTGCTGGCATCTACACTGCTAATTTGTATTCAGAATGATATGTTTTATTGCTTATTGTTGTGCCTGTGCGTGGTGGAGTAAGGTCCTGCCACTTTGGACAGAAGCATATAAAATAGAAAAGCTGATTTGTAAATGTGACCTGTGTTATTCTGAAATTAAAGTTCTTGTACATGAGGTCTTTTTGGTATTTTGTCCAACTCCTGCATAAGACCTTATGTTTTCTGGCCACAAAGTTTATTGGGGCCATTTGCAGTACGCTAATGTACAGTAAAATAGGTAAATCGACAGAGTGAAAAGATTCTTGAACTAGAGTACACTTGATTTATTTGGCCCACTATAGTTTATCAT
The DNA here is from genome assembly GCA_011763525.2 of Mormyrus iriodes. Lineage (NCBI taxonomy): Eukaryota > Metazoa > Chordata > Actinopteri > Osteoglossiformes > Mormyridae > Mormyrus > Mormyrus iriodes. The sequence goes on along the minus strand of JAAGVU020000123.1, from coordinate 17,555,772 downwards.
TTTATCCTAATTAACATCAACAGTAGACCGAACTAATTTATCTATTATAGATCATATTGCTTAATATCATTCAATATGAAATTATGTAGCATGAAGTTACACTTCCTTCAAGCTTAATTACATGAAAAGCTATATTAGGGTTTTATGTAACGCTTCCATAAAAGCATAAAACTTACTATGTACTGTTATATATAATATGGTGAATATGCTACAATAGATGGGTCCGCTAAGCAAAAGCTTATTAGCTTGTTACAATGTTTTTTTTTAATTTATCCTAAGAACTATACAATTCAGGTTTGTATCCTTAAAAGTAGTAGATTCTGGTAGCTTACCATAATAAATAGAACTTCTTTTTAGATTGAGATTCTTTGTATTTAGTAGAATCATCAGGAGTGCAGTAAGGCACCCGGTAACCTTGTTGGCTCATGGTGGCATTTTTAAAATCCATCTCCAGATCTGCTGCAGCGGCCTTTGGGTACTGAATACTTCAGCGTGTTCTCATAAAGACACAACGTTAAAAAGAATTGATGATTCACCTTAATTTGTCTAGGAACGTGTCTGAGTGTCCAGTTTAGGGTGAATTTGCCTTATCCTAGAAAATGGATTTAAAATGACAGAAACCCTTACTGGACTAAAAAAAAAAAAAGTAACTCGAATGGAAGAATGGACACTTCAGTGATAAGCTGCTTTTCATTCAGCGAAAGCAAACAAAACAGATCTTTTGTTATAACCTGAAAAGAACTGAACAGACCAAAACTGATTTATTCCCATGGTACCATATTACCAAAGTTCCTCAGGGTAAGGTGAGAGTGTTCAGCTGTTATCGCAGATCAGGCAGACACATACGCAGGGTCAGTCACGTGGCCAAATTAAGCTGTGATACTACAGGCCCCACAGCCTCACCACGGCCATGTTAGTGCTGAGAGAATCAAAATTCTAGCCAAAGTAACAAGCAAACAAGCTAACACTAATTTATACATTTTAAAACCTACCAAGAGATATTTTGATAATCTGTCAGGTGAAATCTTTGCCTTTTGACCATTTACTTTCGCTTTCATTCAACCGATTAAAGCATAAAAAATATAATCAATGTATAAATTTTAACTCCAAGACTGGAGAGTGTAACTATAACCACGCACACATAATTAAGGAACTCTGCATAAGTCCAGTTTTGTAAAATTTCCTTCAGAATTTCTGCTATGCAAATACGTAACAATAATCAAGAATACATATATATGAAATAATGCATAAAACGAATGGAAAATCAGTTAGACACCAAATGTCATGTAACCCTCCTTGGAAAAGATCTTTATTTTTTTTTTCTTTACAGGAGTGTATTGCTGTTTTAAACATAGTGCAAAATTCAGTTTCCACATAAATACGGCCGACATAAATTACGTATAAATAAAGACACTGTAATGGAATAAGTTACACGCAATAAGATACATTTACACTAACATCAAGCCAATGTCTCACCTGATACTTATGCTTAGATTTGTTATTTACAATATTTGCCAAAAAAACAATGCCAAACTTGTAACACCGCAGGACCCATGGCCTTGTTTGACCATAAGAACGGACAACTAAGTGCACCAACCTGTGATAAAGAATTCGACATTAAACAGACAATCATCCCCTCCACCTCCCCCGACACAGGCTGCGTCTGTTAAGCAAAATCCTTAAAAAAAGGAAAATTTAACTTCTCAGAAGTTTGCAGTTATATGACATCACACTACAATTCAACCAAATAACTAAACTGATTTGTACAGAGTGCAGATGCTAACGCATTGCCTGCGCATTTCATCTTCATCCAAGTATTTTCCACTGCATGACACATTTTGAGATTTGAATTCATTTGCTGCTGTATAATTTCGCTTCAATACAAAGCTAATCAAACTCAGTTCATTTCCAAAGGGATTTTTCTTTACCCACCCTCAGAAGCATGCACATAGCCAGAGAAGCCTGCCAACTATAGGATCTGTTCTCTCTCTGTTCAAAATTTACCTGATTTTAGGCAACGGTGCGGTTCAAATATTCATCTGACTAATTCTGAGTCACTTCAGTTCCAAAATGATTATTGGAATATAAATGTAACGTACATAATTCAGGTCCTACACCATGCATTGCTGTTGTTCTTGCAATTTTAAACAACCAATCCATCACTTCTAACAGCAGTTTTTCATTATGAAATAACAGAGCTGTAATTGTTCATACATAAATACATATATCTTTTAAAATATGACGTTTTTGTTATTTCCATCATATACTCTTTCTCCATCCTTTGTACAACAACAAGAAAATGTATAAAAACAATAATAAACAAACATGTTATAAATCATATTATTAAAGTAGGTAATTAATAAAGGACATTTGTCTCGATTAACTTTTGGAAAACAAATTTTAACTGTTATACATTTCAGTAATTATTTTGGCCTTCCTTGCTTTATGGTGCATTACGTGGTGGTATATTTTTTAACTTGTAGATTTTTAAGAATCTTCTGTCTCTTTGAAACATTATCTATTCATGGTAGCATCCACTAAGACCACCTCCCTGTAGTGTGTAACATGACTAACCATTACTGCCACCTACTGTGGCAAAGCAGCATTGCAGCTTAACAGCCTGCTATGAAGATCGAAAATTTACTAGACATGCGCGGCAGATACGAATCAATAGCAACATTCCTAACATTGGGCGGTAAGCTATTTTTCTTTATTTTAAATTTAAAATTTCAACCAAATCAACCTACAGTAAATGTAATAATGTGACACAAACCAACTGCACAAATCAAGGAACAGTACTGGCTCCTGGAGCTCTGGACAATGACACTGCAGTATCTCCAGGGGAACTTGTCTTTTCTGATCCTCTCCCTGTCAGGAATGCTAATGTATCCTTCGATAGGAGCAGGCATTTATGTGGTAACAGGGTTCTCAATGACCTAACACTGCAAACCCACGCAGTACCTGCCAACTCCTCGTTCTTCTGTCCATCTCCTCCTCCTCCCCCCAATGCCCCCGTTTCTGCTCTCCCTGCTGCCCCCTGCTGGCTACACCGAGCAGTTTCGACGCTTGGACCAGCAGCAAGGCTGGACGGAGGCCTGTTGGGGCCACAGTCTTTGTCAAAGGCTGGTGGAGGAGACTGAGAGGGTGGGTGACGAGGGCGGAGGGAAGTTGAGCAGCTCCAGCACGGCCACGCCCACGCTGCTTCGGCGGGTGAACATGCAGGAGGCCGCCACCCACTTGTTGCTGCGCGGATTATATTTCTCAATAGAGTTGAGGCTGGAGCTGCCGTCATTACCACCCACCGCATAGAGCCAGCCGTCCATTGCCACCAGATCATGAGTGCTCCTGTGGGGCCGGTGACAGGAATGAGATGGAAGCACATACCAAGGGCCCAGGCACAAGCATGAATTAGGAAGCTACTCACTGCTTACTCACTGCATGTATTAGAGATTCTACCCCCCTAAAGATATATGATAAGGCTTTATATTAACCGCACCTTCATAATGCCTTTATAATGCATTCATAGAACATTCATAAGGAGCATATAAGCATACCATGACATCCTAACATACCTCAACAGCTTTACATAATTATATGATTATAATGTTTGTTATTAATGAATATTAAAGCTGTTATGGTATGTTAGGATGTTAGGGTATACTTAATAAGTTTACTTATTAGAAATGTCCCAATAGCCAATGAACTGTTTATACGTCCTGCCATTCCTAGGAATTTTCCAAACGTATATCTTGGGTGCACCTAAAATCATGTCCACACACTCACTGACATGTGTATAGGGTCACATTTTTAGTCAAGCAAAAAATCTTTTACCAGTTTTGAGTTCAATATAATATAATATAATATAATATAATCGAGACTATACAGTCAACACTTTCACATGGCGGTTAGGGGCGCAAGCCCACAGCGATCTGGAAAAACCACGTTGAATTTTTTGATCCCCTTCGCAAGCGAAATGAACATGTGAGCAAAAAGATATGAGAAACACAAGATCACTGTGAGATCACTGCAAGGTCACTGCGAGATATCACATAAGTGGCCGCCATACACGCGCTTGGCGACCTCCAAACCAGCACTGTACATATATTTTATGCATTTATGAGTTACTATGTTACTATGCGATACAGAAGGGTCAACTCTACATACAATATATAATCAGAAACTACATGTACTAAAATATCAACAGATTTCACACAGGTCCATCAGTACCTGCATTTTCTGTGTCAGTTACAGCAGCTGTCAAGCCTTACCTGCGGATATTCATGGGAGCCACCCCTTCCCAGGTGTTGGTTTTCGGGTTGTACCTCTCTACTGAATTGAGACAGCTGGTGCCATCGTTGCCCCCAGCAACATAGAGCATGCCCTCCAGAACAGCGACCCCAGCACTGCTCCTCCGGCTCAGCATGTTAGCTATAGATGTCCAAATGTTACTCTGCAAGGACCAATCAGAGAGTTGCTACGATCAGTTATTGTTTTTCCTGTCCAACACCATTCTGGTCAATGCAGGAAGAGTTTCGAGTTTAAGCCAAGCTCTGTAATGCTCTAGAAGTGTGACATCCCACACTGTTTGGCAATTTGGTCTGATCAGAGTTCAAATTTGTTGGTGACCCTTGATTTGCCCTCGTTGCACTGCCCTCACTTTCCCTTTTGCGGCCTTATTTTATGCTAACAAAACTGCTACCCCACAAATGACCAGACTAATAACAATTTGTTAATTTATGCCATTTATTAGTTTATGCAATAAAACTAATGACTTAAAAATGGTAACCCTGGTCCCCTCACAGGCAGAGATATTTTCACAATTCATGAGAGCATTACACAAGAGAATGTTACACAAGCCTACCTGTGGGTCATATTTTTCTACCGTCGCTAAGTGTGAAGAGCTATCATATCCACCAACTGCATAGAGATTGCTGTCTAAAGTATAGGGGCAAAAGATAAAAGTTAATAGATGTAATACCCCTTTATTAACAGAATCCATTACATACAGTTACTATGAGATGAAAGAACATGGGTACAGTGGTAAATTTACAGTGCTTATAAACCCCCCCCCCCATTTTATTGTTCTACAACATTGAATCATTTGAGTTGAATCATTCTGACACTGATCCACTGAAAAAGATTTCTTAATGTGAATGTTTGTAAAAAGAAGGCTGAATAGCTCTACAAAGTGATTTAAATTAATTACAAAAATGAACAATAATTGATTACATAAGTGAAGCATGTAGATTTCGGTGTGGACGACAGGGTCGTGCCCCTACTAATATGTGGGAGTTCCGTCTGTTTGTGGAAGCGGGGGGATTCGAAGCTGATTTGGTCCATTCTAATACTGAAACTAGGGCTGCACAATATGTCATGTGCAATAATGTAGTGTTTTTTTGTTTTTTTGGCTAATTTCATCTCTTTCTTTTGTTTAAAAAAATTGCAGTGTTACTCTTGGAAATTTCACATATCGCAATGTGATGCTGTGCAGCCATAATTGAAACATACATCCATGGCAAAAGTATTTGCTCCTTCAAGTCGGGATTTACTGGAGGCACCTTTGGTAGCCATGTGGATTCTGTCCTGGTCGCAAACACTTTTCCAGCTCTTCACCCTCACAATGGTACTGGAGGGCTCATGGAAGTTTGCCCAACCAGGCTACATGTATTTTTCTGTGGACCTGGAAAAGGCATATGATCGTGTCCCTTGGGGGGGGGTCCCGTGGGGGGTGCATCAGAAGTATGGGGTACAGGGTCTGTTGTTGCGGGCCATCATTCCCTGTATAAATGGAGTGAGAGTTTAGTTTGCATTGCCTGTAGTAAGTCAGACTCATTCCCGGTGGGTGTCGGTCAGGGCTGCCCTTTTTCATCAATTCTGTTCATAACTTTTATGGACAGACTTTTTAGGCACAGCCAAGGGGCGGAGGGGGTCTGGTTCGGGGGCCTCAGGATTGGGTCTTCACTTTTTGTGGATGATGTGGTCCTGTTGGTGTCGTCAGATGGTGACCTGCAGCATGCACTGGTTTGAAGTCAAGTGTGATGCGGCTGGGATGAAGATATGCACCTCCAAGTCTGAGGCCAGAATTCTCAACTGGAAAAGGGTGGATTGCCCTCTCCTGATGGGGAATGTGTTACTGCCTCAAGCAGAGGTGTTTAAGTATCCTTCATGGGTGAAAGAAGCAGGATTGGGACATCAACCCGCGGATAGGTGCGGCGTCAACAGTAATGAGGACGCTGTTCTGTTTTGTCGTGGTAAATCTATGTTCCTACCCTCACCCATGGTTATGAGCTCTGGCTAGTGACTGAAAGAATGAGATTGCAAATACAAGCAGCAGAAATGACTTTCCTCCGCAGGGTGGCTGGGCTGAGCCTTAGAGATAGGGTAAGGAGCTCGGACATTCGGGAGGGACTCAAAGCCATTGCTCCTCCAGATTGAAATGAGCCAGCTGATGTGGTTTGGGCATCTATCTAGGATGCCTCCTGAACGCCTCCTGGGGAGGTGTTTCGGGCATGTCCAACCAGGACGAGGCCCTGGGGCAGACCCAGGACACACTGGAGAGATTATGTCTCTTGGCTGGCCTGGGAACGCCTTGGTATTCCACCGGTGGAGCTGGAGGAGGTGGCTGGTGAAAGGGAGGTCTGGGTAACCCTGCTTAGACTGCTGCCCCCACAACCCCAACCGGTGGAAAATGGTTGGTTGGGTGGATGGATGAATGGATGGATGGATGGATGGATAGATGGACCTTTGGTAGCAGTTACAGCTTTGAGTCTGTGTGGTTAAATCTCCATCAGCTTTGTACCTCTGCCTGCTGCAATTTTTCCCAATTTTTCATTATAAGACTACTCAAGCTCTGTCTAGGGGCAGGCAATCTGTGAGTGAACAGTCGTATTCAAGTCCAGCCACAAATTGTGAGTTGAATTGAGGTCTGGCCTCCGATTTGGTCATTCCAGCACATTAACTCTGGCTGATTGCAAAGCCATAGTTCCAGATTAATGGCTTTTGTTTGCTGGTGACACGTTGGAAGGTAACCCTCCCTTCTCCTGATTCCCTCCAGGACTTCCCAGGATTTTGCTATATTCATTCTAACTAGGGATGCATCGATCCAACTTTTTCTGTCCTGATACTGATACCCAGGCTTTGGGCATTGGCCGATACCGAGTACTGATCCGATACCAGTGTTTAATTAATAAGCAGTGTTTGGTTTTCTACATTAGTGAATAAAGCATACACCCAGGTGTACTTATATTGGTGATTGAAACTGAAGCGTTATTTATATCTAACATTAAATATGTTTAGTTATTTAAAGTTAGATATAAATAACGCATTGGTTTCATTTTCTCTCGCTTCTCCAATATTTGCGCTCGAGCTTGTTGTTGCAGTCGTTCTCTGCCAGCATTGGCAGACTCCGTGTATCCTGTGCTATGGTGCGTCTTTAGATGTTTGATCTAATTGCTTGTGTTAAATGACGTACTGTCCCTTCTTCCTCTTGACACTTCAGCAGAACAGACCGTACAGTCTGACAAAATGCCGCGGCTTTGAATTTTAACGTAATGTAGCAATTGAGTGGTATCGGTTCTTAGTATCGGACAATTTTCACGAGTACGAGTATGAGTATTTGACCGCAGTATCGGCCTGATACCCGATGCCGGTATCGGTGCATCCCTAATTCTAACCTCTTCCTCCACAGTATTCACAGGGCCAGAGCAGAGATGCTCCCACACAGTGTGATGCTGCCACCATCATGCATCATGTTGATGATGGTGCGTCTTTAGTGACATGTGGCATTTCACTCATGGCAAACATGGTGCTTAGTACGATTGCTAAGTTTGGTCTCTTAAGACACCAGAACCTTATTCCACTTGTTTCCATTCTCTGATATGCCTTTTAGGAAACTCTGTCACACAAGACACACGTCACACAAGATAATTTTTCTCAAACAGTGGCTTTCTCTTCGCCAAGCAAAGCAACACTTTTCACATGTACAGGCTGTCCCATCTCAGTTATGGAAGCTTGTGACTCCATCAGAGTTGTCATAGTTCCCTTGTGGCATTTTTCCACTGGCATACAGGAACTGAGCCATACCTGAGCCAACTATAGTCACAGCGCGGTTCCAGCTCAGTTCCGTTTTCCACTGCAGAAGGGTCGGCTCGGTAAAGGCATTGCCGGGTTCGGAGAGCGACAGCGATGTAAAACCGAAGAGACGCTTATTTACTGTTCACACTGTGTACATCATCATTTACTATGTGCTGATTTCCGCTAGCAAGTCTGTGAGAATCACCGTATTACGTTAGCACCAACCACTAGTGGAATCAGCATTCACTTGCATAAATATGCATTACGAATCCATTCCACTCTGATTCAATATAGTAAAACAATAAAACATGAAGAAGTCCAAGGGGTGAATACTTTTTATAGACACTGTATGTGTAAAAGTGTATTAGGTAATGCAATGGCATAATATAATGAAAGGCTCTCACACACCCAGCATGGCCACACGGACATATCGCCTCCTGGTACTCATGGCAGCAACTGAGGTCCAAGTGCCGGTCAAGGGATCGAACCTCTCCGCGCTAAAGAGAGCAGAAGAGATGTGACAACGTACCGCAGAATACACATGTAAGCATGACATGTGGGCGGGTTCATACCTGTTTAAACAGGAGGCACCGTCATATCCGCCGACAGCATAGAGCAGGCCATGGAGGACAGCCACGCCCAAACAGCTGCGGCGTGTTCCCATGGAAACCTCGGACTGCCAGGAATTCGTGACGGGGTCATATGACTCCACAGTGGCCAAATCAGAGGTACCATCATAACTGAGGAAAAAACACACAAAGTATGGGCTCGCTTTGGATATTCAGGCATCAATGTCATTTTTCAGTACAATTAATCAAATATTAAAATCTGGTTCTTATTTCAGTTGTTCACAGCAATAAAAACAACAACGTAACATCTCCAAAAGGGGAACCACTCGCATATTTTATTTATTCCTTGAGTAACTCTCTTACCCCCCAACTGCATAAAGCTTGTTCCCAATGGCTGCCACGCCCACCCGAGCCCGCCGTGTTGACATGGAGGCCACCATGTGCCACCGGTCCGTGCGGGTGTCATACGCCTCGCAGTCCCCGTGGATAGCAAACAGACTTCCTCCACCTACGGAGAGCACAGCCCTGTTGGCTTCCTGTCCCCTTAACAAAAGTGTCTGCATGGCTTTAAAGTATCAAATACACAGAGAAGCACATGGATGCTCCATATCATTTATTCTACTATATCGTGCTGCAGATGTTATGAATGTTCTAGGAGGCTACTGATATGTATTACACACTAATATTACAAATTTTGTAAAGCATGAATTATGTTCTTTTTTCCATTGATAGAGAAATCAAGCAGTATATACTTTAAGTTTGATAAGCAATTGGTGACCTTCTCAGAGGTACAGCTTGGGTTTTGAACATGTGCCCCCCTCTGGAAGCAAACATTCACCCAATCCCAAGAAGAGTAGTGATGTCACTGACCAACGGCAAACAGCACGGGACTGGCACCCTCACAGCGGCGAGGCCGGGTGCGACTGTTACTCAGAACGCCTCGCTGCTCTGGCATCAGGTGGTACTTAAGGGCCTCGATAAGGAGATCTTTGCACTCTGAGTGATGGCGCACCAGCAGCTCCGTGTCCACGCTGCTCATCAGGAAGTCCCTGGTCAGCAGCGGCAGCCTCACACACTTCATCAGCTGGGGAGGACATATAGGGCGGGGACATAAAAAGAGACTCATCAGCTGGTGAGGACACACAGGGTGGGGACATAAAGGGAGGCTCAGCAGCCGGTGAGGACACACAGGGTGGGGACATAAAGAGAGGCTCATCAGCCGGTGAGGACACACAGGGTGGGGACATAAAGAGAGGCTCAGCAGCCGGTGAGGACACACAGGGTGGGGACATAAAGGGAGGCTCAGCAGCTGGTGAGGACACACAGGGTGGGGACATAAAGAGAGGCTCAGCAGCCGGTGCGGACACACAGGGTGGGGACATAAAGAGAGGCTCAGCAGCTGGTGAGGAGACATAAAGAGAGGCTCAGCAGCTAGTGAGGACACACAGGGTGGGGACATAAAGAGAGGCTCAG
>JAAGVU020000123.1:17521177-17539134 GCA_011763525.2 Mormyrus iriodes | reverse complement strand
ACACTTTGACAGGCATAATAGCATAGTTTTACACCAACATAAAGATAATTTAAACATCATCTTCTTTGGCTGCCTAAGACTTTTGCACAGTACTGTGTGTGTGCAGACTTGTCTCGAATTGAAAATCTCACTCCAGCCAGCTGACCGAAGTTGGCCACCCTGCAGTGATGGCTTTGACTACAAGAAGAACAGTGGAATATGCAGGGTGCTGGGGGACAACAAGTTACCTACTTGTGAACATAGCATGGAAATAAGGGCTGCAGGATGCTAGAACCACTTTGTGCGCCTTGATCTCCTTACTGGCCACGTGCAGCACAATGTCGCACAGCAGGCCACGCTGGCGCATCCTGCTCATGGACACAAACGAATCATGATAGTGGCGCTTGGAATTATGGGAGATGCTGTGGCCATCACGGTTCAATAGCTGCATGCCTCCTTCCATCTTGGGACAGTGGTCCTGGGCCTGGTCCTGCTCTAGTGTCACTCTCAACTGCAAACAAAAAGCAACAAGTTAATGGTGGATCGGGGGAGCATGGAATGTTTTATTTTATATCAAAAACCTGAGAACAAATCATCATTTGGAGACTTTATTACTGATCAGACTTGCTTTGTGCTTAACCATTATTCATTATGATAAGGCCATAGCATAGGGAAGGCTTCATGGGCCCAGATCACAGTGGTGTGTGTAAGGTCTGTGTAAAGGCCAATGATGGGCAGGGTTCCACTAATCCGCTTACTGCTAATTAGCAAAGCAAACTTTTTCACTATGGGTAAAATGTCAGCATGATCCAATCACGGAACAGGACAATCTGTGGGTCCCCAAGGAACAGGTTGAGAAACACTTAGACCATTAACTATAAGTGAGTGAATTCTTCAGGTGTCATGACTGCAATACCAGGTGGGTCGAGGAACTGGACTTTCCCTGGAGATTCCTAACAGTACAGAACACCAGTGTGCGAAAAGAATTAAGGTAAGGGAAAACATTTTTAACAGAAGGCAGGACAAATCGGGTAGCTACAAATATTTAACAAACATTGTGGCAAAGGGATGACAAGAGAATCCAGGAACAACTGGCCATAATACATAAAGCTCCGAGATATTTGATAAAATATAGGACTATCTTCTGATACATGCAGTGTGATTAAATAAAAATGGCTACAATAAATCTATGAGTGCCGTGTGTCACTGCACTCCAAATTTGCCAAAAAATAAGCACTTTAATCATGAACGCCATTGTGTTGTGTGATAGTAGTCTTCATCAACATAAAAAGTTATTGGGTGATGATGAAAGTGCGCTCAGGCGCAGAGCGTTAAGCGCAATATGATCGCAGACCACCAGGGGAGTGAGGAGGGGGTACAATCGTGCTGGGGCAAGGTACAACACAACTGGGTCAAGTGTGAGTACACCCTAAATGATGTTTGAGAAGGTGTTGAGGGTCTTTACTTAGAACAGTGCTAATGTTAATGTTAGATGTGAATTGAATAGGTGTTGGATTATACACTGAAAAAAGCTGGGTTTGGGTCACCCTTCCCATAAGGAGGGCAAGGTAGAGATCCAGTTTGCATAGCACGTTTAACAGATATGCTGGGAACAAAGAAGAAACGCCTAGAAAATCCATTGTTACATCTGTTGTGCATGTTTAATGCATTTATGATGGAAGATTGTGTGTGTGTGTGTATCCTATGCTTTTATTCTATGATTTCAATTTTCTGTGGAGAGGCTTCAGTTTAGCGCTGTACTTGTGATATTACACTGAGTAGAAAAGGTTGTACAAAGAAGAAAGGGGGGGTTAACGCCTCCAAAGTGGATGAATTTTACGTGTGTGAATTATGGATATGAGTCAGTCATTCATGTGGGTGAGGGGAACCAAGGAGCGTGAAAAGGGTTAGTCAGAGACTGGCCTTCTTAACAGGGACAGACCAAAGTGTGTAAGAATGGAATTAAGGAGAAATGAAAACAGGGAAGACTGGCGAGCATATGATATGCGGAATCAGAAAGCAGACAGGAGGAGAGAGAAGCCGACTGAAATAAAAGTACCGACAAAGAGAGAGCAACAGGAAAAAAGGGTAAACAGCCACATATTGCTACAGGATTTCTTGCAGCCCTAAGATCAATGAAGACAGATGTGCCTACGAATAGGGAGGATGATGATCTTGTTGCAGAAGCCTAGCGCACAATTTAGGCTAAAGTGCACATATGCAAGCAAAGAGTAGAAGACAGCCCAGGACGGGTTCTGGAAAGGATTCAAAGGGTGTTTAAGCAACATTCAATACTGATGGAGGAGACAGGCAGTGTCACTTACTCATGCGTTACCAAATGATCTGCAGGGAAAACTGGAAGGTGAAGTCAGAAAACACTGCACGAGCTACAAGAGTGAAACTGTGCAGGAGTTATTAGATGTGGCAGCTCATCTATATAAGCAAATGGATGGTAGAAATGGCCAGTGTAGTGATAAGCTATTATCGCCATCTATTACCCTTCTGGCGGGCAAGTTACATTACAGGCACAGACATATGGCTCAGTAATGGGCCAAAGCAGAGAAAATGGAAGACTAGGCTTAGCTCTAGGCAGAAGCAGGCATGTTATGTAGGTGGCCAGATTAGTCAGCAGGCTTGTGAATGCCCTCAGCAATTAGAGGCAGCGAGTACTGCCCCCCCCCAAGCTCGGGGGGCAGACTCATACATGTTCCTCTATTCAGGTTTTGCCTCACACCTCTAGGACCAGGGTTCGTGGCCGTGTGTGGAGTTTGCATGTTCTCCGCTTGTCATCATGGGGTTTCCTCCAGGTACTCCAGTCCCCCCCCCCCCATCCAAATACATGCTGAGATGAATTAGAATTACCAAATTGCCTGTAGGTGTGAGTGAATAGGACAAGCAGTTACAGAGGATGGATGGAGAGAGAAAACTGTTGGGATTTCGTGAGTGTCCCTGTACCAACCCTGTGATCTAAACCTTTACCTGTAACGCTGGGTCCATTGAGTGAAAAGCGTGTTTTTGCTCGCCAAAGGAGCACCGTTGAAAGCCTGAGGCTGGGGTTCGTTGTGTCCACTGAACTGTGTACAGTCAGTGGTAGCCCAGACGGGATATTTATAGTGATACCTGAAGGAGACACTGAGACTCTGGTGACCTTTTACACTCACAATGTCAAATCCTTTGATGTACCGGTGGGTATGTCCTGCCCATTTGTTTTCGTTTCGGTATAATAATCTCTGTGACTTTAATCTCATCAGGTCCTATTTTATTTCTTTGCAGACACTGACTCAGCAGTTTCCAAAGCTGCACTGCACCTCTCCCCACACAGAGTGTGACAACACAGACTGTGCTGAGCTCGGGTAAAATGCACTGGGTACTGTGAACTCCTTCCTTTAACTTCATTTCTTTTCAGCCCATATGAGGTGTGTGCACAAGTCTGTCTTTCTGATTTGACCTTCGTATCTTGCTTGATGTCCAACATCTATGAGACTTCTGTATTTGCACAGACATCTGTTATTGCAGGGATGTCTATGCATGGCCAGCTGTCACAAGTGCCAAGCTGTCTGCAGGCTAAACATTCCAATGATGCTGGTCACATTTGTGGAGCTACCCTTGTCCATTTTAGTTTAAACACTTCCAAGCCCATTCTGAGGAAGCAACACTATCCACTTTCCCCAAAAGCCGAAAGAGGCATAATGTTGAAACAAGGAGTAATAATTCCTACCCAGAGTCCTGATAATACCCCCATATTGTCAGATGAGTAACCTGGAAGGGTTTCATGGCCATTCATGCAGAACCTGAGAACTCATGTGTAATTCCTGCTATTCCAGTGGTCCCAAACTCAACAACCGTTCTCACATCATTGATTTATGTCTGGCTTCCTCTTCCATTCCAATACTCCCAGATGTTCCACTCCCTTCCAATTCCTATCAGTAAGACGTATACAGGCAGGCCCCAGGTTAAGAATGGGATTCAAACCTTAAGTTTATCTTCAAGTTGAATTTGTAGGTAACTCGGCAAAATAGTAATAAAGTGCATAATAACAATAATAATTATGCAATAATAATAAAAGTAACTGCATACTGTACTGTACCTTGTGCTGACAAACCGCTAAAGCCGCACAATGCTTTCATGAGCATCACAAATAGTGCATGTGTTCGTTATTACGAACCATTGTATCTAACCCAAATTTCTTATATAATAGACTTCATGGTATTCTGTTTGTAAGTACTGCTTGTTCGTAATTCGCACGTTTTTAACCCAGGGACTGCTGGTACACTTAGACTATGTTGCTTCAAGTTTAGACCTAGAGTCCCACGTAGTTTTCCAGGAGGCTCAGTTGTTTTTCAGGTGGCCCCCTGATTTCAATTCAATTCAATTCGATTTTATTTGTATAGCACAGTTTGGCAACATTACATTGTCTCAAAGCGCTTTACATTATCCCCACCCAAAGCCTGGGCTGGCGGAGGAGGTCAAATGAGTCCCAGTTTTTACTGTTCCAATTTTAACATTTCAGTCTCAAAGCAGAGGACAGGCAGGTGATGGCAGGATGGTGCTGGTGCTTCTTCAGATGGCAGGACGAACAGTGATCACACCCCCTTCACTACAGGCATGTAAAACAGACAATACTTGTACTAAGTATTACTAAGACAGTAAATTATAGATTATGCCTAAGCAAAGCCACTATTGAAGATCAGGAAACAATCAAGCCCTGAGCTGCTTTAATGGATCGAGGAAGTGCTCCTCCAGCCTTAAAAACAGCCCTTAGTTCTACACCTCCTCTCACTTTGTCCGATTACTCCCAGCCATTACTTGTTTATCCCGAGATACCCAAGGGTATGCACAGTGGCACACACTGTCATCCTTATGGATCAACATTGCGATTAGAACATTTATTTTGCTACACAGCATCTATGAACTTCTCCTTACCACCTTACATTACTTTGAATCCAGCTAAACTTTTTTCCCTTTTCTGAATGATGGGGAGCCATATGATTGTGAGCTGGGTGCTTCAATCTCCATTATCTCCATGTATCAGATGTCTCCCTGATCACACGATGCAGGACATGCTTTTATTCTGATAGTGCTCCACTGCTAAATACAACCTCCATAGAAGGTTAAACTTACTGCTCTTGCTAGGGCCTTACTAGGCAGCTTTGTGGAAGGAACATGGATTTCTCACTTCATCTGGTAACCGTATTAAGCAATACATTCTGATTCAAAACCCAGTTTCCAGGATTCTTCTACCCATTAAGAATTCTTCATTTGACTTCCTCTGCCGGCCCCTGGAGGTTAGGCTCCCCCTTTGAGTCTGGTTCGTCCCAAGGTTTCTTCCTTCTAGGGAGTTTTTCCTTGCCACTGCCGCCTCTGGCTTGCTTACTGGGGGCTTTGGGCGGGGTTAATATAAAGCGTTTAGTGACAATGTAATGTTGTGATAATGCGCTATACAAATAAAATTGAATTGAATTGAATAAAATTGAACTGAACTGAACTGAACTGAATTGAACTGAATTGAATTGAACTGAACTGAATTGAATAAGACTGTTGTTGTTGATACCGTGTAGAAATGCCAAGGCTGTTGCAACAGTTCTATGGGTCTCTCTTTTTTTCTCCAGCTTACCTGATTTGCTTTCTCTTAATGGCAAGCTGCCGCCAACCCAACTGTGGGTTGAGGAAATCAGGCTGTTTGGTCTTCTAAAATGTGGTGCCTTCCTCTTTGGTACCATGGTTTGGTGCCAAAGCATGAGTGTGTTACGAGAGATGCCGCAATGATGACTAAAATTGCTTATAAATTGTGTAAGTCATGCCATTTGTGCCAGCAAACAATGTTGGAAAGGCAGTAGAGCCCATTGGCATGGGCATATTCAAATATATACAGATGGATTTAATTCATATGCCTGCTGCAAATAAATACACCTCTGTGCTAGTAATAGCAGACATGTTTTATAAATGGGTAGAAACTTATCCTTGGGTAAGGTCAGATACTATTACAGTGTCTAAAGTTAAAACTAAAAGAATTTATCTGCAGATTTGGGATCCTATGGAGACTGTCTAGTAACCAGGGACCCCACTTCAGAGGACAATTGGTAAAGGGCCTGTGCAGGGACGTCCAAAGCAAGCAGCATCTGCATTCTGCTTATCACCCACAATTAGCAGGAGTCATAGAAAGGTACAATTGGCCATTAATAAACGAGTTGCGAACTGAACCTCACAGTCTACATTTGGGGCTTGTATGATCGTCACCTCCAGCTGAACCTCTTCAAGACTGAGCTTCTTGTCTTCCCTGCCCGCCCTATCATTGACCATGACTGTGCTGTACAGCCTGAATCATTGACATTGTCCCCATCAGGGTCTGTCAGAAACCTTGGTATGGTGATAGCAAGTCATCTGTCCTTGGCCAAACACATAGCAGCTATCTCCTGGACTTGCATAACAACTCTGTATAATACCAGGAATATCAAGGTTTCTTTGTCACAATATGCAGCTCAGCTTCTAGTCAAGAGTGTTGTCATCTCATGACTAGATTACCAACAGAACTACTAGCTTGCACTGTCAAACCACTGCAGATGTCTCAAAACACAGCAGTGTGGCTAGTATTCTGGAATCAGTCAAAATGATCTCATGTTACAATCTCTGTCTCCTTTCATTAGCTCCCTATAAGCACTTGCGTCATGTCCATTATGCTGGTTTTCAGGTCTGTTAACGAAACAGCACCCATCTCCATCAAGCAGCTTATCAAGACGTACATCTCGTCTTGCCCTCTTCCATCACCAAGCGTGAGAGGTCACACCATACATTTCAACTGTTTGGTTCCTCAGTGGTGGAACAAGATACTTATCCACATTCAGTCATCAGAATCTCCTTCAACCTTTAAGAAACACCTCAAAACCCATCTGTCCTGGGATAACCTCAAATAGCTGTCTAATCACTTACATAATCTTCATCTGTGATCCCTTAGCAGGTTTCTTGAGTATCATAAATGCTCTTTTTTGCACTTGTCCTTGGCTGAATAGCTCCCCTTTCCTCCCCTTCTAGATTTTGGATGCATGATAGCTCTTGTTCCATTACTAACTGGCACCTGTTACTCATTGATTGGAAGCTTACCCCACTGCACTTGTGCCTAGTTGGCTCCTTGACCATTGCATGCTTGTGATGTACTATCTGCCTCGCTTATACGTCACTTTGGACAAAAGCATCTGCTAAATTAATAAATGAGATCATTGTAATTGGCATAATGTGAGGATTTACGGTCATGTGAAGATATGCTACTGAAAAAGTGAGGTTCTCAAATACAGCAATAAAAATAAAACGAAGACACTCTACTAAGCTTTTTTTTATAAACACTAGTGTCATGGCAGTACTGACTGTAGAATATGACCAGTAAAACCATTCTGCAATTCTATAAAACACCAAAAACATAACTTATGGTGATTTCACATTAGAAAACAAGTTTCAGGTTGATATAAGGGCAAAATACTAAGCATATTTTTCTATTTTTTTTTCTTTTGGAAAAACCACACCAAAATCATCTTATCCTTATATTGTAACTGGGGCTGAATAGTTATAAGTTACCTGATGAACTGAAAAACCACTCCCTACACATTTGATGTCTAAATGGCGCTCACTGTTACATGCAAAGTGGGTCAAACAAGACCATAACGTGAGAACACAAAGAATACTAACATGGGTGATAAATGATCAAAGAGTTTGATAAAGATGTATTGTTTTACCTTTACATCAATATAAGGTGATTAAAAGGAGTCAACATGAAATTACCCAACACCAAATTTCAAAATAAAAGTTACATTGAAAAGCACAGTACCGAATTTCAAACAACATTAGTCTCTGAAAACCACATACCCAGCCTAAAAAGCACGTCGATATATTAAGATGACAAGCTTCAAATTTTTCATTTAATATTACCTGTCTGTATTGCACAGCCACTATTAAGTGTAGCATTTGAAAACATATTATAATGTTCTTCTGAGAGCTCAAAAAAATATAGCTTAGCCAAATTCCAGAGAAGTTATTCATTTTCCACTTTTAAAGTTCAATATCTCATTAAGTTATTAAAAGCAATAAGATATTTCACGTTGTTAAATGCTGTATTATTTTTTATTTGCTTTTCACAATAAAAAAAGCATTTAAAAAATCATGGACTTTGTTAAAATATCTGGTGTTTCTATCAACAAAAGATCACTCTTGGTTAAAGACATATCAAACATATTATGAGATTAGCATCTTCGCATAAAAATTAAGCTGAAGCTGAAAAATGAAGAAATTAAACTTTTTTCCCCCACAATTCCTCTTGCTGTGCCTATATAAACTTCCCATCCATCTTGTGTACCTGCCTTTATCCTAGATGATGGAAAACTGAGAAAGCAGGGTCAGCGAGTCCCAGAGCAATTGAGGTTTAAGAGCCACGCTCAAGGGCCCAACAATGAAACCTCTCTGTCGACTAAAAAGATTTGAACCAGCAACTTTCCGATCATGGGCAGAGGGTCCTAATCCGTTAAGTCAAATACCAGCAGTTTCTTTGCATGACCAGTGTTTTCAATGTTTTTTCTGTGTGCACCGTGTAATATGTCCTTTGTATGCAGTACCAAACAATCTAGAAAAACATCCTTGTACCTGCAAAGTAACTGGTAAATAGCATCCCTAAAAAAGCCACTGGTCTGTACTCCAACTGAAAAGTCAGATGATAGCACCCTGGCCAGGCTGAACCTGATCAACAGTTTAATGTCTAAGATTATAACCAAATTGTAATTGTGAATATTTATAAGAACTTTATAATGTTTTTATAAGGTACTTTGTGCTCATGCGTATTTGTGTTTGATACTGCACATATTTTAGCGTGCAAGGGCTCCTTTGTTCAAATTACGATAATTCCGGAGTCATTTTCTGAAATATTTTCCAAGGAACAATTAATGATTTGATTTTTACTTGTATTTATTAGTCATTATAAATTTATACCCTACTATAACAATATAAAGTGTAATACCTATATAATTGACCTGATCCAGTAAATTCTAAATCATCTTAGAAAAGATTACAACATGATCAAAACATTGAACCTTTGCTCAAAGGAAGTTCCACTATGTCATGGCAGTGGACTGACCAATGGCAAGCTCTTACAACTCACGCCAAGCCATGAACAGTCTCATCACTTTGAGGTGCTGCACTGCCACACAAACGACACGAAATGTTTTGAGACTGCTGAGATGGGCCGAAACGGAGCAAATATGCAGCAGTGCACTGTATACATAATCATTCTACCTTTCAGGACACCTGTCATTTCACTTCTGATCAATATCCAGGTCAATTATTCATGTGATATGTTTGAAAAATGAGCGGCAGGCAATACACTGCAGAGTCAAACGTCAGCGCAAGTTTATTTTTACATTCCTCACTGAATCCCGAACATTTAAAATCCTATTATAATCTTTTCCTGTTCATTTCCTGTTGAAACGCATAACGCTGGTTTAGAGCTGCATTTTATGCATGCAGACAAATATGCAGGCTAAGTGTTCAATAATATATGCATGTCATATACTTACATACATATGTCAGATGAATCCATGCGTTGCTTGAACCCTCTGTCTTTGGATAAGAATGCCTAGGTACCTTTCTTTCGCTGTATTTTTTCACCACAAAAAAAAATCAACAACGACAATTCAGAGGACTGATTGAAAAAAGACATTTACGTTGAATTCATTCCTCCGTGAAGTCTTGGTTTCTGTTTATTTTTATGCAGGTAATTACACAACCATAACCTCTCAATAATACTCGTCTCCGGTGTTTTCAATAGGTCTGTCAACATAAATCGTGCAATGCATTAAAACACGAAGCACGGCTTCAGTCTACTGCTGACGTCAGTGCAAACGATATGACTGCCGACATAAATTTAAGGTGGAACCTAAGTAACTTAGCCTGTTAGCAAGCGCGCCAATGCGCCTAATACAGGTCGATCCAGCGGACTTACGCGCAAATAATGATGAACGACCTTAACAATACAATGACGACAAACCCTAAACAGTATTTACAAGGAAGCTTTGTAACATCCTATTTATTACTATCCTTCTTTGAGAAAGTAAATATAGTCTTATGACTCTTTTAATATTGCAATACCTGTAATTATACAGCTTGTCGTATGTTCCCCTCAGCGGAGAAATCCGCTATTGTCGCCCCGATCCGACAGTGAGGCGCCTCTCAGAAACACACAAAAGACTTAATAAGAGTTAATGCAATGTGAACATTAAGACATCGTTATCCAGCGTTGCGAATAACAGTGTACCGTCAGCTGGATAAGAAACTGACCACCACAGCGCCAGTGAAGGCTGCAAAACAT
The DNA here is from genome assembly GCA_011763525.2 of Mormyrus iriodes. Classification (NCBI taxonomy): domain Eukaryota; kingdom Metazoa; phylum Chordata; class Actinopteri; order Osteoglossiformes; family Mormyridae; genus Mormyrus; species Mormyrus iriodes. The sequence continues at coordinate 17,528,813 of JAAGVU020000123.1, read as the reverse complement.
CATCTTGGAGAATACCATTTACCTAGCCAGGCGTATACCTAATATTAAGCAGCGTGCTACTTGCAGCAAGCCACAGCAGATGCATGGCGATGCACTGACAGTCCCTGTGCACTTTCCCCAGAATCAGGTTTTAAGTAAAAAAGGAGCCAGGTTACAGCTGGCGTTACATAAGATCTAGCTGCCTGTCTCTCTCCAGCTAACTTTTCACAATAATGTTCGATATTTTTAAAACTCACCGTGTTTTGCGGTGGGTGCGGCGAAAGAGAAACGAAGGGCTCCCTTTTAACGCGAGGAAAGCCGGCTGTCAGACAGCCATAAGCGCTGTTTTGCTCCAGCCCGGAGCTAACTATGGCAATCCGAGACGATTCCAGTACCAGGAACGCTGCTCTTTCTGGACTGTCTTTAAAAAAAAAAATAATAATAATAAAATAAATAAAAAACAGCTGGGTAAATATATTGTTTCTACTTGCCTCTTCCACTCATATTTTAAGTGTTACGATGTAACGAGTACTGCTTGGGATAATATATTGCTCCAGTAAAGCTCAGTTTTTCCTGTTCATTAACTATATAAAGAGAGAGTCTAAATGGAGGCTCTTCTGTCTTTGGAGCCTTTGTACTGCCCGTCCGATCATCCCGAAATACCGAGTATTAAATGGTGTTGCGCGGCGGGACGTGTTGGGCCGGGGCCAGCCCTGTAGTTAATGTAAATAGCTTTGTGCAGTCATCCTCTGTTGCTTTGTCATCGTCTTGTAAAGTGGTGTCAGGTATAGCAATAAATGTTAAATGCTGTCAGTGGTGGCGTGCGTGCTGTGGGTATTCGGGGCGAGCCGCACGGTGGGTGTGAGCTGTGAGGGTTCGGGTGCTGTAAGCGCCACCTAGTGGCCGGTTTTACCGCCTCACGTTTTATTGTTGCGCAATATGATGCCGCGGACAGTCTGCGCTACAATATATTCACAGTGCATCTGCGTGTGATCATTATAAATAGCATGTTTATGGTATATTTATACCGATTGAAACTTTAAATCGTTCTAGTAGTCGTTTGTATTTAAAAATATAAAGCCTCACCAGTTTAAATTTCTAAAAAGTAAACGTGGTATAATAAGAAAACTTTATTAGTAGGACCAGTATGGTATAAAAATACCTAAGGTACGTTTTATCTTGGCAAACTATGTCTTTTACAAGTGAATTTAGATGTCGGAGACCTTTTCGTTGTCATTTGAAATAGAAAAAAATATTTGGTTAATAAAAAGTGCCTTGGAGCAAATATTTGCGATAGTCCTCAGAACTGACTTCATATTCGATCACGCTTGATACGTTGCATCATGTGACTTTGCTAATACTGGTCCTTAGCAGGGGCAGCGGAGGCTCAGGACTGACCAACACTTTGAACCTGCTGTAAATGACCTCTGTTAGGTGGCCATGTGACGGCAATACGTAACGTCTTTTATATTCTGCCTGACCCTTTGATGTTTGCAATCATGTGATGTTATCCCATGATTGCAAACCGTTTTAGACAGATTAGAGGCTTTACTGAGGCTGTAATGGAACTGGGAGATTCTTTTTAGTACAATGCCTTAAAATATCTCTGTTTATCCTGCGCTCATAGTTTTAGAGGTGCATTTATGTATTTATCAGATGCTTTTTTTGCTCCCCTTCAGTGCTGTTATCTATGTCAGGTGCAAAAATGTCACTATATTACATTTAAGCTTAAGTCAAGATATAGCTATAACATCATAATATAGTCAAAAGTTACAAAAGTACATAATCATATACAGAGACAGTTGTGCAATGCAGTGGCTAGTGCAAATGGAGATGGATTAAATCCTGCGTAAGTGAGGGTGTCTGGTGGGGGCATTTGCATGACAACCTGGAGGGCGAAGTAGTTCTTGAGTCTGGGAGTACTGACCCAGATGCTGAATTCCCTTTCGGCGCATGTGGGGTGTTAATGACTGGCCTTGTGTTTGATGACTGGAGAGACATCTTCATGATGTGCACAGCTAGTTTGTGTTCTTTCAGTCTGAGACATTGCAGTTGCAAAATAGCTGGTCAGGATCCTCTCTGTATTGCCTATGGCTGAGAAAAAAGATGAACTCAAACAATTTCTGTCTTTGCTTTATATTTACAACATTCACTATCCTGCCTGGAATACTGCGTAAATATTTATACTTAGTAACTGGTGGAAGATCCCTTAACTTCACCCTGAACAATGATTAGCAGATGTTTTGGCACATTCCTTTTTACAGAAGAGTATCAGTTCATTCATAATTTTTTTTGTGCCCAACACAGTTTCAGTCGGGATAGATCAGGACGTCTAGCCATTCCAAAATGTTAAACATTCTGTGTTGTATAGATTTACTTCTGAGTTTATGGTCATCTTCTGTTCAGCATCAGATAGCATATAATCCCTGACTTTGTCTAGTGTGATATTTGGTACAGTTTGGAATTAATTGTTCCATCTGGGACATGCAGTTAAGTATTCTGCTCTGTGCTCTCTGGCATAATTTGCAGATTCCCCCCAAATAAGTGTTTAGAAGACCAGTGGATATTCCCTGAATTACTGGGGAAAAAGAGTTCCAATTGATGATGCTCTTTCAAGGATGGGACAAGGTTTTAGCTTTGGTGTGTCATGTATTATTTTCTGTTCTGCACTGCTGTGTATGTTATTGTCTGCTTTTATATTCTTTTACCTGTATTTTTATTGCTTTTTATATTTCTGTAAAGCACAGTGAATGAAAGGGTGGCACGGTAGTGCAGTCGTTAGCACTGTCCCTGCTCACCTCTGGTACCAGGGTTCGAGTCTCCACTGTGGTTCCATGTGTGTGGAGTTTGCATGTTCTCTCTGTGTCGTCATAGGGTTTCCTCTGGGTACTCTGCTTTCCCCCCACAGTCCAAAAACAAGCTGGGTGTGTGAGTGTGCCCTGCGATGGGTTGGCACCCTATCCTGGGCTGTTACCTGTCTCGTGCCCATAGGCTCTGGACCCCCTGTGACCCTGAATGGGATAAGCGGTTTCAGAAAATGGTTGAATGAGTGAACATTGAATGGCCTCTGTGTATGACAATGTCCTTCATAAATAAACCTCCCTTGGATTTGGTTCTTTGAAACATCACATTGCAGGTTTTTTTTTTCCAGTAACTTTTCACAGCTGTTAACAGAACATGCAGACCTTTGGCAAACGTAAGATGGGCAGCAGTTTTCTTAAGCAGTGGCTTTGTCAATGCTCAGTGGTTTTCTTATTGTCCATTCAGACATTAGCTAGTATATATGAGATGCCTACAGAAACTTGGCTGTTCCTCTACGGTTCATTATCACCTCATTTTGCAGCATTTGGCAGTGATCTCTGCAGGATGGCCACTCATAGGGAGAGTAGCAATGGTGCTGAATTTCCTCCTGTTTGTGCGTAACTGTGTGCCAAGCCTACGCGGCCTGTTCCTGTTTTACGGGCTTCAACAACTCGTTTTCTGAAATTTTCTTTCTCTGTAGTATGTTTCACTTCAGCAGGTATTTATTGTGAAGAGCAGTAATCGTTATGGATATCACCTCACTCAACATACTGCTGCAGTTCACCCTTTTCATGGCAGTCATCACCCAAGGGGTTCACCTACTTTCCTTATCATAGACTATGAAAAATGTGTGCTATGTATGAGCAATTAATGTGAGAATTCAACTAACTGCAAAAGACCCAAGACCTGTAATTCTGTTAAACTTCTGTAATATTTTACAATATTTTTTATCATAGTTTTTAAGTTTACAGGTTCAGGCAGAGAGATCTGTTGAAAATGTAGTGCAAAAGTGCCATGAGATGACTGTATTATTCTTGCTGTCTGGGCTGGCATGGTGGCTCAATGGATAACGCTATCACCCCTCCAGCTCGGGGGGTTAGAATCCGGCCCGTAATACATGCCAATTTGGTCTCCTCACAGTCTAAAGACTTAGAATTAACTCAAGAAAACTTAATTTACAATGAAAATAAATACTTCCACCAGAGGAAAACTTTGATTAAACTCATTGCTGAACATAAGATAGTCATAGTGAGGCTTTCTGAAATGTGATGTGGCTGGATTTTAAATGAGTCCTCAATCTATTTATAATTTAATCAAATCCCATCTCTCCCTTGTCATGGGAGCACTGTTACAGTAATTAACAAGCCTAGTTTGACTGTTTCGTCAAAAGGCTTGGCACTGGGCCCAGCGGTACTCTCGTATGTTTGCTGCCTTTTCTGGATATTAATCAGAAACATTGTGCCATTACTGTGTTGATTATATACAGTTTTCCAAATCATTTGTCAGACCACATAAGAATATTTAAGCTGCAGAGTTTGAGATTTTATAACGTTATACCCAGGCATTCATTGTCAGACTGGGTGGATTATGACTGTTGTACTATCTGGCTGCACAAATGATACCTTCAAATGTATTCAGTTGTTACAAAAAGCAGCGTTTATATTCCCATACTCCCCCCATTACACTGCATGCCCCTAAGATTTCTAGCGTATTAAAAACTGCTCCTCAGTTTTAAAGTCCAGGACAGTTTTGCATCAGGGGGACAGCTATAGCAAGGCTGATATATTCTATACTGTAACCAGTAACCCAAAGTATTCAAACTATATTTAAGTCTACAGTATATTTGAGTTATGACTAAATATGTTACATTTTATACTTTACTATAGCTGAACATTCTGATAAGGGATCTTAATAATATAGCTGTTTGAGAGCCAAGACACACAGTTATTGTATTTGATTACCTCTGTTAGCTATTTCACGCTTTATTTTCATGTTGATGTATCAGGTCTCTCTCCTGGCTGGTTATGTTGTCTCATTTTTATTATTCTGCAATATTCAAGTTCAAGAACGCTATTCCTTTAATACTTTGAATCTCTGGTTGGGAATATAGCCACCAATTTAATGAATAGAATTATGAGCCATATAAATCGTCTTTATTATCTACTCTGATGGACGACAAAAAAAATTCTGAAACGATCCAGTCTGAAAATGCGACATGGCACGAATTCTCCAGCAGGTGGCGCTGTTGCCCACTTTACCAGCGTCCGAGTCACTGTTTTTCTCAGGTAATTCAAACGTTAGTTTCTGTAAAAACGTGTGTTCGCCATAAAATAATTAAGAATTATTAGACTCATAATTTACTTAAATCCTTTCCACGCCACTGTTTTGTTAATTAGTTTGAGCTTTATCTAGCTTATCTAACTATTGATAGGGTTTATTTTAGGGGTCTTTGTATTCATGTTTTTAAGAGCAGATTATTACTAAATTATAGAATTAAACAGCTTTTCTTAATCAGGCAAACATGTTTAATTATTATTATGGTGGTGTTTGGGCGGTGATGCTGCCTGACACCTGCACGGTTGAGAATTCACATCCTCCTGCTCTGTGCATATATGTGTGGAGTTTGCATGTGCTCCCCTTATTGCATGCTTTTTTTCCTGTAACCCAAATGCATGTAGGGTAATCGTTGGATATGAATTGTTCATAATTTGGGTGCGTGTGTCCTGAGATGGTCCGGTATCTAGTCCAATTGTTGCCTTGCCTTATGCCCTATGCTACGTGCAATAGGCTCCAGACTCCAGGATCCTGTCCATGACAAGCGGTTAATGGATGGATAGGTGATTGAGCTGAGGAGAGATTAATCAGAATGAAGTCAATCTGGTATTAATTAATCATTAGCAAGTACTGTTGCAATATGATTATAATATAACAAAGTATCACATATTTGTATGTGCTGTATATGGTCATCCATACTCATTCATTCATAATTCAGAGAATTAGACTCAACATTTACTTATATTCACCAGAAGGCGGCAACCCTGTTTTCCGCCATATTAAGGAACTTTTGTTAATTAGCTTGGGGATTGAGAAAAGTCCCCTTTTAATAAGCATCTTGGAAAACGAGCAACCAGGAGATGTCTGTTCCAGGTGGTGACGGTTGGTGTTTTCGATATTTAAAGACATGGCATAGACATGGACCTTTGAATTTTTTAGCCACAAGTCTGCACAGGGTAACTGAAAAGAAGGCCAGAGTGGAACCTGAGGGGCGGGGCAAACGAGCCGCCCCCCCCGGGCCAGCAGCAAGTATCTTCTGGTAAGGAAGCAACACCTTTGTTATCAGGTAAGATGCAAAGCGGCAACTGTCAATATTTTCCTTGCTGGGGCCTTGTGTATGTGTGAGGGAGCACAGAGGTGCGAGTGTCTGGTGTCCAAACACCTCAGCGCTAGTCACCACATGAACAACACAGACGAAGGGGAGCGGGCCAGGGGCCCACGTGGGATCCGCCACTGCTGTGGGCTGGCGGGCGTCCGCTTTGTTGACTGAGCTGCGATAAAGGCAGAGGGTAGGTGGGAATGGCTCGCTATGCGGTTTTCACTTGCTCTGACAGTTCCTCACAGACCACATCCTCTCTGTTTCCAGCTAGTTGTACATGCTCCACTATAGTCCCTTTAGCCCTAACACATGCAGCAAAGCTGTGTTAGTCAAAAAAACTACATATGATTCATTTTTTAGTATCAGAGTAGCAGTTATATGTCTTGATGGCCTCCCCTTGTTTGCAGAAAGCAGATATAGCAGTATAGTATAGTATAGTATAGTATAGTATAGTATAGCTTCAGTTCCTGCTGGCCTGCCAGCACTTGACTGTTTTAGCCAAGACCACATCCAGTGTTTAGTCAGATGGCGGGGCTTGGGAGCAGGGCCCTGGCCGCTACACACACACCCTATCTCTGTATGACCTCTGGCACGCAGGCTTCAGGAAACAGCGACATCCAGCCCACAGATTTCACGCTCCGGGCCTGTCAGGAAGTGTTTATCTGTAGTGAAAATGTGGTCATGTTGATCTATTTAAGCCTTGAGTGTTTGACCTGGTGATAATTTGTGTTTTTGTTCGTTACTGTCTCGGCTACATATACATTATACATGTAAAATATACAGATATTATACATTCTCATATACGCTACGGTGCAAACGTCTTCGGCAATCAAAGAAAATGTTTAAAGTTACTTATCTTGATAGTAAATGTTTATTTTCTCCGATAAAAAAAAACAATATAACATTGTAACTTGCAGATTAACAGTAACACAATAAAAGAAAAACAAGAATTTCATCTGTCCTCCAAAAAGTCTCTGTTGTCTTTTTGGATAGCAGGATGACCTCTTTGTTTGCCAAACCTCTCCTCAGGAACGCCTTAGCCATTTTATGTATTCATGAAATTTCAGTTAATTAGTAAAGTTGATTTGTCAAATAACTCAATGCACTATTGATTAGCCATATTAGGAGGGGTAGTAGTCAGGTCAAAAAATACATGTGTGTATTGGACGGTTGCAGCAAATACTCTGGTGACTTTAGGAGAGGTTTTGAAATGGCTAAGCTGACACACTTTGACAGACATATCATAGTTTTACACCAACATGGAGATCATTTCCACGTCATTTTCTGTGACTGCCTAAGACTTTTGCACAGTACTGTATACACATATATGTGATATATATCACACACACCAGATGCATATAAATTAAATATATATATATATACACACACACACACGTATATACTCTATACACTCACCTAAAGGATTATTAAGAACACCTGTTCAATTTCTCATTAATGCAATTATCTAATCAACCAATCACA
>JAAGVU020000123.1:17500887-17511071 GCA_011763525.2 Mormyrus iriodes | reverse complement strand
GAGTTGTTAAAATCTTATCTAGCTCTGATTTAAAGGAACCCAGGGTTTTAGCTTGTGCTACACTAGCAGGAAGACTAACTACACTAGCAAAAACAAACCAGGCTCAGCAGTGGTGTTCCACAGTGGGTCAGCTGCTACAGAGTCTGGCAGGATGCAATTAAATAATTTTAGAGGCTGACTGCTCAGAGTAGACTTACTATAGCTAAATAGAACAATACGTATGAGGAACCATGAGCACTGAAGTGGGACAAAGGTGCAGTGCTTAGCATGGTTGCCTCACACCTCTGGGACTAGGGTTGGAGTCTCTGTCATGGCTTCATAGGTGTAGAGTTTGCATGTTCTCACTGTGCCATCATGGGGTTCTCCCCCCAGAGTCTCAAGAAACCATGTCGCTGAATTGCCCACATCCTGCGTTGTTCCCTGCCTTGTGCCCATAGGCTCTGGACCCCCTGCAACCCTGAATAGGACAAGTGCATATGGATTGATGGAACAGTTAGCATTGATATCTACTATAACACATGAAGGAGAATGAACACTACAGGAGCACTAAAGGTTTCTTTGATCCAAATAAAGTTACTGGGTGTTCTGCATTCCTTTCTTTTGTTCCTCCTCTTCAGTTGCTCTGAGGGCCAATGGCAGAGCTCAGATCTAAATAAGAACATGGGGGTCTCCTGGCTGGGTGGCGTAGAGAGTGTGTGACAGGCCTGGGATGCGTTTCTCGGCCTGGCGGCTAGTCTGCGGCTGAAATAAAATGGCTGTTACGTGAAAGGTGTTTTGGGGCCGTCCTCTTGAGCTCAGAGCAGAGGCTATCTCTGCTTCCTCAGTTTTCCCAATCCGTTGACACGATATCCATCTGGGCTTGCAATTTTGCCTTAGAAGAAGATCGGGAGAATGCTGAGTGAACACTGAGGTCCTTTCTGCAGTTTCATCATTTCCTAGAGTACATTCCACTTTGCTGTAACCTGATGACCAAACTTGGGCATAACTATTCCAAAACCTAGCTAAACCCAGTACTAAAATGTTATAATTTACATATAAGTGTGGGTATTGGTGCAGAGAGCAGCCTTTCTACAGTGGCAGTTTGGATTCTGGTAATAACATAGGTCCTTTAAACTAACATAAAGATCAAAGATCTACAGATTTCAGTAGCGGTGTCTATAGATGGCAAAGATAACCATCCTGATATTAAACATGCTGGTAACACTTTGAAGCACAAATGAAATAGTAGTGCTGTTACATATGTATTAATTAACTATAAACTAAGTGTTAGTTACATACTGACCTCATGTTAATTCATCATTAATGCATCGTGTTACATGGTTTATCTCTAACTATAGCTATATTTGTTACTATATCTGTTAATTCTGTAAACCTTTGTGAACTACTGAAGGAACAAGTAATGAAATATTGATCTCATGTTTGTTCATCATTAATGAATCGTGACGCATATTTTATCTCAGGTAGTGACTATATCTGTTCATGACTTGTTTATAATTTGTACTTCAGTTGTAACTGAGTTATTGCTAAGTATTTGTGCCTGTCAGGTAAAGTGTTACCAACATGTTAATATAAAAGAAAAATGAATCCTCTTCTGGAATTGGAATCCTCATCTCTGTGTCTAGTAGCTTAATTATCATTTTACCCATTTATAGTAGTATATAACTATAACTAGTATATAGTCTGATTAAGAATAAAATGAAACTTTTCTGGAAACTGCATTCCCTTCTTTCGGCTCTTTCCAAGCGGGATGGCTCTACAGTGGCACTTCATCATTATGATTTATGCTCTTTAAGCCTTAAAATCCATCCCATCTCTTCCACGGGGAACATAAACGTCCAGCTAATGCAGGGAAGGCTCACTGTTGGCCGACTGTAGTCCTGTGCCTAATCGGCCTCATCATCCACACTGGTGATTTACGATGAGCCGTCGGGAGCAGGTGGGGGTGGTCAGAGACCCCGGGAGACAGAGAGAAGAAGAGGCCGTCGGTTTTGTCTGTGTGAAAATAAGTGATGTAGATACATGGATGATCATTTGCATATACTGAACCATCGGACAGCGAATGTAGGCTGTGGTGATTTCTCAGAAATGGGCATGGGACTGTTGAAAAGAGTGTAGACTCAGGTGCTGTGAGAAAGACTATCAGACCAACAGAATTAAAAAAAATATATATGATAAGGGCAGCACTGCGGTATTAGCTGCAAGAATTTTACATGAGAAATCAGTTACAATCCATGTTGCATAACTATAGGCAGAAATGCATGATGATATCAGAGACTGATAAAAATGAATTATACATTTGCTGTTTAAATCAGTGGCCTCCACAGCTGTGAGGTTTATATTTTAAATTTATGCAAATATCTTCAGACATAAAGGCAGCACTGCAGCTTCACACCTCCAGGGTCAGGGGTTCAAATCCCACCTCTGCTCTGGTAATATGGCGTTTAGAGTCCAGCACCCTGCCATTAGGCGAATTGTCATCCTGTGCAGCCTGGGATAGGCTCCAAGCCTCACTGCACTACTGAAAAGCGAAGTGGCAGTGAAAAGCGATTCAAAGACAGATGGATGTGCTGGTATAACATTATTTTCTGTTTGTAAAGGTATTCAAGAAACAATTCTGACGATGACATCATTCTCTACAGGCAGTCCCAGGGTTAAGAACATCTAATTTATGGACAACCCGTACTTACGAACGGACTGCCATGAATCATGTTATATTAAAAAATCTCGTTAAATACAATGGTTCATAGCAAGAAACACACGCGCTACTTTGTGACGTTCGTGAAAACATTGTGCGGCTTCAGCAGATTGAGGTACAGTACAGTACAGTTCCATATGTAGCTACTGTCATTATTACGGTGTAATTATTATTGTCATATACTGTATAATTATTTTCCGACTTACCTACAAATTTGACTTAAAGACAGACTGGGAAAAGATCCCACTTGTAACCTGAAAGTGCCTGTATTTCGCCATACTTATACAGGCAGCTGCATGAGTCTGTGTTTGTATGTGCGTCTTGTGTCTGTTTGTGTGCAAGCATTCGTGCATTTTTTTGTTGTGACTATTTGTCATGTGCACGTTTGTCCACATGCTGTGTGTGTGTGTGTGTATCAGTGTGTGTCTGTGTGGGTGGTAGGCTGGTGTGCCTGTGTGTGTCCTTGCCCGGAGACATGGTGCATAGCCGAGGCTGCCTGGGGGTGGAGCGGAGAACCGCAGGCTTGCCTGGAGGCAGTGTCTGCCAGGACCCACTGTGATCCGCTGCCAGCCACTCTCCCCAGGAGGCAAGGCTGGACGAGGAAACATGCTGTTCCAGTGCCAGCAATTCCCCAGCCTGGCCCCCACTATACAGCCAGCACAGCCCCTCTAGTCCCATTGCTCTTCCAGCACCCACCTTCCCGTATTTAGCTGCTCTCTCATTGTCAGTATCTGCAGAAATCCCATTTCCATACACAGGGTTGCCAGATCTCACGCATCTGGCATGACACCTACACTTTCAGATTCTCACGCTCACACAAGAAATCTTATGGGAATCTATATTATTCCATTATAAACCTAAAATTAGCTACATTGGGGTAGTTTGCAAACCGAACCGACTATTTACAAGGTAATAAAACTGTTACGTACATGTAAATGCGTGCACATGTGCGTGCAGACTAGTCTTGAATTGAAAATCACACTCCAGCTAGCTGACCAAAGCTGGCAACCCAGCATATCAGTCATGTGACTGAGGAGTCAAAGGTCGCCTACTTTGGCTGCTGTTCTGTGAAGCACCCCCACTTAAACAGACCCACCTATACTGGGAGGTACAGACTGTGCTCTGCTGACTCTCTTTACAAGCAACATAGAGGACAATAAAATGCTTAACTTTAAGCAAAGAGGTAGCGACAATGACAGCTGCAGAGCAGATATTTTAAAAAATGCTTATTTTCAGTAAACCAATATTTAATATTTTTACATTTTGAGAGTAACTTACATTCAACGAATTTCTAACATCTTGTTTTAGTAGGGCACAGCATTTCTACCCCATTATTAAAAAATGTGATACCTACAGTGGCTGTGGTATTTGCATTGCATTCATTTCTTATACTTTCCCAGAGGGTCACACAATGAGTTAAGCAACTACTTTGTGTCCAGATTGGTTCTGGCTGAAGTCCTGAGTTCAGAAAGTCTATCAGACTGAGTGCAGGTTTGCTCAGGGAGTGCATGAACATGTGCACCACGACTACGACCCTGAGAAGGAGGGTAGTAAGACACCAAGCACAAGGGCCTGCATATGCCAGTGGCCAGAGCTATGAATACCACACTGACGTGTGGCCGTCTGCCTATGTGTGTGTTTGCTTTGGTGTGCTAAATGGTAGCATATATATGGTGTTGGGCTTTGGACAGCTTATGACCCAGTATCCTGGGATATTTGTGGGTGGGGGGTTATAAATGTCCTCACATTCCAACAAGCCATGCACCTGGTGCTGGCAATCACATCAGTAGTCATAAAGAAGTTTAACATCGACGGCAGGTGTCCCACAAGGTCAGGCAGAGGAAAGGTACAAGTCTATTGAGATCCCGACCTCCAACTGAACCTCCCACCCTGCCAGCCACTCTGGAGGACAGCCTAGCACCCATGCACCCCAAGCCTAGGTCCAGCCGGTGAATTTACAGCCCTACTGTCAATACCAGAATGCTCCCTGGGAAGACCTGGAGCGTGTGAATACCCTCATAAATCCTGTACAGACCCTTGTAAACATACCGCAATAAATCCAGTAGAAGGGATCCATTCAGGAATTTATTTCACCTGAGAATTTGAAAGGTGGACCCAGAAACAGAGACAACATCAAGGGGAAAACTACACACCATTTTAATGTTCATTTTTTGTTGTTTTTTCTTACAAATTCATAATGAATTCAAAGATTTGCATAAAGAGCTTTGTGCCTTTCATTTCCCTGTAATAAAGAGGAAAAAATAAGCCTGATCTTTGGCATCCCTTTAAAGGGTGAATATTCGTATACCAAAAATTATATACCTACTGTAATCACATCAGCCTAAGTATAACTGAAAAACTTATAAATATTTTTTCTTGCTTTCCGTGTGTATTTTGCTAGGAAGCAGCATTTCAAAGTGGGGCTTTTAATATCACAATAGAATAACTATCAAACATAAAAGTAAAAAAAAAACAAACTAACTAACAAAAACGTACCACCGAAAGTTAGCAAGTCATATTTTGTTCATTTAAGAAAAAGTAATACGTGCAACTACAGTTAACAAAAAGTACCACTTATGCAACCCTCAGGATATTTTTATCTTAAGCGTGTTTCTGTACAGTCCGGCTTGGTTTGATCATCCAGGGTAGTAAACGTGGTCACACACTGATCAGCACAGACACTCCAGTCAAGACAGATGATTTTGCATCATGCTGAGATGGGTGTCCCACACTGCCAGGCACTTTCCAGGTCCAGACCAAACACTGTGATCGAACAGCTATCCCGACCGAGGACGGGTCAGTCAGGTTAGCGTGAGTCTCCTTGTCCTTGCATCCATCCAAGGGATCTCAGCCCTTTTCGACTGTGTACACCGTCAATCCAATAGCAGCTGGATGGGCCGCACAGATTGCATGGTGCGCACACCATACGTGACATGAAGCTGGAGCACGTGTCCATCTTTGGTTTTGATCCACGGAATGCATAGTTGCAGGAGTCTATTCCATTTTGCATTTTATTTACTGGGAGGTGAGAATATTGGAGGTGGGTGCTAAATTTCAAAATTTCAGGGAATAAAGTCTCCCCCCCCCTTTTTTTTCTTTTTCTTTTTTTTTTTTAAGTTTTCAGCGCCATAATGCCCCCGGGAAAAGGAGTGTTTGGAGCTCAGCTCAGGAAAGTGCTGCAGGCCCTGGAATGCCTCTCTGAACCGTGCTGCATTTGCTGTTCCGCTTTCCTTTTGGCGACCTGTCTCCCAGCATGCCCTGCGTGGCCACTTCCATTCCCTCGGGGGGGGGGGTCCGTTTTTCACACATCTCTGGATTCTATTGATTTGCAGCTACAAGGTGATGGGAACGTGGTAAGGCCCTCCCTGCTCCCTATAAAAGGTCCTCATGGGCAAGCAGCAGTGTCCATTCAAGGTTCACTGGCAGAGGTCTGCCACACCTAGCCAGCCCTCACCCACAACCATGCCCCCTCCTCTGTGGCAGACGCTAAAGCTGTCCCAGTGATTGTCACGGACTCCCAGCTACCTACGATGGCGCTTTGCTGGCATCGCACACTATGGCAGAGGAAGCGCTTCCATTCTCAGTCTTTGGCGAGGAGCGGCTGGTCGGCGTGGCCCCGTATGTGGAGGGGGGGCTGCCAGCGGAGGTCGCTCGGGCCTCAGCAGCGGATTGGTCCCTCTCAGGGGGGCGGGGAACCAGTGGCGGCAGAGGAAAGGCCAGTGGGATGCTGGTCATGTACAGCACTCTGCCCATGCGGCGGGCCACCTGGGGACACATCACCAGTCAGGGCTGGCACAGAAGCACGGGGTAGCAGGGACACTGGGTACCAGCTTTATCACCTGGGAGATGCTTAGCGCTGCTTTCCCTGTCTTTTGTTTCACATTCTAACATTCAAATAAAGCAACATTCAAGCCTTAATTCATCTACAAATATAAAAATATATACTTCATATAATGCTAAAGTTTAAATGATTACATCCATATTGTATTGTTATACACTACTAGACTGTCTAGGAATTGACACGGTGCATATCTTAATCAAAGGCTGGGCACGCCAGGCCAGGCCAGCCAGTCAACATTTTCATGAAAGCTCTGAATCTTACTGAACAATCTGTGTATATAAAACTACAGTGATTCAAAATAATTCCATCATCTGTACCTGTCTGAATTCACCAGGGACAAAAGAATGGCCCCTTTCCTCCTCGTGCAAGATAGCAAACCATGATACGCGCAAAACATTTTACTGCTGGCCAATCATCACTCATTAAATAAATTCCATTAAGGTAGAGCTTTTAATAGCTGTAGCAACTAATCAAACAGCCAGCAAGCCTTCCCCGATAAGATGTTTACCTGGGAGCGAATCTTGAGTGCAGGACCCAGTTTAAGGCCCATGTTGTTCAGCAGATGTTCTTCTGTCAGAAGAGGCAGTGTCTCTCCATCGATTGCTTGCTCTCGAAAAACCTGGCCATGGCGGACAAGACATCTTCAGCTGGAATCACCGAAGCAGGTAAGGAGTACTAGCCACGACGGAACCAGATCTATGAGTGGCCAAGATGAGGGGCCAGGAGTGTTTGGGCAAACAGCGAAGATGAAGGGGGGGGGGGGTACAGTTTCCCTACTGACATTCAGCAGTGTGCAAAAGTCTTAAGCAGTCAATGGAAATGTTTAAAGCGATTTATGTATCTGGGTAGTGACTTTATTTGTAATCAGAACAAGAAAAAAAAAACAAAACTTAAGTAAATTAACAACAGCACAATAAAAATTGCCACAAAAACAGAAATTTCTTGTTCTCTAATAACTATTGATATCTCGATGGATGGCTAGATGAACATCACTTGAGTTCCCAAACCTCTCCTCAGGGGCACCTCAGCCATTCCATGTGTTTGTTGAATTTCATCATCAGCTCATGTAATTAATCAACCGCCGAATTAAAATAATTAAATAATCACTTGTATTGGTTGAAAAAGTCAGCGAGTGATCATATTGTATATTGAATAGTCGTGTGAAATATGCTGATGGTCAAGTCAAAGAATTCATGGGTGCGCTGCTTTTAGTGGTAATATGGGCAAAATTATCAATTGCCCAGGATGATGTCACCAGCTCATTTTTGGAGATCATTTAAACATCATTTTCTTTTACTGTCTTTGACTTTAGCACACTACTGTACCTCTACTTATATCTCAGTATAACGAGAATGGAAATATCTGCTCTTTATAAGGCTGAATTTCCTGTAACTAATCTGCTTGGCGTTTATTCTGGAAGAATAGAAGACCTCATTCCAAGATTCTGTTATAAACACTGACACCAGGTAACTGCTGCCATGACAACCATAAGAAAACACTGTTTTGGACTCCAGGCATTGTTGACTTACTATGCTTAAAATTACCCCCCCACACACACACACACACACACTTGCCTCTTGCCACTCACCTGTGTGTACTCACTGCAGCCCCCCAGGCTGCCGACGAAGCTACACACCTCCTCCACGGTCCACTTGCTAATGTCCTCCATGGGGGCTGCCTCCTCACTGTCCAGGAACATTCCTCCCATGGCACCTGCAGGGCAGGAATGGGTCACCACAGAGCCCCCCGTACCCCTCAGGATTCTTCGCCAGGGGAGCCCCTCTGCATCCCACAGCTTAGCTGGGGGGGGAAGGTCAGCTTTTTCATCACACACACAGTTCCCTTGTGGCTTCCATGTTACCGACTGTCCCCACCATTACGGCAAGCCGCGAACAGTTCAGGGATTTCACCTCACTTAGACAAAGTACTGACAGAAGGCAAAGATACTCACACATATGCAAACTCAACACACACTAAGGCAGGAGCCAGAGCTGAGCCACAGCACTGTTCCAGTCCGAAAAGCCTCACAGTCCTTCGAGGTCACCGTATTCCTTTATACACACGCACACGTCAGTATGTTTGTAGTAAAGCTTTACTTGAAGCCGTCAGCGATAATGCAGTATAGATACCTTCATAATACATTATAATTGTCAGTCTAAGAATTAATGCAGCATTACAGAATCTTCCATTGAATTAATAAAGCATTACAGCATCTTCTATTAACAGTCATAAGGCATTATAGTGCTGATTATAATACTTCATAAGCTCCAATGAAGCTATATCTATATATCTATGAATCTATAATGCACCACAGATAGCTTCATAATGCATTATAATGGTCGATATTAGCATTAAGGATGCTTTGTACTGCATTATGAAGGTAGCTATAGTGCATTATAGATGAGAGCTTCATAAAGCATTCATAATGCATAATAAATATGGCTACGATGTGTATGCCTCTTTATAAATATTTACAGCCATGATTATAATGCTTTATGAATGCATTATAATGTGTTATAAATCTGCTCATAGATATGTACAGTCATGGCATTCACAGAAAATGTTACCATACTTGTTTTATTTCTATTTAAAGAGCAGACACGATGTCATATTCATGTAGCACTGGAGACTCACCGGGATGGAAATAGGGGCTGGAATATGGGAAGCCGAAGGGGAACATCGGAGTGGGGACGGGGGGCAGCGCCCCAGGAGGGAGGTACTTGGTTTCGTTCTTGGGGATCCCGGGTGTAAAGGAGTGCTGACTGGGAGACACGGAGCCCGCAGAGCTGCAGGGGGCGCTCAGGCGTCCCGAAGGCTCGCCCAGCTCCCTGCCGCTCTCAAAGGCCTTCGGCGCCTCCTTGCTGACCCCTGAGCCATGCTCTAACTTAGGCCGCCCTTCGAGCCGGTTCTCAGCCACCTCGGCATCGCTGTCTGAGTCCTTCGTGTCGTCCTGTCCATCTGCCAGCCCATCGTGAGCCTGCCCCTCTTCTTGGAGGTCCTTAACCTCAGAAGGTCCCTCTTGAAGGTCACCGCGACCGTGCGCTCCCTTCCGGATGCTCTTCCGTGAGCTAGGCTCCTTGGCGGCACCGCCGCTGCACGGCACCCCCTGGTGGTTGAGGGACAGCAGCGGTGTGCTGCTGTGGCGCAGCACCAGCATGGCGTTACGCCGGCTGAGCTCCTCTCGCAGCGGGTGGCCCTCGGGGATGTCATGCAGGTTGCGCAGGGCCGGGTGCTCCGGGGGCAGGTTGGGGTGCAGGTTCAACGTGTCCCCCAGCAGACGCTGGCGGTGCAGGCTCTCCAGCTCCTTCTGCCGCAGCAGCTCCGCTGACATCTCTAACCTGCAGAACAGCAGCAAGTGACTCACTGGCTCAGCATGAATCCCAAGGGAGCTTCTCAAATGCTGAGCACAAGCTCTCATTTGCCACAAACAATAATATTTTCCAAATTTCCAAACACAATATGATCGTTCACTGACCTTTTAAACCAATACAAAACACACTTTCTTTGGTAACACTTTACATTAGCTGCACCTTTATAATACATAATGCATTTATAGGACATTCAGTGCACATTCATAATGCATTTATAGAACATTCAGTGCACATTCATAATGCATTTATAGAACATTCAGTGCACATTCATAATGCA
>JAAGVU020000123.1:17486470-17500787 GCA_011763525.2 Mormyrus iriodes | reverse complement strand
TGCATTTATAGAACATTCAGTGCACATTCATAATGCATTTATAGAACATTCAGTGCACATTCATAATGCATTTATAGGACATTCAGTGCACATTCATAATGCATTTATAGAACATTCAGTGAACGTTCATAATGCATTCATAGAACATTCAGTGCAGCTTCATAATGCATTTATAGAACATTCAGTGCACCTTCATATTGAATTTATAGGACATTCAGTGCAGCTTCATAATGCATTTATAGAACATGCAGTGCACCTTCATAATGCATTTATAGAACATTCAGTACACCTTCATAATGCATTTATAGAACATTCAGTACACCTTCATAATGCATTTATAGAACATTCAGTACACCTTCATAATGCATTTATAACATACATTAATAACAAACATTAGTATAACAATAGTATAATCATATAAAGTCTGTTATTAATGTATTTTACAGCTGTTAAGGTATGTTAGGAGGTTAAGGTTATGAATGTTATGAAGGTGCAGTTAATGTAAAGTGTTGCCCTTTATTTATCCTTGGATAGTTTACTGCATGTCAAATTTGAATATATCAGATTAATCAGAGGACTGGCATCCCATCCAGAGCATTCACCATGGACAAGCGTTACAGAAGATGGATGGATGGATGGATGGATGGATGGAAGAATTAGTCAAAAGTTGTTGGCCCCCCTCCCTCTCACAATACCTTGCCAGGTTCTGTTTCCTCAGCATCTCCTGCTGGCGAGCAAACATTTCAGCCTGGGCTGGTGGCAGGAAGCCCAATCCTGAAACGTAAGCAATGGAGCACATTTCAACATATGAATGCAGGTCTTTGTGTACCTCCTGACAAACAGTAATACTTGAAAAGTGCTTTAAATTTTATTTCAGACACACACACATATGTGCGCACAAATTCAGTAAAATATTAATGCGCACTACGCAGGCGTTTTTTAATTTTTATGCACTTGAAGTTACGTTTATATAAGATACAAAATTTGTTTTGCTGCTGTTTAACTGTTATCTGTCTTCTGTTAAAGGGAAAGGGATCGGAAAGGGATCAGAAGGGAAAGGGACCAGAGGGAAAAGGGACAGGAGGGAAAGGGACCAGAGGGAAAAGGGACAGGAGGGAAAGGGACAGGAGGGAAAAGGGACAGGAGGGAAAGGGGCAGGAGGGTTAGGGACAAGAGGGAAAGGGACAGGAGGGAAAGGGACAGGAGGGTTAGGGACAGGAGGGAAAGGGACAAGAGGGTTAGGGATAGGAGGGTTAGGGACAGGAGGGAAAGGGGCAGGAGGGTTAGGGACAGGAGGGAAAGGGACAAGAGGGAAGGGACAAGAGGGTTAGGGACAGGAGGGAAAGGGGCAGGAGGGTTAGGGACAGGAGGGAAAGGGACAGGTCTATACTCATTTCCTGCTTATATGATGACTAGCTGCAGTGTTTGTTATCCCACACAGCTTCGAGCAGCCGTGTGATGAAATAGCTCCTGATGGCTTTGTGACTGCCGGCTGAGGAGGGGGGGTGGGCTCACCAGGGGCCTGGCACAGGGCAGAGGGCATGCCAAGAAAGGGGGGCCGCAGATGGGGTCCCAGAGCGATGTGAGGCGCAGTCTGAGGTGACAGCAGGGGCGGAGGGTGTGACATGTCTCTGTGACACACAAAGGACAACAGAATGGCAGTTAAAAAATCCACAATACTACTATTATAATACAAATATAATACAAAATCCTCACTACTATCATTATAATAATATAATATAATATAATATAATATATATAAAATAATAAAAACTAAAAAAAATTATAAATATTCATACAAAATATTATCTCAGGAGTTCTGGTGGCCAAATTCTTGCTGGGACAATTGCTACCCACAATCCCCCAAATTTCCACATGACAAACAGCCAGTCAGAGCATGCCATGGCACGAGGCAGCCCTCCCCATCCGGCCCCCGACCCGGCACTGTGTCGCACCGCCCAGTTTTACGACAGCCATTAATAGAACAATTTTTTGATTTTTTTTTGCCCTCGTTTCTGAGGCAGGAGGTCATGTCTGGATACATATGCAGCATCCAACTTTCCAAAGTGGCAAACGGCCATCTGTGATGGAGGGAGGGGGGCTGATGAAGAAAGGGGCTGCTGAATGGCTGGATTTATTATACTGCAGAGAAAGGGAATAGAAAGGGGATATGTGAAATCTTCCAGGTTTCTCACTGAGAGGGGAAGGCAAGCTCCACAGAGGTGTAGGGAAAGGGGCTGTACAAAAAGTGAGGACACTGCATCAGGTACCCCACCTCCCCCACCACCGGCAGTTCCCTGCCCCCCCCTTCCATCCCATGCCCCCTCTCTCCTGCCCCTAGTGTCCATGAATCGCCACCTCAGCACCATATTTTTCTCCCCCTCTTATTTTTCCTTCAGGCTCGGCAACCTCAAAGCCAGACGGACTTGTGTACTTTAATAGCCGTGGGGGGGGAGGGGGGGGTTTGAAAAAAGAAAACAACAAAAGCGGTGGGGTGGCGGGCAGAGAGGCGCGCATCGATCCGCCTGCTGTTGAAATGTTAATGTTAATCGTGTTGCTGCGCCGCAGGCGGCCCGCGCCTGGCTGGCAGCGCCAATTAATCTCGAGGGGGGTGGGGGGACACGTGACCTCCGAGAGGCCGGCGGGCTCCGGCGAGTGGCGCTTATGTAATTATACTGTGAAATGTGTAATCACCTGGCCTAATCCCCCAGGCCTCACAATTAGGCCCAGCATGCAGAGCGCAGTGCCGCCCCGGACGGCCCGCAGATGAATAACGGTCAATTAGAGCAGCACGGCCGGGCCTGAGAGGCGTCCGCTCCATCCTAATTAGCCGTAATCACAGGGAGAGCCGGCCCGCCAGACGTCCTTTTATAGGGAGCTGTTGAGGAACAGCCCCCCATTAACTGTTTCGCCCTCGGTGCTACGGCCCGCAAGTCTCTACAGCAAAGGAAAAATCACCA
The DNA here is from genome assembly GCA_011763525.2 of Mormyrus iriodes. Lineage (NCBI taxonomy): Eukaryota > Metazoa > Chordata > Actinopteri > Osteoglossiformes > Mormyridae > Mormyrus > Mormyrus iriodes. The sequence goes on along the minus strand of JAAGVU020000123.1, from coordinate 17,497,827 downwards.
CCCTAACCTCTGCGCCTCTTAAGTGATCAGTTTGCCTATCAGTCAGGTCACTTAACAGATATTTCCAGATCTGCTTTTGATCATGGTTTGTTTACCTAACCTGTGCATTCACACTGTCGCAGATACGCAGAGACACATAAAGGCCGACAGCGACCGGCTACCATTCATCAACAGTACACGTCATTCTCGTATAAAATTGCATGTTTGCTTACCTAACACAAACTTTTATATATCTGCTACTGAGGCCAAATATATGATCTTTGCAGTGAGTTTCTGCCCAAGATGACATGGGAATTACCGAGGGTCCCAAAAAGAGATAAAGATTATCATTAATTAGTAAGTGATGAGGACCTCTTTCAGAGCAGGGCGAGGCCTTACACAATGCCCATGTGTCCCCTGTCACAGAAAGCCGGACTCCTAAGATGACTCTGACTGCACGAGGACCTCCCATTTCCACCTCACTCCCGCCCTCCCCCAAACAGTCTAGTCTGTCCCAAAAGGCAACTGTACCACTAACTCTTAATGACACAAGCACAGGCTAGATTACGACCGAACTCCAAAGGCGGGCATTTGCTCAGGAAGCGCATTAAAATGTATGACCCCACCCTGGCCTCCACCTTCGCCTCCTGACCCCTCAGGACCAGCGTCTGCTGGAACTGGAGGCTTGCATGTCAAATATATGAGCATTTGCCTTGCAGATTACTCAGTGCTGTAGATACGAAGACCTGGCTGGGTTTTCAGTATATCGATTTCTGTGAGGATTCGTTCTTAACAAAATGCGCTGACATACATCTAACAATCGATTGTGAGGTCGCATTATAATGACACCGGCCATGGACGGTGTGAGCGAGTGTGTGACATACAGAGCCTTGTGGGAGCCACTGTTTAACCCAGTAAGTTTTCAAACCATGTTAGGGATACACGTACCAAGTAACATCACAAAGTTAATGGAGAGATCTTAGGGAGCATGGAAATGCTGCCCCACATCGGCGTTCAAAGCAGGGCAAGTCAACAGGACTTTGACGGGACGGGAAGTTAAAGAAACGGTTTGGTATTTGCTTAAAATATCATAAATATGGGTTGCTAATATGTGGTGTCAAGATACAGATAATACAAACTGAAACCATTAAGATGCAATCAAAACAATCCTGAAACTTTTTTTTTCCTTGTTTATGTCTTTAGATATTTCACTCATAGTGCTGCATGGGTTACAGAGACAGTAGAGTGGAAAAACATATTTTTGCTGAGATCTTTGCTGGCTTGGTTGATTTGGCCTAAATCACACACAGATGCCGTCACGCACCCAGACACAATTACACAAACAGACGTTTACATTTGCTTACTTATTGTGGGGACTCACTCACAGCTGCGTTGCGTATCATTCCTACCTCCACCCCAACAAAACTCAAAAACACTGTAATAACAAAAGATCTCGGCACTTTTACTACTAAAAAAGCCAAGAGCAGCTTCCTCAGGCTGTACAGTTTTTAAGGATTATCTTTTTAGAGAGAGTTTTTTCTCGAATGTTAGGAAAGCATAAACTCAGATTCTAAGAGACAGAGATACATACAGAAATAGGCACTCAGAAAGGAACACGCCACAGTCCTGAGTGACTAATTATTTTCCAAAGTAAACCACCCCCTGAAAAGCCCCTCACACTGCCCCCAACAGGAAGTCCAGATGGAAATTGGACACCCCCACGCTTAGTGACCTAGCCTCCGCCCACCTCACTCATTATTGATATGCCAGCTCCCTTTGTCACATAAATAATCAACATCCAATTACCCGCCCTGCTTCTTAGCCAAGATCTGGTTTGGGGGGGTGGGGGGGGCGCTGTAAAAAGGAGGTGTTGGGGGTGGAGGGATTGACCTGGGGGGGAAACGTTCGCCAGGGATCCCCTTAAACACATTCTGACGAGATCAAACCAAACAGGCCACAGGACAACACTGCACACTCTTAACCACAGCATTCCTTGTTCACAGTCCTACTTCTCTCCTGTTTTTCAGACTGTTATCCATATGGCATCTCCTGCATTCATACAGTATTCATCCATACAGGATCTTATGTTCATTAGCTATAAAATATTTAGTCTGTTTTTGTGAAACTCGGAGGCATTGTGGGGGAGAAACAGATGTTATTATCTTTGTGGAGGGTCTGCTTCCTTACGGTATTTTTTTCCTTTAAGACATCTCCTGCTGTTTAGTAAGTGAGAACATGTGTTCAGCTTGACATTCACACTTGGCAGGCTAGAGGTTCAGTCCATAGGTCCTTCCCACCATCGCTTAACCGTTTTAGGCCTGATGGACACTCGTTCCCACTGAAGCAGAATGGCCCACCCCCATCCCATCCATACCTCTCTGAAAAATGGGCATCACGATGCTGAGGCAGGCCCTGCTTGCGACGTTGGCTTGATGCGCCACCGGCAGAGGGCAGGTGGGCCTCCATGGTCGTGGGATTCCGCACCACGGCAACTGCCTCCTGGCGAGCCCGCAGCAGCTCTGAGAGATGAAAAGTTATGTGTTAGCATCCGGGGTGTTGCCATGAATTGCTTCAACTCTTCACCAGGCTGTGTGTGTGTGTGTGTGTGTATGTGTGTGTGTGTGGAGGGGGTGAGGTCATGAATATACTACATTGTGGGGACCAAATGTCCCAACAATGTGATAAAAATCTGCTATTTGGACGTTGTGGAGACATTCTTTCAGGTCCCCAGAAGGGGAAACTCGGTTTTATAAAAATCTGTGACTGCAATCAAAACACTATACATTTTGCATTTTGTTTGGTTACTTATGGGTAAGGTTAGGGCTGGTTAGGGGTTAAGGTTGTCATTGTTGGGATTAGGGTTTTTCCCATAGAAATGAATGGATGGTCCCCACGTGTACAAATGTGTGTGTGTGTGTGTGTGTGTGTGTGTGTGTGGAGTTTTCATGTTCACACTGTATCCTTGCAGGTTTCCTCCAGGTATTCCGGTTTCCTTCCGCAGTCCAAAAACATGTGGTTAGGCAAACTGGTGTCTCTAAATAGCCCGTGATTCAATGGACTGGCATCCCTGTCCATCCTGACTCCCGCCTAGTGCCATCAATACCCTGAAATATGCTCTAAGCTCATTGTACTCATTAAGCAGTTACAGAGAATGGATGTATGTATACAGTCTGAAATGGATGTACTGTATACAGTTTACAATAAAAACTGAACTTCATTATGCAGAATGGCACACAGTGTTTAATTAGAAGCCAAATAGTTGGGACAAATAATTATTCATTTATTTAGACAAGAAAATAAACTGACGTTTTATTTTGTTTGCTGTGGAACAAACAGGCCAGTACCGATGGCACCCGTTGCAAAGACCTTGTGCACAAAGTGGGTAAAATGGGTTTTACATCCAATATAAAGCATGAAGGTACATTAAGCACATCATCTTATAGTATCCCTTAAATGTACTGGCACTTCATTTCAGTCTAAGGACCACAGACCAAGAAGTTAAGGGGATCTGAACATCATCTTGCTTTACTACCTTCAAACACCTACTTTTAAAGTCCTAGACCCACAGACATCAAATCTAGACTAAAGAGCGGCCCATTACCTCATATCTGTAGTATGAGTGTTATAAGGAAAAGTCCTCCATACTAACATTAGATCTTTTCTGTTTGACTGAATAATGTAAGGTGAGCTACATTTTCTCTCAGGAGCTTGGGCATGGCTGTACAGACCTTCCAAACGGATTGATCTGCCTGCTTCCCATGCCATAGAAGACAGACAGAAACAGGGCCGGTGTAATGTACATGTCCAGTGAAGTATAGGGCAAGTCCAAGGCATCAAAGAACATCAGCTAATAAAATATCCCAAAAGTGTTCTTGGTGAGGCAGACAACATAAACGAGCATTCTTCCTCTGTTTATTGTTACCTATAAATCCTGTATGTGTATGTATGTATGTATATATGTATATATATGTATGTATGTGTGTGTGTGTGTGTGAGTGTGTTTATATATATACACACACACACAATAAATATATATTGTACTCAGGAGTGCCCACACTACCGTAAATCTTTGACTGCACTGTGCCAGTTTATCGTAAAGCCGCCCTTCCCTTATCCAGAATCCCACAAATCACTCCGTCTTCTAGGTGAACACAGCCCCCCCACCACGCGGCCCCTGGTCTACAAGGTCCATGGCAGCCAGCTGTGCGGGGTTTTATAGAGGATAAGGACATGGCCTGCTGGCTCTGCTTTTGTGTCCTTATGAGGTTCTGGTGCCACTGGGCCAGTAAAAATGGTTTGGTCTTTCCTTGGCGCCGCCCGTTTTATAATGGAATTAGTCAGAGATCCTTTGCATGGAGCTCAGAATAGAACAGTGCATAATGCTTAAAATGAAGAGGTATACCAGTGCACCAAGTAATTATTACATGCTAATCAGTACCTGCTAAAGTACAATTTCAATATTGGGAAAATGTACAAATAATGGGGTCAAAACACTTTCCATCTGAGTTCACCCTTCGGCCGAGAAATCCGTGAAGCTCCTAACGTCTCGCACAGCAAACACCTCTCGCGGCCTCCCACGGTGCTCATCGCACGCTTTCATTTCAGCACTCCAGCTTGAAAAGCTTGAAAAGATGCTCGTCTTCAGCAAGGGAGGCAACAGAAAAAGAAGGAATTGGAAAGCAGCTCAGTGTTTGGGGGGCAGGGTGCCGGCGAAATGGGGGGGTGCGCATGGGGAGATGCCGTCAGAGCCCCACGTCAACATCAAGGCGCCTTAAAGAGCTTCTCAGATCAATATGGCCCTCAAGGTGTATCCTAGCAGTGTGGCTGTGTAAGGGGTCTTTTTGGAGAGATTGCCAGGGTCTCCGGTAGGGGTATTGTGTGGAGTGCAACACGGGCTCTGAAACAACTGTGACCTGACACAGACCTCGGCTATTTCATACTTCAGAAAAGTTTTCTGTCAGAGCCTTGTGAATATTTCTCTGAAGGCTTTTGGAGCCAAATGGCTCAGTCGTCATTACAGATATCTTCTACCATGATAGTGCCACAGTGATTCAGTGTTTGATTACTGTAAAACATGTGTTTAAGGCTACATGGTATTTCATGCAGCACAAAGCCAGCTTAAACACAGCCTTACTCCTGAATTTGCCTCTGTAGGAGCAAATACTCAGATTTCCAAAGTGCACTGTACATTCAATTCAATGCAATTCAAATCTTGTTTATAATATGACTTCCAACAGAAGTGCCCCAAAGCACTTCACAAAAATGCATCAATAATGACATCACACACATAACAGCAGTTATTCAGTTGCAATGCATAAAGTAAAACAATAGAAGTCGCTGCTCTAGGGACTGAATTAAAATCCAGTTGTGGATTATTGGTAATATAAACGCATACCTCGTGTCTGCACCATGCAGTGTCCACTAAGATAGAGGGTGGTTTAACTATGAATATCTATGCAGGTACAGAAACAGCTGAAAATGTAGCCTAAGAGTTAAAAAGACTCAGAGTAAAATTCCTATGGCTTTATTTTCATTTTTTAATTCCACTGTTCACTGTGCTACATTGCAGTCATCTGGCAGAGTTACCTAAACTATACACATAGGAGTGAAGGCCCATTGAAACCAAAATAAAAGCAAAGGTTCATTTAAAGGCAGGTGAAATGTCTAAACGTCTCACGAAAATCAACCACCATGGTTAAATTTATTTATAACGACATATATAACTGAACTATGAGTCGCAAATCACAGAGACTTGACATTTTGACACAAGCTGGTAAGCTTGAAAATAGAATATTTCCTAAAGGCAGTCTTTGTGTAGGGACAGCTGGAGAATAGTGGTTAAGAAACTGAATCAATCATTTGTAGGTTCAAATCCCCAAAAAGGAACTCATGTTGCACCCTCCAGCAAGGTTCAGAAGCTAAACTGCAGAAGTAAAAGTTCAACTGGGTAATTTTGCATAAAAATTTGTTTTACTAAGCTAATAATAACAATTCTCCTAGGCTGGGCTACCCACAGCAAAAGACCCTGAGATCTGTCAAAAGCCCCTTTGAACCACTGTGGAGGGGGGGGGGGCAGTCAAGAAGACACACATTCTACCCCAACCCAAAGCACCAAGGTCCAGAGGCTCATTCGGCCCTTTCATCTAAGTCATAGGCAATTCTATCCTGTGAACCTCACTCACTCACTCACTCACTCACTCACTCACTCACTCACTCACACACTCACTCACTCACTCACTCACTCACTAACTCGCTCACTCACTCATTCACTCACTCACCCACTCACTCACTCATTCACTCACTTACACATTCACTCACTCACACACTCACTCACTCACTAACTCGCTCACTCACTCATTCACTCACTCACCCACTCACTCACTCATTCACTCACTCACCCACTCACTCACTCACACACTCACTCACCCAATCACTCACTCACTCACTCACAGTATCTCACGTACAGGAACTCAAATTTTTAGAGATTAAAGAGAGAAGAGGAGATCCCTGGAACAGGTTTGCAAACAGGCTGGGGACAGTCATAGGGCAAATTGTAAGTTAGTTTAGAGCCAGGGCCTCGCAAAGTTTGGATGCGGACCGAACTGCAAGTTAATCCGGACCCAGTCAATAATGCACCTTATGAATCAATATGGTTAACATCAAAAGGGTCTGAAGTACAAAAATACAGCGTAGAACCGGCAAACCTCACACACACATAATTCGTCATTATCCCACCATAAAACAATCAGTGAGCGTTAAAAATTTCTCATTTTTGTTATATATTGATGTCTATATCGAAGGTTATTGATAATTCCTTAAAGTTCATGAACTGCCTTTTTGTTATTGAAAGTTGTCCCGGACCTCTGACTTCAAACAAAAATCTGATGTGGACCTCTGACCCAAAAATGTGAGAACCCCTGGCTTAGAAATTACTGTAAAATCACACAGCTTTGTGGAGTCTTGTCATTATTGCTATCATTCAATTATTCACCCTCCCCATGGCGACGTACATTCATAGCAAGATAACAAGCACATATTTCTGAAGGCTTACAAGCTAATACAAATGAAGGTTCATCATCAAGGCTGAAACGGCATGACAAGGATTTGTCCGAAAGCCAAGGCGGTAAGTTTGGCCAAACGTGTCTGTTCATAAACCTTAGGAAGGTGACGAGTACAGAACGTCGGGCATAGCTTGGGGCGTTCGGGAATGGCCATGACGCCAATGATGTGATGAAGGCCCGCTCACCTCCATGGCTGGGGACCGCCATGCTGTTGGCCAGCCGGTACAGCCGTTGCTGCTCTTCATAGGAGCCCTGTTCGCTCAGCGCTGACATCATACGCCTGTAGTGCTCTTCCGGGGTCATGTGACCAGACAGAGGTTCCAGTGCTGGGGTGTGGGAGTTCTCTGCGGGGGATGGGTACAGTTTGCCTTTACATTCCCAAGAGAACACGCGCATGACAGACGGTTCTCATGAACGCAGCGATAGTGAAAAATAGTGGCAGAAGGCAGAAATATTATGTTCTTAAAATAACCAACATAAAATGAAATGTTCAAACTTTATGAATATACCTCTCAAATAAGGAAGGGGCTACTATTAAACATTGAATTTGAATATATATACATATACACACCATATCATATATATATATATATATATATATATATATAATTTTTTTTTTTTTATGCAGTGGTTGTGTACCATATATTCATCTATGGGGACAGGAAGCTATTTTTATTTTTATCTGCCTCAGAAAAACCGCATCTTACAGCGTGTGCAGGGCGGCAGTCAGCCTTCTGCAGGCCATGAGAAATGGTCAGCAGGCGTATATTGCTGATAAAAGAAGAGCTGGCAAATCCCCCAGGAATGCGCACGTCTGTATGCCCGTGTATGTGTGTGTGAATGTGTCAGAGTGAGGTGGTGAGCCAGGGTTTGTTTTTATTTTCTGAACATCTCTTTCCGTGCACGTCTCTGCATGATGGGGAGGGCACCGACCTGGCTACCTGCGGTAAGGATATTCCACTCTCCGATCTGCCCGTTTTCCTCTCTGCCTGCCAAAAATTCCAGCTCGTACCTGCCTGCTTTAGTCATTATTGGTAAAACCTCACAGATAGGCCACAGCAGCTGTCCATCTTACTATTGCAGAGATCTGATTGGTTAGGGGCCCAGAAAAGATGGAGAAAAAAAAACCTTGGCAGACATCAACACAAAAAATGTAACCGGTAATCAGTGCTTATCTACTCATGTGGAGAGGCATGTTTCTTTACTGCGTGACTGCTAGTGGTTTAGCTGATAAAGGGAATGTTGTATGTTAATACATCGCATAGTCTTTCCTTGTAAGATGTATACCCCAGAACCATTGTCCGTCTTCTCCCACTCAGACCCACACACTGAGGTAATCACACACACTTCTTACATCAACCGCCTGCCCAATTCCCTTCAGTGATCAATGCTTTTTAAATCGTGGTCATATATTATTCATAGCCTATAGGTAGTGGGACACATCATTCATGTATGAGCTGGGCTTGTGTGGCCAGGGCTGCTGTAGATCCAGCAGAACTATCTGGCCTGCAACTCAGATAGCAGCTAAGCCCATGGGCAGCAAACATCACAAGCTTCGCCGTGGAGCTTCTAAGCGAGGAGACTTAACTAGCCGAAAGGCCTTATTTTCCCACATAGTGATCCGAGCACCCTCCTCAACCACTTCCTCAATAATGTTCTTTGGAAAACTAGAATTAGCTTGTTAAACATTTACTCAAATGCTGATGCTGTGAAGTATAATTTGTTGTGTTGAAAAAATGTATGCTGTTCTGCTGCAAGGTAAAACCTGATGCAAAAACTTATGCTGTCTGAAAATGTCTAATGAATACAGCAGCTCCAAAGAAAAGGGTGTTTTTAACAGACAGTGGGAAACCACATAAAATCCCTTATAATCATGTACATACGTCAACAGATCGGTTACGGAATGTATCCCCACTCTTGGTTACAAGTAGCTTCTTATCATTTTTGATACCCAACAGCATGTTGCAGGTTCTGCACTCCTACAAGAAACTGACAATAGTACAATTGTCCCCATATAATTACATATGCAGAGTACTGCATTCGATTCTTGAATTAATGAAATGATTTCTCTCTCCTCAATAAAGTGAATAAAAGATCATTTGTTTGGGTGTGTGTATGTGTTATTCATATAAAAAACTCAATTTTATAAAAATCTGTGACTGCAATCAAAAAACTAAAAATGCCAAAAGTCTTGCATGTTGTTTGGTTATTTATGGTTAAGGTTAGGGCTGGTTAGGGGTTAAAGTTGTTATTGTTAGCATTAGGGTTTTACCCATAGAAATGAATGGAAGGCCCCTATAAAAATATGAATACATAGGTGTGCATGTGTGTCTGTGTGACACCAGGAAGCCATGACGCTTGCAGAGTGCTCTTCTCACCCCCAGTCACCCCCTGCATAGCCGCACTCCGTCAGCCACATTCTCACTCGGCTCCGATTACTTCCTCAAACAGCAGAGACGCTGGCCTGGTCCCCACCATGCACACATGCAGACAGACGAGGCTATCCTTACCTTTAGGTGACACGCTGCGAGACTTCTTACTCTCTGAGGGGCACTCGCTGCTGCTGCTGGGGGAACAAGCTCTCCTCTTGCCTAAAATGTCATCTGTCAGAGAGATAGGAGGCGCCGTGAGCAGGATATTCACGCCACGCACCAAACGGGGGACCGACTTATTACATTCTGCGCGGCTCTGAGGACGTGTGTTTCACGATCGGTGCGAGCAATGAGGGGGTTTGACAGGCGAGCAGAAAGGAGATTTGGCTGTCAGAGGCCGTGGGGGGCACCGGGACTGGCGCGAGTGATGAGACTGCTGGCTACTCGCATGTGGAGGTGAAGGTGGAGGTAGAGATCCCCATGGCATCGTTCTCGAACCCGCGTGCCAAGTTTCCTCCTTACGCTCCACCTACCGCTCATAACAAAACACCCACCCCACTGCTACAGAAACCATGAAAGAGAGGGAGGGACAGGAAGAGCGCAAACTCCGGCATTGTTCAGCTGGAGCATAGAATCCCAACTCTGTGCCTTTTAGCCGCTAATCTATGCGTTAGCTTCATTCGGAGGGTCAGACTTGCTTCACACTGTTACATTGTTCCTGACTCTTTCCACTTTCCCTCCCTTTCTCTCTCTCTCTGTCTCTCTCTTTCTCTCTCTACTATCCCCTCAGTAAAACTGCACCAGGAAACCTTGAAATAACGCTGTGCTAACCTTGCAGTAAACGCCGCGCAGAGCCACTCTGGTCTACAATTTCAGCCTCCTGCCCAAAACAGATTCAGAATCAATATCCAGGCGATAACACGGCGGTGGGTGGATGGGGGGGTGGGCGCCTCCAGCACACGCAGGCAGGAAGGAAGTGACCGTTTGTCATTGAGTGTCGGCTGAGCCCGTGCCTGGTAGCGGCCATAGTGACGGCGTTTCCCCAGCCGCGCGTGTACACGCTCACATCCTACCGCACAAGCACGTGACCACGCTTCCGCCGTTTTGGGTCATGCTGATAAGTTGGACCGCTAGGGTAATGGCCACCCAACTGTAATCTCTAACTGGAGGGGGGGCAGGGTTTTGCGATAACACAGTACAGGGGGCAACACTCAAGCCAAAGAAAAGCAGCTCCCCCGATGAAAAACAGGGGAACAGGTATTCCCAAGAAGTGAGACACCTCTAACCCCGGTGACGTACAATGAGCTGGAAAAAACTCACACAGTCCCAACTTCGCAGAGCAGTGGTGGGTGTCTACACAGCTTTTGAGGACTGGGGAGCACTAATGATGCTGTTTGATGTGTCCTCCCTGGGGAAGCATTTCTGCTACAAAATCGGGGCCTGATGTGAAAACCACCTCTAATGGGGCAGGGTTCGACTACGCTGCCCCCTAGGGCACAAATGGCCGATCAATCCACTCTGCCCCCATTTTCACTCCATGCCAAAAAAGCGAGATATCATAGACGCTCAGGTTTTCAACCTTCTTCTAATAATAATGATGATAAAGCAGGTAAGGTGCCATTATGTATTTGATTATTTTGTTACAGCACCCCCCCATCCCGCCAAAGAAAGCAGCTTCCTCACCCCCCCATCCCACCGAAGAAAGCAGCTTCCTCACCTGCCCATCCTGATACCAGCTACACCATACACAATTTTACTTTATAAACTGGGACTTTATTGTTTTGGGCTTCCTCTGCCGGCCCCTGGAGGATGGGCTCCCCCTTTGGGTCTGGTTAGGGTTAGGGCTTCCTCTGCTGGCCCCTGGAGGTTGGGCTCCCCCTTTGGGTCTGGTTAGGGTTAGGGCTTCCTCTGCTGGCCCCTGGAGGATGGGCTCCCCCTTTGGGTC
>JAAGVU020000123.1:17469399-17486280 GCA_011763525.2 Mormyrus iriodes | reverse complement strand
GCCCCTGGAGGATGGGCTCCCCCTTTGGGTCTGGTTAGGGTTAGGGCTTCCTCTGCTGGCCCCTGGAGGATGGGCTCCCCCTTTGGGTCTGGTTAGGGTCAGGGCTTCCTCTGCCAACCCCTGGAGGTTGGGCTCCCCCTTTGAGTCTGGTTTCTCCCAAGGTTTCTTCCTTCTAGGGAGTTATTCCTTGCCACTGTCGCCTCTGGCTTTCTCTCTGGGGGCTTTGGGCAGGGATAATGTAAAGCCCATGGAAAAAATGTAACATTGTGAAAACGTGATATATAAATAAATCTGAATTTAATTGAACTGAATAGAATAGAATTATATACGTTAACTGTATTGTTTACAAGTGGTACAATATTCCCAGTTACACCAGTTTCTTCCCACAGTCGAAACGCCCCTAACTTTCCCAAAGTGTGTCACTGTCTGTGTGTGTGTGTGTTACTGCAATGGAGTGGCATCTAGCCAACAGTGTCCCCTGCCTTCTGGGCTATGGCTCCTTGGACAAGCTCCAAGCACCACAAACCCCTGCAGAATAAGCTGCTACAGAAACAGTACGGATGTAAAGAAGTAAACACAACACTGCAAACATTTTCTCTCTTGCTTATTCAGCTCAGGATCTTACACGAGACTGAATGTCCCTCCATTAGATCTTGCTTCATTACGGCGATATTGAAGTCTTTCACCCAGTACCCTACCTGCCAGTAACCTACACATCTTTCCTTAGTGATCAGAAAACATGTTCAAAAACATGTTTTCGGTTTTAAATGAATCGTGACTGATTGCCCTCTACCATGACTGCGCTCACCACATCCACTGTAGCTTTGAAACGTACTGCTTGCTACAGAGGAAACAAGCCATACTTTACATATTCTGTGAAAACAGGGATTTTTTAAATGAAATGCACATTTCTGTGTTATGAGTGCACCATTCAGGTGCAATGGGCTGTACGCTTGCGTTTTGAGCTTCTTCCACCATTTTTATTGTTTTGATTTAAACAAAAACAAAAAAGGACAATCTGTTAAGCAAAAAATCGTACATTCAGTTGGCTTTGTCAGAAAAGCGTGACACTAAGCTTCACAAAAGCCAGGCATTTAGAGCAGGGGAGGGCGGAGCGGATCAGGCCAAAGGCCAACGCAGCTCTTGCGTAAGAAGCCACAGCTCTTCTCCTGTGACAGGCCTCGACGGCCGGCCCCATAACTCCCCTCTCGCCCCCTAATCTGTCACGGCTGCCGGCCGCGGGGCGGCGCGGCTCGCGATCAATCTCCACATTACAGCTGACAGAATGGTGCTAATAACTTATCGATCGCACTGCGCGCGGCGCCTCAGCCGGGGGGCGCAGGCGGCCATTGATTTGCTTTGGAGGAGAAAGAGCGCCTGTTTCCGCTGCCCAGAAGGGATGGGGTGGGGGGCTCAGGAAGGTTAGTGGTGGAGGGGGACCACCAGCAACAGCGACAGACTGAAGATAACTAAGAAAACAATAAAACAGCATTATTCATGGAGTGGGGAAAGGTGCCTCTTGCATGCTGTACAGAATGACAACCAGGAAGAATTAATACAGAGTCTGTTACTTATCTCTGAGAATAAAGTAAAACTATATTTCTGAGAACATGCGAAATGGGAGAGCTTATCTGTAGTGACTTAAACAGTCTAACTCTGGGAATAATAAATTAAGAAAACATTTTTCCTCAAAATTACAAAAACACGAGTAGGTAAAGTTCAGTTGATGGTGCCCTTGTGAGAAACTTCAAGGTCACTCACTGGGAGCAGGCGCTGTGCCCCTAAGTGGTACGAAAGGGGATTTTAACAGCAGCAAACAAAACAGCAAGGAAGGGGTTAACTCAGGAGTCATGCAGACCCATTATCCAATAACACGGCCCCCCCGCCGCCACCGCCAACCCCGCCAGTGAAATGGGAGGAGCCGCGTCGATGGGCTGCACCGCGCTGGTGGGAGCCTCCGGTCTGACCGTAAAGCCGCTGCCTGGAGCCGCCTGCCCGGCAGCCAGACGGCCCGTCAGCATTCCCAGCCAATCGGCTGTAGCCTGGGGGAACGGCGGCCGCCTGGGCTCTCTGCCGCCGACGCCTGGGCTGTCTCCCCTGTCTGCCCCCTGCAATGTAATTAACATCCACCCCCTCCTCCCACACAGAGGGAACATCTTTCACTCCGACTCGGGTGGCCTCTGTGGCACTGTCCTCCCTCCCTCCCTGCCTGTCTGCCTGCCTGCCTCCCTCCCTGCCTCCCTGCCTGCCTGTCTGCCTACCTCCCTCCCTGCCTCCCTCACTCTCTGCCTCCCTGCCTGCCTGCCTGCCTGCCTGCAGTGTCTTTGCCTAGATCCCTCATTCTCTCCCATTCACCACGTAGAATGCTGCATTAGTCAGCTTCCTAGAAATATGTGGCATTTTCTATGCCCAGTAATAAAAATATTTCTTACTTATCAGACTATCAAGGAGCTCTTTTGAGACTGACTCATAAATGTGGAAAAGCTAAAGTCTGAAAGTAAATTGTAATATGTAAAAGAATAGGAATTCTCTACATGTTTCAGCCAAAACGGCCAGCAGGGGTTTTTAACCCTGGGTTTTGTGAAAAGCCAGGCCGACCTGGGCTGGAGGTTCAGCACGGCGCAGCTGCGGGGTTTCCCAGAAGTGATGCCCTCAGCCACTCCTGGCTCTCCGGTTCTTTGCTCAACCTTAACCCCCCTCCCTCTCTCTCTTATTTCACTGACAGGCAGAATTAGACACAACAGGACACCAGGTGATGGAATTGGACTTGTTTACAGACACAGGGCAAGCAGCTTAAACAGGATCCTAAATCAGAGTTTAAGGTGGTGACAGACAGCCTGCCTGCATCATCCCCTGTGTCTCACTCCATTAACATTCAAATGAACCTGAACTTCCTCATTTAAGATCAGGAACGCCTTCCGAAAATGTCTCACAGGACCAAAACATCCTCTCTTTGCTTATTCTGCCAATATGGAATTTAAATCCTCTGAGCAGAACCTAGCTAACAGGGAGCAATAACGAGAGACTGATCAGTAGTAATACCTCTCGCCTCATAGTGGGTCCAACCCTATAAATCGCCTCTCTTGGGCTTCCAACTTGAGTCATGTCAGGTCATCTCATATAGGATGGAATATTGTGTCAGACAACTAAGAGGAAACGTTGGAAACTGAAATTTTGTTTGAAAGCATTAAGGCAAAGATGCAATTATTTTATCATCACCCGCGGGAAACACATCCATACAGCCACACTGTATTTGACATATTTCCTGCAAAATTAATGGGCAGGAATGTGAATGGAATGTGACCACATTTTTTCCACGCACGATGTATTTTTTTTCTGCTAGAATGTTATCATTTCCCCTGCATTGATTTCTGTTTTATTAAAAAGGTGAATGAGTCATGAGACGTGATTCCTGAAACATCCCGTTAGGGTGGATAACGTCACTCTCTGGTTCCCACCTCGTCTCGGAGCTGCAGCTCCCTGGCTCCACATCTGATCAATAAGGGGTTTGGTTCATAATGACCAGCTGCTTCAGTTCTGCAGCCACAGACAACATCGCACGGCTGATACGAGTGATATTCCATCCACACTACAAAGACGTATGATGTTCACATTTTGCAATAAATTTCTTTAAGGTAATGAAGACCATCATCTAACTGCAACAGCTGGTTCCTCCATCAACAGAGAAATATATTTTCTTTTTTTCTATTTTTCCCCCTTCCTTTTTTCTCTTTTTTTTCTTTTTCTCTTCTCTCTTTCTTTTTGTTGTCTTTCCGTTCTCCTGTTCCTGCCCAGTCTTAAGGTGGTTTGGTTACCTGATTAAATCTAAAGTACGCAACAGGAGGAGTATCCCAAACTTCTCCTTTGCAGAACAAATCTGACCCGACAACAAGCACAACCAGACCACACATTCTGCTTGCTAATATATCGGGACAGGTGAAAAAGAAAAAAAAAAAACAGAGGAATATACATTTCGTCAACATTAACACAGGAAATAAACTGAATTGAATAATAAACAATGAACTTTTTCTTGCTCTGATTTTTTCTGCCTAATGCTATTGATGAACTGAATCAGAACGCAGCTGAAATGGCTGTGAGATAAACGCCATCTAATTAACTCATTCAATTAGTTCCTTAGCGTCTCTAAATCACACAGGATTACGTCTTAAAAAAATAATTTACTAAAATATGTGAGAGATAATGTCAACCGCACATTAAGTAATGAGTGGGAGGCAGACATAAGGGGATGAGTAATTAATTAATCATACCAATTAGGTTAAATTATGCCAGACTAAGGTCCTGTGCAGAGGTGCATAGGTCAGGTCCAGAAAATAAAAATCCAGACCATGATTTTGTTCCAACCAACCAAACTGAGTATAAAGGGTCACAATCACAGAATAAGCAACTGGTTGGTTGAAACAAAATCTCGGTCTGTATTTTTGTTTTCTGGACCTGAACTATGTACCTCTGGTCCTAAGACATGGCTCTTTGGTGGCAGTGGAAAGGAAGACAGTATGTAGCATCAGAGAACAAATGGTAGGAAACAGTAACAAATGGATACGGAACTACTGAAAATGAAGCAATACGCAGAGGCATGCATAGTAACTGATAAAAAGAGGGGGAAAAAGGGGGAAAAGAACGTGTGAATAAATGACAGGTGGGCACTCCAGGAGCCCAGGAACCGGTGCCCGCACGCGGCGTACCTGCTGCTGGGGACGCAATCTCAATGCCGTTGTTCCTGATAATGTCGCCGCAGGGTGGGCCCTCAGGCATGCCCAGCTGTCTGCTGTGGTGCAGGTTGGAGATGATCGATGTGAGGTCGCCGTCGCGGCTGCAACACAACGGGAGGGGAGTCAGGTCCGCGGGGGGAGTCTACCCTCTCCTCACGCTCAGCAACAAAGTAGCAACAAACAACGTCACTGCACAGTAAAGACGGAGGCGGCCATCGTGGATGACGCTGGTTCACCAAACAAATGTCAGTGGCCTCAACTAGAAACAGGCTACATGAAAAAGATCCAGCTACTGAAATACATATAAAATGAGCACAAAAAGACATTGATCTGAAACAGCTAAAGCAAATCAAACCAAGGATCTGAGTGGTGAAAATGATTTCAAAATAATTAAGAGCAACTCACAGCAGTGCTCGAAAAGGTGCATTTCTGATTAGCAGAGAGCACATGACCACACCCAATCGATCTCACTGGAGTCGGTTTCACCAAGGCTCTCCCGGTTCACTGGAGATACGGTCCACAAGAACAGGATTTTTCCCCAACACCTTCCACTGCCTGCTACAGGACAGAGGGGCATCTATTCAGCGTGTCCAGGGTCTCCGTTAATGCGATGGATTGATCATAGAGTCTGCTGACACCCTGCCACACGCTTGATCACGGTTCTCTGTGCCAGCGAGTTTCATTCCATAACGGAACACGCAGTGGAAGAAAAACTGCCCGTTGATAAAGCCCTTTTAACATGTTTGACATAAGCACAAACGGTAATCGCCCATCTTCACACAGGAAAAAATGACAGACTACTGTCCGAAGCAATTTTGCATCTTATCCTGTCTAATCTTCAACCTTAAGAGACATTAATCATCACACTGTGGATTTATAAGTGGTTTATGAGCTTAAAATTAAGTGATTAGAATTTTTTTTTAATACACCCAAAAATCATTAACCTGCTATGGAGAAACAGGACAACCCTTGGAAAAGACTGTAGTTACTGAAGTATGTTAGGTCTGTGCACCTCACATTAATATCATTTTCTAACACATCTTATCCAAATTGAAGGAATAATGGCAGTGAATGCAAGAACTGGGCAGATCAGAGGCTGAAACCAGAACAGTCTATCTTCTAGCCTAACACTGCTTATTCACTAACCATGGTGTCAGCCCTCAGCAGTAGATACTGGAGGTTTAAATCATGGACGGAAATCGGCTGATGTACCCCTGAGATGGTACCCATCCCAAACCAGCAATACCCAGCCTTCCTTTTATTTTTATTTTTTGAATAATTACTCGATTATGTGCTATAGTACACACAAGGAAGCTGTCTTCTCATCGTCAGACGGGGGCATTTTCCCATGAAAGCTGCCAGCTCGGGGTATGTATGTCCTCTATATCAGTGTGACTTGGCACGGATTGGGCAGGCTGATCCTAGATCAGGGGGAGTCAACCTGGTGCTCATGTGACGCCCCCTCCCCAAATGGAGCGCACGGGTGGGATTAGGGCAGGATATGTCCGCCTACCCGTCATCCTTCATTAACACCTCCAAGAACCAAGAACTGTCTCTCACCGGTCTCTGAGGCTAACGCAAGTATGTCATGGGGGTATTGCCCTGAAACCTGATTACTGCTCCAATCTCCTTAACCATCATAATATTGCTCAATACCGGCTTAGCTTTTGGGACATATTAGAAGGGTATCTCAATATGGCCAAGGGCCCAGAAACAGACATACAGGATTCCAGGGATATCTCGATGACAAATGCAAGTCCTTGTCCCTGGTTACAGTGAGCCCTCCTGCCCGATCTTTTGCCGTAACCAACAGTGGAGCTGCTCTACTCTCTATGGAAGCCAAAATTCTAGCTCTACAGCCTAGAAATTACAGACCCTAGAACAAGAATTCTTGGAAAGTCCATGGAACCGTTCAGAACAACTAGTCAACAAGTCAACTATCATTCAAAAGCCAAGCTTGCCAAATCGAATGATAATGACAATGCAATTGCTAAGAAATTTATACTGTTTTAAGAAAATACAATAAAAATATAAATTTTAAATAAATATACTGATTAAAGCCCTTTAAAACATGATCAAGGATTCATTAGCCTCTGACACTAATTCTAATACATTCCATTACTACAGTGCTAAGAAGTACAGAGGCAGCATACAGAGTTTCCTGCTCATAAGAAGAGCATAATCCTGGTTGGTTCTGTGCGAATGATGGCAACTGTCTGCTGCAGGGAATGATCTGGAAGAGGAATCAAAGGTAGAGCACAGGCACACAGCATCCACGGCGAGACGGGCCAAGTTAATTCGTCCTCAAACTCTGGGAAGGCATTTGGCTAGCATGAAAGAATTTGTTCAGCGAGAGGATGGTAGCCTGGGTGTCGAGAGGAAGGAAAAAACGATAAAAAAAAAACCTTCTGACACATTGACTGCTTCAGAGAGTGTAAAACATTTAACTTTGCTACATCAAATGGCCTGTCAGCTGCAAGACACCTCATCGGCATCAACACTTTATAGATGTCCAGGAGTCCAGCTCCTAGAATATAAAATCGCTATTGGCTCGTTGCACAAAGAAGTCTGTGAGCCTTCCATGTATAAAGCAGCATATATACAACTTGCCAGTGACAGCAAAAAGGCACTGAGAAACGCTTGACATGACACAACATGCACAAAAAGACTACATGCCAAAGAAGTTACCCTGCACCTTCAAACGACACGCCTGGCATGGTTTATCTGTGCGTTAGGGTGCAGGGAGAACGGGAGGCTTCCCTTCCCTACTAGCAATGTGATAATGCCCTCCTGAACTTCCTACCTAAGCAGGTTACGCTCCCTGGGAGACCTCTTTCAAAGGATCTGCACTAAGTCCCAGCCACAAGGGCACAGTTCTCTGGGGCTAATTAGCGCACTTTCGCTTGGCTGTCCCGGATCGGCCCGCTAATGAGGGCCCATGGACAGTCGGCCAAGGTCATAATCTGCGTCAGAGGTAAGACCTGGCTGCCTGACTCAGCACTCCAAGGGAGTAAGGAGCATTCATGGGTACAGACAGAAGCACTGAGGGCATTAAGGTCCCCTTCTCAACAGGCACACAATGGGGGTACATACTGTCCTAAAACTCGCCTGCTGTCCAGCAACATCATCCTACATTTCAGTACAGAGACACCCACAAGAAACGACAAAAGGTTTAGGATGATTCTACTTTACTCCTTTAACTCTGAATTTCCTACAATGGTCCTCCTCTCCATTTAAAGCACTAGCCTTACTCTGATTTACACCGGTGGGAGAGATCCTCACCTTCTTTGTGGTAGTACCAGGCTTCTATTGTGAGGTATTTCAACAGCAATGCAGAAGCCAAACACTCACCCAAAGTGACCAACATCCCACCCTAGCAACGCCAGCCTGTCCCCTGACCCCGTAAAGGGGCTGCACGCAATTATTGTGAGCCTGTGGGAAGTGCTGGGGTAGAGTGATCCTCTAGCCTGTGTTTGGACGCAGCACACCTTCTGCAGACAGGCAACTAAAGTCGCAGAAGGCCATCAAACAAAGGCAATGTAGTTCCTGGTTATTCCTGCTCCTGTTGCGGAGTTAAAGCGTTGGTTCTACCTCGGGCAGTATGGATCATAAGTGCAGGGCCCCGAGCTTGGCACCTGTCCCTGGCAATGGTACATGGGCTCCTGCAGTGAGGCATGGCTCTGAGAGGCGGCGGGGTGCAGAGGGTGGGGCGGAGTGCGGCGGGGGGCGCCGGATAGTGGCGCCGAGTGCGGGTGTCACTGTAAGGGCTGGCAGACAGGGGCCCCACAGCCCGTCTGTCACTATGGCTGAGCGCAGGCTGGCGTTAGCGGTGCAGGGGTGCAATGCCCCCGTTGCTGGAGGGTGTGGAATGAGAAGGACTGTGCCAGGTGCACAGTGGGATCTGGGATACGGTGCCAGCACAGACGGACACGGGCAAGACCCTGTCACAAACAGTCAGCTTCAGATGCAGGAAGTTCCTACACCGTACTGATGCCGACCCAAAGCAATGGAAAAAGATATATACACTCAGGCCTGCGACAATACGAGCAACGCCTTCCTGAAAAACCGCGCGTTCGCTAAAATCGCGTACTAAAAAACACATATCCGATGGGGAAAATGGGGCTGGGGAATGCGACTTCAAAAGTTGATAACTTACAGCAAACGAAATGAATTAAATAACAAAAACAGTGATACCCGTGGCCAGTTATGTGATTATATGCATTTTAAATAAGAAATACTAACAACGGATTAATAAATTATATCATAAACGTCTCCTATGGGCAAAATACAGTACTGTAGGTTAGAGTGGAGCAACTCCTAACTTTCTAAGTTACGCACAACAACAATGAGGTACAAATTAAAACAGTGATAACAGTGGATAATAATACATCTCATAACAATAATAAACTGGCTTTGTGTTTTTAAATGTTTAATTTGCCAAATATTTTACATTTTAGAATCTGAGACCTGTGCAATACGTGGATGTACAAAAAGTTAGATTCTTTTACATTTGAAAACCAGTTTGACCCATTCGCTGAAAAGAACCTGATCAAAAGAACGATTCGTTCACAAATCGAGCATCACTATCCTTCGTTAGGGCAGCTGTTTTTGCATGCAAGTAGAGTTTCTCGCTAAGGCCAGAACGCGTATGTACTGCACTTTTCCCCCCCACTGAAAATCACACATATACAAATGTGGCTCCATGTTGCATTAGACTTGGGTACTGAAATATCAATCGCGTTAGAAAAGTTTCACAGTGTGATATCACGTGATGTAGCAAGACTGACAGTATATCGGATTCCAGAGTATAAATTCAAGAATGCACTCAAAAATGGGAGGAGCCAAATCTTAAAGTGCACCACATATAAGAAAACATATTTAAGTTAGTGAATACATCTACTGTTTTTTTTTTTTTCTCCTCACTAACAAAGACATGTTTCCCTTCAAAACCAAGTGACTGCCTGGAATAAAGGTCCCTGGCAAGGGAGGGGGAGGGATAAGCCAATAAAGAAATGCACAACCTAATAAATAAAAAGCCGCAAATCTCATTGGCCTTGGAGCCATTGCTTTATGTGTACTGTGCAGACTAGCCAGCGGGTAGAGGTTAGCTCCTAGTGGCCAGCCCAAGCCATCAATGGAATCTGATCACGCCAACCCATGATTATTGAT
Organism: Mormyrus iriodes; assembly: GCA_011763525.2. Classification (NCBI taxonomy): domain Eukaryota; kingdom Metazoa; phylum Chordata; class Actinopteri; order Osteoglossiformes; family Mormyridae; genus Mormyrus; species Mormyrus iriodes. The sequence continues at coordinate 17,476,381 of JAAGVU020000123.1, read as the reverse complement.
TTGTCAGCAACATACAAAAGGTCCTGATTCACTTAAAAATAATTCTCCTACGTCCCGTCCTTTATGGTTGCCTAGTTTTGTCAAAGCGCTGCAGCAGAAAACTTCATTGTGCTTATAATGAAAATAAACACAATCATGTTTTACAAGGAATTTGTCTTTAATTCATTCTCTGTGGTCACCTAAGCTTTTTTTTTTTCAAGTAATAGGGCTTACCAGGAGTGGAGGGAAAATTAGGCTGTGTTCAATCTTGGGGCATCAGCAATTGTAAAATGAGTATCCAAATAATGCACCATCTTGTCACAGAGTACTCCAATGTGACAGCCAATAATTGTTACTCTGTGTGTTTTCTAGCACAGTTAAACATGAATAATCCAAATATAATCAAACTGAAGGAAGATTCATGCCCTTTGAGGTTTTACCCTGAAGGAAAACAAAGCCTGGAAATTTCACACTGCGGAGATATTTGTAACATTCAAAAAATGCGCACGCACGAAAGATAAAATAGCCAAATCTCTGTTTTTGAAGTCGTCCTTCGCTGTTTTGACAGCAACAAAAATTGAAAGGACGCCCACGCGGAGCCCTCAGCAGCAACAGCTGCAGAAATTGAAACTCGTCGCCTGTGTTTTTTTGCGCACTGGAAGATAAGAGAGCGAAAAAAGCAAAACAAAACAAAATGTTTTTTTGTAGTTTTGACGTTTCAGCCACCCCAGCAGTGGTGGCTGCGGCTCATTCCTGGAGGAGGGCGTTGGGGATTCCCATTCTGAGTTTCTACAGCAGCTGTGCAGGGGAAGCCGCCCTCAGGGACTGCCACGTGGGTGCAGTCAGATCGAAACTGGGTCTTTTCCACTGGCTAATGGGGCTACCCCCACCCCCGGCCCAGGGGCATTCACACTCCCTCCCTATACCTTAATTTCATAGCCACAAAAAAATAGCAATTGACTGTGTTACTGTTGATTACCTTATTAATTGCTGCAGATAAGAACGACTAATAAATCGGGTACGTGTGTCTGTACGTGTTTGTGTACTGCGTAATGCACGTAATGTAATGCCAGTGTGTCCGAAGAATGTCCATTTCGGTTCTACGCAAATAATTATTTGATGAAGATTAGCAACGCTAATCAATAACTTATACTGATAGCCTCTAAGTGTCCTGCCAGCCTGTATTCCAGCAAAAGATTATGCCGCATACAGGGCAGAGAAGCTGATTCTCCAGTCTCAAAAACCCATGACCGGGGAACCGCCTTCGCAGAAATGCTGTCTCGCTAATTCCCGCCTGCACTGCTCACTTCTTGTAAACCAACAAATGAAAAATTGTTAACAAACCGGGACCGAATCGCCAGTTTCATTTAAGTACAGACCCTCCCACACTAAAAGCAATGAGATAAACAGGTGTAGGTCCCCCTTTAATAAAAAAGCCATAACACTTATTCTGATTAGCTGTCGAATACCATGCATTTTGTACATTTTTCCAAATCTAGATGTTCTATATCCGTTCATTCACACAACAACTTACATGACAGTTTCATGTCACACGGCAGCATTTGCTATTGAAAGAAATTCATGGAAATATAGGTTCTCAACTCACGGTTGGCATTTTTGTTTTTGTAGATGTATATTGCATGAAATAAGGCACACTTTAAGGTTATCACCATGGATTGCCAGCCTGTCCCTACGTGGACAAATGTGTCTGTAGGCTACATTTCTAAATACCATGTCTGTGGAAATAATTTCATTTTGATCGCAATGTCTATCAGAATTTACCACGCTGCTGAGCCCGGGCTCTCGCAAATGAGATATACCAGCTAATGTGCACAGTACCGTTAAGTAAAACCAGTGGCTCGCACTGTAACACTTATACGTAATGATCAGCACAGCTGCCTAGCTTTATATCAACACGGGGACCTACCAGCACTGAGTGATGACACCACACGTTCTGCCTTTGGCACCCGGCCTGGCTATCGCGGTTCTACAGGCGGTAGAGGATAAGGAGCATCAGGAGGAAGCTGCATACTCAGCCAAGCCTCCAAAGCCCGGATCCCCAGATGAGAAAGCGAGGTTTGCACGCCGCGTCGTGGGGCCCGCCGGCATGGCTGTGCACAAAGGTTAACACCCTGCTTCTTATGCAGATAAATGTACAGTTTTGACAGGTGGGGTAGGTAGCTTTAGCCTTCCTCTTCTTTAGCAGTCCTCTGATCCACCTTTGCAATTCCAATCAGTACTTAAAGTTCCCCATCGGCATGTGATAGTCCTTCGTATACAGCTTACCGATCGACCAGCTGCAACCGGAAAAGTTCTGCGCACTTGACTGGCATAAACCGATGCGAAAATTGTTTCCAAACAAAAGCTGATGTATAGCAGTCTTTTTTACAGGCTGGTCCCAGACCGATTTCGGGAGAGTAAGTCTATGGGTTGGTCCTTGTCAGCAGATGTAAATTATTTAATCCGTCAAGGTACCTGAGTAATGACTCAGGAGAGAAGTCAGCACTTTTTAGCTAACACCTTGTGTACACATTTAAAGGAGATGCAGACAGCTACGTCTTAATCAAATTCTTTTTAAGCTTTTGTTTGAAGATAGTTACTAAACATTACATTGATTCTAAGACACATGGAATTTTTTTTTTTATATCGTTTAATTCGTATTTTCCTCCATAAAACTAATGCAATGTTTAATAATCATGTAATGCCAACAAGACCCTTTAAAGATCAGAGGAACTATCTATGCATGTACTTGTATATAGGTTTTTCTCACTATGTGCACCATGTACAATGTATCCCTCTGACGACACTCACTACGTATATCCTCAGCGGATCCCAGAACTCAGACGTGGTCATTTCCACAAGGCTTCCAGTAATACATGTGTGCCTGCATGTGGTGGGGGGGGGGGTCTCTGTCACCAGAGGCTCCACCAAGCCCCCCTTCCCCAGAGGATGTTAATACTGACGTTGGCATTATCATTAACCTATATTAAAAATATTGTGAGTATCGAATCTGACAGATCTTGGGATGAAAGGCTATCAGTATGATACAAGAAAACTGTTACGTCTATTTGCCAGCCCCTATGCGTTAGTTTATTTGGCTATTTCAGCTACAGAATTAACCGCAACTAAAATAACGAAATTTAAAATGTACACCATACTACAGTATACTACAATACTAAAAGCTAAAATGTATGCTCTAATATTAAAATTACATGTACACAAATGAAAGAAAAATATCAAAATTACAATCATCCACACACTTTGGTTGATGAACCATGACAGTAGCTTTGGAATGAGCCGATTTCTTTTAACCAATCAGCCGACAAAATCTAATTCTTTTCGACCCATATTTAACTTACTTACTGTGCCGTATTTGATGTAAATGTAATTTCATAAATTGAACATCCGATTATGTGTTTCATTCAACCCTACATTTGTGCAAAGTAGGAATGAATAGTGAGTCCCCAGAATAGAGCAGAGACACGGCTCCGCAGTGACGGCAGCGTTTTAACGGGTAAAAGCCTCGCACAACAGTTCTAAGTGTTCTATAAATTAATCAGCAACTTAGCGCACAGGCGGTAGCTGTGTCCAGCAAAAATCTGTGTAATAAGGTTAGTGGGACCGCTGCATGCCTTATGGTTCCCATTTGGTGCCTAAACTCTTGTCCACTGGATTTTTTAAATGAATATGCAGCACACATCTGTACTTATAAAATCAAAGTACATCTCTGCTATGCTAAAGGGAGATAAATATATTACATTCAGATGACTATCCATCCGGCTCTATTCCCAGGGTTTTCCCCGGCCTAGTGCCCCGTGCTTCCTGGATTAGGCTCCAGGCTCTCCATAACCCTGCACTGGATAAGCGGTCGGAAAATGGACCGATGGATTAAAAAAAGTACAGATGAATGTTTGTACTTTTTAGAACAGTGTTTCTCAATCCGGTCCTTGGGGACCCCTGGCTGGTACACATTTTTGCTCCCTCCCAGCTCCCTGGCAGGCAGTCCACACTCTAGACTGTCCAAAAAAGTGGACAGTCTAGGGGTCCCTGAGGACCGGATTGGGAAACACTGGTCTAGAGAAGACCAGTTATTTCTTGATATAGTGATATGTATATATTAGTGGCCAAAATGTATCCATGTTTACTACAACAGACATAGATGTGTGGATTGTTTATTTTCTTAGTTTTTGGGAGATTTGTTCTCTCTTGTTCTCTAGTCATGTTTAAAAAGTGCTCACAAACGTCCTTTTTTCACTGAAATGTGATGATGTCTTTTTCACCAAAACTCATTAATGGCATGGTAGTGCAGTGCCCTGGAGGTCAACCTGGCACATTAGGGGAGCATCAGTGTTACGTGGAGTGGTGACCACAGTCACCCATAGTGATATCTCATGGGACGACGTCCTGCTCAGCACATCTGAAGCCTCTGAAGACCTCAGAGCTGCCATCATTAATATATATGTACACATCAGGCACAGAACACGCAACGCAAAATGAATGGATACACAGTTAGATATGTGGAGAGAGCTGGACAGAAAGACATATAGAGACACAAAAAGTTCGAAAGACATGACGTAATCCATTGTGTCGGTGAATAACAGCAGGAAGATAATCACTGGAGACCAGCAGGGTATACGCCTACTGAAACCATGATGCTGGCTTTGCTGATTGTACCACATCAACAGAAAAGATTAACCTACTCTGTTTTCAAATCATCTGTGTAGCTCCTGAATATTAAAAAATGACAGATAAATGTTCCTTGAAAGGTCTGTGCGTCTGAAGGTTAGCCATTGAAAAGACAGTCGGATTAACATCTAATCCCTTCCACTGACCTCAGGCCTCAGTTCAGTGGGGTGACAAGCGAATAACCCTAATGTACACAGCCTCACATTGCTCCAGTCAAGGAAGCAAGTGCTATTGCTCGGCTGCTAACGAAAAACCGGTGCAAGGAGGCCAAAATTTTGCAGGCCAAAACTACATCCATTCACAATATCCTTTCCTAACTCACACTGACGTGAGCGACTATAATGAACGGATAGCAAGTACTGTCTTACTGTCTCTATCAGCCTGTTTTCACTTTATACTATTTCGAAGTTTGAGGTCAAACCATCTTAGTTTTTGCGTTTTTCATCGAAAAAAGCTCGGGACCTTCTTAACAGAAGGATCGACTTAGCAACAGAAACGGGTTAAGTCAAAAGTGATCACTTCCTTCATCTTCCACTTTCAGCTATTCAAAAGCCACAGCGCTGCCTTCAATTTCTGTAATTTGCCATACATAAAAGTAACAAAAGACAAGACATTATGACACAAACACAGAACACTAAGTTTTTCTTTTATGCTTGGAATAAATCAACAGTCTGCGAGCTCTTCTTTGTTTTACCAAAGAGATCCCTCCTATCTGCCCGCTGAGTTCCCCCAACAAGAAGGTAGTGGGAGATGCACAGCGGTGGTTAACCAACATAGCATCTGGCAGGCAATGACAGCACCACTAACAGCCCCTTTCCACCTGTGTTTCTCAGAAGTCAAATTGTGACGCGTGGCCTTTACACACCTCACCGCTGCACCATGTCACCAGAAGGCCATGTGACATGTGATCACAGGTCTCTGTCGCTTCTCTTTTCCCTGCTCAAACTTGTGGTACAGCATCTGATTTAACGCACAGTCAAATTTCAAAGGCCGTGTTCCAAATTTTAACCGACTCAACAGGGCAAATCCCTGACAAACAGCAAAAAGCAGAAATGATCTAGGGGGTCTTTAATTGTAAAACCGTCGCATTTATTTTGGGATAAGTCAGCTAGTGGTATGCTTGCACCAAATGCATCATTTTAAAAATATGCATCAATTTTAGCTGCTCTTATTTACCAGTAATTACATTAAATGTTTCTAAAGGAAAATTTTTCTCAATCCAAGAAATGGTATTTTTTACTTCCTGTTTGGGGTGCCACTATCGGGTTTCATGTTAAGATATAAAAATTTAGTTTGAACCTACAGCAAAGTTATTAGCCAGGGTAAGAAACATAAACAGCAGCACACTTTTAAGGACATAATTATGAATCAAATTGCGCTGTACACATTTAGCCACCAAACACAGTGCTTTGGGTGAAAGCGGAGACATGAATCTTTGATCAAATTAAATTTGTAAGAACCGTTTATTTTACAGGGTCATTCGGGTGTGGCACTGTGGCAGTAGAAATGACCTCATTTCTTTATCAAGATCTCTGTGAGAAGCAGCTAGTACCTGTATCCATATTTGTAGTTGTTAAGGAACTGGACTGCCAATAAGCTACCAAAGCATGTTTACACCACCAAGCTGAGTTCACAGAAACCATGTTTCCAGTGCCACAACAATGGAAGAGCTCAGTTCATGTAGGAAAGGCATGGACTGGAGCAGACTGCAAAACCAATCAAGCACTAGTTATGTGAAAACAAAGCTGTCAACAAGACAATACAACTTCCAAATAGTGACCTGGAGAATATTCACATTGCTTTCAATGTGTCAATGAAGCCAATTCAAGATGCTGGGCCTACTTGATATAGAACCAAAGGAACTGTGGGATTAATTTAAAGAAATCTTCCAAGTGGAATCGGAGAAAGAGTCTGTCAAAATGAAAAAGCCAATGAAATTACTGAATGACAGAAGGCACGATGCAAACTGAAAATGCAAAATTAGAAAGGATAAACATTTCTGGAAAGTACTCAATCACAGATTCCAGAAAGCTAACATCTTTGAAACTACCGGAAAATTAAACAAACATGGAAAAACAAGTGCTGCTTTTCGGGAGGTCTGTGAGATTAAAAAGCAGTTCCAACCTCAAGTAAATACACTGAAGGACATCAATGGGCAAATAAAAACCAATGGAACAAAACTCAAGCAGAGATGGAGGGAGTACTCAGAAGAGCTTTACAGCAAAGATATCAATGACAAAAAGAAATTATTGAGGTTAGCAACATGGATGAGCTTCCAATAACGGAAGAAGAGGTCAGATTAGGCCTGAGTACTACA
>JAAGVU020000123.1:17446734-17460822 GCA_011763525.2 Mormyrus iriodes | reverse complement strand
ACTGACCCATCTGGGGGTCTGCACCCCATATACCCCTAGTGGGGTCCTAAAGAACCCCAAGCGGATGTGAGGGTTAATTAAGGCGAAGACTGAACCAGCACGGTGACTCCAAACTGGAAGTGTCAGAGGTTATGTCTACTGCACATCTGTAAAAGCTTAGCTTGAAACCGTCACTGTCACAATCTGCTCTAACAGTGAATTTCTTTGACCAGCACTTTTCCAATCTGCCTGCCTATTGGGTTCAGCTGGTATGCAAACCTCTGCATCCACATTGTTGTATAGCCGTCTTTCTCACTGCCTGAACAGAAACCCCAAAAAGACCCATAAAGGCTGTACACTATTACTTTGTGCACCTGTGCTTAGTATTACGTTTTTCGGAATGTCAGGTTGTTTATTACAGAGGTGTGTGTTTGCGTGTCGCTGTGAGGTAGGCGGCAGCCTCAATATGCACTTTCTGAATGAGAGACCTGGTGTCAATCTGCTGTGAATTTTCAGGCGTTATTTAATTTCCTCTGACAGAGCTAATTCACAAATGTAATGGTCTGCTCTGTCAAGCTGGAGGGCGCCCACCCCTGTGCGCTGGCCCAAGGAACAGGGGGAGGTCCCACTGTTGCCATGGCAGCAGCCTCAGTGCTGAGGGGAAAACGAAATCACGAGCCCCCCAACCGATACCATAAAGAAACACATACAAAGCGAGAGAGACATACAGTAAACTGCTATACTCTTATGCCTACTTTGTCTCCTGTCACCCAGGACTGAATCATTATGAATCATCAACATTATTATCAGGGTCCATTATAATCATTAATGTACTTTACCTATTACCGTATTATACTATTATAGTAGCAATACTGTCTGTCCAGCACAGCACCAGGGGAGCCTCCCCACTCTTGGCTGTTATTCAGTCTTTGGTATTTTGTAACCGTCCTGCTCCGACATGTTTAAAATGCCTGTTAGAGGTGTTCGGAATATGCAGTAAGGTTAATTTTTGTTTTGATGTCTCTCTGATCTTCCTGTTAACAGGCAATACTGAGAATTCTTTTTCAGTTGTATAGTAAGAGTGTCTCTCCCTTAGAGCCTCATGTCTATGAACCTGAAAGCACCACAGCAAACGTTACATACTCAGAGAAATATTTTGCTGCAAATAAATCCACGAGCATTCTTAACAAACATGAAATGAGAAATAATAAGCAAAACGAACAGATTTCCTTATCGGGCTGCCCTACACTTTTCAGTATCTCAACACTGTGTGTATCAACTTAGATACAATGACATTTATCATATTACATTTCGCCTGTCTTAGCAGACGACTGCAGTAGAATATGAAAAGTGACAAAAGGAGTCTGAAATCACATTCAGTGCCCAAACCAATCCCCCAGAGTTTTATTTTCCCCTAACTAGCATGCATTGCGGGAAGCCCTGACTTGGGGAGATATTTACGAGACGGAGGAGAGTCTAATTTCCTCCCAGCCTCCGCAGGTTCCGCTGCAATAACAGAGCAAAGGAAGCCCACTTCTCCTGGGGGACAGCGAAAGCCACACTGGCCAGACAGAGTGCTCCTTAAAGGGAAAGGCACCCATTTTTACAGATGCACAACCTGGGCCCAGCAAGGCATGAGAAGTTCTGCTTTTATAAAAATCTTTCTCGTTATAAATGAAATTCATAAAAAAAAAATCGTTCAGAGCAAGCTGCTATGCATGCTAATATCTCCAAGCTATTTGCAACCATTTTATTAGTCACCTTCGACCTTTATTGACTAGTGATTTGGAAAAGCAACTTTAGTACACAAACTAACTTTATGCTCAATTACATATAAATATAAAAAAAATATATATATATATATATATATATATATATAAATGAATGACCCTTTGGAATGGCCTTAGGAACGCTGAACAAATATGGCAGGGCCAACATCAGAGTCGACTTGGAGGAGCTCAGTCTGGTAAAGTGTTATGATGAGAGAGAATGAAACTCCAGGGTGGGCTGGCTGCTGACAGGGAGAGAGGGCTCCCCAGCCCCCAGGGAGTGACCAGTCACTCTGCTCCCCAGCAACTTCGGTCCCCTGCTCCGGTCATGTGACAGACATGTGGCTGGGCTCCTCATGCGTCACGCACTTCCTGTCCATCAGCAAAGTGACGGGAACCAAACCCGTCCACATGGACACACCTCCACCTCCGCTAAGAAATACTGAAAAGCATTACAGTAGCAGGATTATTCAAATATAAAAATGTAAGTGTATAAGTGTCAAAAGAAGCGTTTCTTCTCATTTTGACACAATTTTTAATGCTCCTGTGCTGGTATTAAACATGGAAACTACAACCTGTGCAGTCTTTTAAATCTTATCATTATTTTCTTACCAAGTTATTTAGTATATTCAGTATGATCCTTGCATGCAATACATAGGAGATTAATCTGTGTTTTAAATTAGTAAATTATATTAAAATTAATTTTTCAAAGATGAATAGTCTTTCTGTAGCAAGAAAAGCCTGTCATACTAGGTACTGCTAATGACAGCTGGTAAACATTGTACACTTTTGTATTAATGAATTGTGTAGCTTAGCAGATAACTGGTGTGTGTCCACTGAGTTTCTTTTGTTCTGCTATATATACACACGTGCGTGCGTGTGTGCGTGCGTGTGCGTGTGTGTGCGCGTGTGTGCATGCGCGTGTGTGTGCACGTGTGTGCGTGCGCGTGTGTGTGTGAGTGTGTGTGCGCGTGTGTGCATGTGCGTGCGTGTGCGTGTATATATATATATATTTCTACGCATGCATGCATTTCTTGATGGGTTAGTCAAACGACAATTTTTGATGCTTTGTGGAAAAACTGTTGACATGATTGTGTCATCCATCAGAGATCATGATTACGTACTTCCCATAACCAGGCAAGTTTGACACTTTAACTTATACTTCTGAAAAACGACTGGCCCTCTCTCTTCTGGCCCTTTCTTTAGACGCTACGCTTCACTACTCCTGCATTTATTCCATGAAACATATAAATAAAAACTAAAATATATATAGCCAAAACATATAACTAAAAATAATAGTTCCTTAAAGATGTATGCGTTTTGTGTTTGTGTGTGTTTGCGGGTTGAATGCTCGGGCATGCTCCTGGCTTCACGAGGTCCAGGGCACACGTCTGCATGTGCCATATTATTAGTGGCCATATTAGTGTGCTTTGTTATTGCTGCTGAGTGTGTTAGGCTGCTGCTCTGCCTGCCCTGAGGGAGGGGGGGGGAGGAGAGAACGGCCAAGCCAAGGCAGGCGAGACAAGCCGTCAGCCCCCCCCCACCCCCCCCACCCCACCACCCCACGCCTCTCAGGAAACCAGTGGTGGGCTGTAGAGCGAGAAAGAGAAAAAGACAGAGAGACGGGAGGAAGGGAGGGAGCGGGGAGGCGGGTCATGTGCAACGGCACCTCCGGAGGACGAGAGGAATCGGGAGCGAACAAAACAAGACTGAGAACGCGAGACGAGAAGAAGCGAGGAAGCCCGAGGACCGAGGGCCCGAAACAGCTATGTGCGTTTTTCACCACGCAACTTAATTTACTAGAAAATATCAATAAAATTACAGTAAAATGTGAGTAAAAACAAATCGTTTTTTAGAATCACGGCCATTCTGCTTGGGTTCTTTTTCAGAAGTAAGCTTTTTGTAGCAATATCACGTTGCTACCTCCATGAAATGTGCCTCCATTGACACACTTATAACCATAACAAGGACCAAATATAACCTGCTTACTTACTGCTTAGCAAAGGAAACTAGTGGGTTATCAGTAGTCTGTTCTTCTAATCAAGATCAGTGATACAGCTGAATATTTACCAAGCCAACTTACCTCTTCAGGTCCAGTTTATATAACTGACACAGACTAACACAGACTGACACATACTGAAACAAAATGACCTTTTTGTGAAATATGTATCATTTCAAGACCACGCAGCATGCTAACCCCAAAACAATGCTCAAAAATGTCTCATTGTTGCATTGACATAACATGACAAAAAAAATGTTTATCATTATCACATTCAAAAGTAACAGAAATTTAATGAAATGAGGTAAGTTTAAAAAGTACATATCCTTAACATGTATGTGATCATCGATCAACATCAAAACAAATCTGAAAACTAAAACAGTGTGATATTCAGAAAGCTATACTTTTTCAAGTTCTTTTGTACAGCAGACTACCCTCTATGCTGCTCATAACATTTCTCTTCACCGAGATTGTCCGTGAGGACGGGTTTGGCTCCTGTCGCTTTGCTGATGGGCAGGAAGTGCGTGACGTGTGAGGAGCCCGTGGCTTGAGATGTCAGGCCTGCTCTCAAAATCCAAGCCTAAAACTGCGTAACACATTCTTACAGCACAGATCTGCTACAGCGGATGGTTTTTGGAACCCCATAGTCCTGATTTCCTGCAGATGTAACCTCATGTCTTTGTGTCAGTTACTGTACAGAAATCCAGACTCATTCACTATGAGAGGCGCTGCATCGTTGACAATGACCTTAAGACCATTAGCATGGGATATCAGGGTTTGTGATACAAGGACTCAATATTCACCTTGTCTCTCGGCCTGTCTGTGAAACTCTGTATGTTCTTCATATGTCAATGAATATTTCTGCCAAAACGCTTTTCATAGTAATAATTATTATCTCTACATTGCTCCCAGTTAAAATGACTACATACCTTTGTAGTTAATTGTGCACTTAATTGAATATTGCCATTGAACATTGAATATTGTTTCATTCGGTCTAAATAGTGCCATTTTTGTCAGACTGATGAAATCACACTAACGCAATGTGACACAAAGTTCGCTAAACCAAAATCATTATTAATTCATTTAATTTCCTTAGATCAGCAAAACACTTTAATTTGTTCAATGCAATTTCCAAGAGTGAAATATACATAATATTCTCCTGCTCTCACTTAGAACAAGGAATTTAGCCCATATGTTAATGAATTGAACAGAATCGCTTGGATACATTCAGCATATCTGAACCACCTTTACTTGTCGCTCCAGAAACAATAAGCACAGACAGCCGTGTTCAGCAGCGCAGTAAGCTTCTTACGCTCCAGATTAAACTACGGAGGCAAAACAGCAAAGGCTGTGTTCATGAGGAAATGGGTCCCCGTAATAAGCACAAAGTCGCTGGTCCACGAGCCAAGGCCTCTAATGGGAACAGGCCCGACCCTGCTGGGAAATCTCACCCAGCAACCGTCTAAGGCCAGAAGTTCAGCCTATTACCAGCATAATGCCAGGTCAGAAACACAATGCAGCATAATTTAATATTCGCTATATGAGAAGACACTTTTCCCTACAATAACCAACTGTAACCAATTTGTGTAGCTAAATAGTCAGCTTAAGTTAAGCTCCTCTGTCAATGGTACAGCAGCAGTGAACCTCATGGTATTTTAACTAGCAGCACTATGGTTACCAGCTATATGGTATAACTAGAGGTCCAGACTGCAGCCAATGATCAAGAAGGTCTCTGTGGCACATTGAACCTCCCCTCATTATTAAGACAACGCCATGTAAAGTACCCATCATAATATTATGGGGTATGTCTCATTTGGTAGGATTTAAGACATAAAATGGCTTTCTTCTCAAAGGTCACAGCCTTTGATTAACCCAAGTAAACAGACCAAACCCATATCCACTAAGCATAGCTGCTCAAAGGAACCATAACATCAGCTTTGTTCTGTTCCAAAAAATTACTTGGCGGACTATTAAAACATCCAAGCTACTTTTTAAAAATATTAGATAAATGAAATTTAATTAAAACAACTAATTAACAAAAGAAATGTTTTGTTCTAATAAACACTTGCATGCATGCTGACCTACAGGAGTAAAATGAGAAGCCTTCCCAAAGCATCAGCGCCAACTGTTGCTCAGAAACAAGACTCAATAAAGATGAGATTCATTTCACACATTTGTCAATTAAATGCAAATGCAAAGACATTCACCAACTCTGAAATATAAAATATATTTTAAAAAGTACACATCCTCTGTGTGTAAACATACATGAAATTTCCACCAAAATGTTCCCCCTTAATGAGATTTAAAGATACCTAATGCTCCCCAAATCACAAAGAGCAATTGAAACACTAATCTGGACTGTACTCTTACCACTGGAGACGAAATTCGACACCCAGGGCAATCACAGATTGGGGGATGTACCTGTAAAATTCCTTTGGACATAAGGGTCTTCAGACTTTTTCCTGCAAAAGAAAGGATAAGTGGATGGGGGACAATTTTAAAATATTTCATTACTCAGATAAATAATAAAAATGTTCTGAGATCTTGAAATTTACATTCACACTGCATTATTTAGAGTAGACTTGAAGACTGCAACTTTTATAATGAGAATATTGTGTTTTGTAACATCATACCTATCAATTAAAATTATTGCTTAAAACACATTTTTAAAGCAAACAAGAATAGAGATATTCCTGAATTTCTTACAATTTAAAATGTTCCCATTACCTCCTAAAATCCTGAACTATAACCTAAGGTTAACAGAGTTAATCTGTCTACTAAGTATGTTTGAGCTTGAATAACCAAATTGATTCCTCGTTTGCGGGTGGCATGGAGGTGCAATGGGCAGGAGATCTGTCTGACCCTTCCAGGTCTGAGGCTTTGAAAGTCACCTCTGCTCTGTGTGTGTCAAGTTCTACCATTGTCACACAGCGTCTGTCTCCTCCCACAGTCCCAAGACATGCAGTCTCTGTCTCCAAAGTGTGTGTATGTGTGTGTGTGTGTGTGTGCGCGCGCGCCCTGTTATTGGCTGGCATCCCATTCTGGGTGCACCCCAACTTTGTGCCCTATGTTGTCTGGAACAGGCTGCAGGTCCCCTAGCAACTCTGACAAGGATAAGCATTCGGAATATGGATGAATGGATGATTATCTCATTCAACAGCACCTGCCTTTAAATCGCAATTAGACATTAACGAATCCTGATACGTCCACTCTTCCTTGTTAGACCTCCGGTGACCAAATATTTAGACACATTCATTAAACACAACTACTCACAATTGTAACGAATGATTTCTATCTCTCTTCCACCCTCTCCTCTGAGTTCCAGCAACCCAACCGATATTTACGAGGGCAGTCTAACTTGAATAAAGTTCAGACACACAGAATGTGTAAAAGTACGTTTGATCGTGTCAGGCTTATCACATTCGAGTGGAATTACAGATATATACCATGGCACGATTTGGGAACTGTATTATTGTTTTCGTTGCTGTCGCAGTTTTTGTTCGTATTCGTATTACATAGCATGTTAGTATTTAATCGTTGCTGTTACCATTCCTAATGCAACATTTTAGCAAGAGTACAATATAAACCAATCGACCTTAGCAAAACTGTAATTGCAGCAAACTTCCATATAACTCACTTAGCCTACCATTCAGCGTTCTCACAAAGAATATTAACAGATGTTACATTTTAAGTGCTTCAGAATGAGTTAGGATGTTCTGGCGATTTTCGTAAATATGGGAAACTTACAAATCAAGTTATAGAAAATGTAGATCTGTGCATGAATGTCACCTTATTCCATCTGCTACACATCCAGAACGACCAGTCCGCGTCCCTTACGCTCAGTAGGCAGAATCAGGCGTCTGTCTTTCTGTCCGTTTTGTCTCCTTTCAATGTTAAACGGCGCACTGGAGTTACTTTGAGTAACCCTTTACTTCCACAACAACGTCAGCCTCGGCCGAGCCGGGGGATGCCAACTGAGCATCGAATTTTATAAATATGATATATAAGAAGTTTGCTTATATAGCGCCTTTTCATAAGCGCGTGTCCCTGCTTAGTATGGCAGGGTATTAGGGCTTACCTTTGTGCCTGATACTACGTTTCCAGTCTTTAGCAGTCTCCCGTCCGCTAACAAACTGGAACTCGTTCGGGGTGAGCCACTCGCCCCTGTATTTAATGGAGGGTCCCTTGCTTCCTTGGCACAGTTTGTTGATATACAGCAGAGCCTTATTTTCTCCACATTCCACTTCAATACAAGGTTCCCCGTTGTCAAAGAAGGGCTGGAAATCGGGGATGGAGGAGAACCTCTCCAGCATTAAGTCTTCGGGGTAGCGCTGGAGGTGCTGGTCATGCAGCGCTGTATCCTGCAGTCCCAAGTAAGCGCGGTGATGGGCGAAAATCTGTTCGTAAGGCGGCGGATGAGGGGTCACCACAGGGAGAGCGTTGCTATTTAAAGGGGCCAGGTAGTCGGCTTGATTCAAGGCAGCCAGAGCCATGTCATCTCCATCCAGTATCTCCTTTTTGATTGCGGGCATGGTACTGAAATCGCGAGGCGGGTGAACTAGTGTGCAGCAGCTCCCCTCCACTTAACTTGCACGTCCTCTTTTCGGAGTTGGTCCGCACCTAAATCCAAGGCGCGCCACTTTTGTTTAACGCAGATCCCCCGTGTCTCTCTAGGGCAGCGCAGCACTGAAGCTCAGCGGCAGGTTTCCATTCAGTCCTCCGCCTTCCGCGGAGCCGCTCTGCGCTGGGCTCTCAGCGCCGCTCGCATGACGGCTCTCGCTGCTCCCCTGCCCACCACAACTAATCTGACTCCCACAACTAATACCTGGCATCTCATGGAAAACTCAGCCACTGTGGGCATCCTGATGCTTAAAATACTCGAATAATCGATCCATAATCGACTTGCTTCTGAGAGAGACTTTATTTCATAGGTACCTCTCTTTCGTCATTTTATTCGCATTTCTTCTTACTGAATTGTGATGAGCCTATTTTATGTTGTGTGAACCTCGATCTATGGTAGTATGCGTTAAAAGAAAATACTTAAATCCAATCTGCTTAGCATATTAACATCAACAAAACACCATATTTTAATTTTTGCTTTGTCATTAAAAAATAGTCACATTTCAAAGTTATTTCTGTCAATATTTTATCCCACACGCATCTCGTTTACCTTGCATATTTGATGTGTTTGTTGCAAATATTACTATATGAGTAGAATTTTGGGGCTATTTTAACTGTATTTGTCTCTCAGAGGTCATGCTTTAGTTCAGAAACCTAGACCAAACGAGATTTCCACTCTTCGCCGCTTGTCCCATTTAAACAGCGCTGGCTTTGCGAGGACAAAAACGACTAAGGGGGGTTCCGATGGACGCCGTCATTGCGTTACACGTGGGATAGCTATGTTTTGCAATATGACGGAAAATCGGTAATAAGGTATTATGAAATAGTTGGTCTTGTTTTTAAGTTGTTTTTCTTGAAAATAAGAAAAGGAATTATTGCATACCCACGCACATAGGAACATATATATTCACTTAATCCAAACCTAATTAGCTTTCCCCAATATTGTTGAGTGTTGTGCTGAAACACGGAACTATATATCAGCACTAATGACCAAGAAATATGCTGGGCTATAAATAAGCGGTTGTCACATGACTAAAACAGGTTTCCAATTATTCCAATTTTTTCAAGCAAATGTTTCAGGGAGACCTTGCTAAATTCCACATATTTAGTAGGCCTAACTGTCCATCATATAATGGCGATTTCTACCTTGTTCCGATTCCTAGCTACTGTCTGGCTCTGCCCAATTTGTTCTTTAGTGCAGTGGTGTTGTCCGTAGGTCCAATACCCCAGCATGTCCACAAGTACATTGAAACCAAGAGGACCAGAACGGTTTACTTTGGTCCGATACTGCACAAAAGGGCGGGCCAAAACAACAAGACATTACAAATAACCCCGTACCTCATGCAGCATCTGTCCTTCAAATGATTGCATAACATTTCAAGTCGTTGTCATTCATTGCTACACAAAGGGCTCAATGGAAAGTACCAGCATTTTAAACAAGATTTTATCAGAGGTGAGATTTCAATATCAGACTTTTTACAAATTAATTCATAAATACATTCTTTTTAAATAATAATCAGTAACATTTCTCTGGGGAAACTGTCAAGTTCAAGGTGCCACAAACTATTTTGGAGAGAATTGTGAAAGTGACACTGTACACAATGGGTTTCCCCAGTGGGGGGACACCCCTTCCCTGTACACCCACGACCCGACCGAGCCAGTGATACAAGTGTTCCGAAGACGGGACTCCCTCAGAACTTTTGACACGGGAGGTTCCCGCTGAACTCTGAAAGCTCGCTTACTCCTCCAATAGAGACTATCTGTATAAATCCTTGATTCACTTTCTGTACTGTTTCAATAGGCAATGGACAAAGGTGTGACATGTCTTGCTGTTGAAGATAGGACAGGATTTCATGAAAAAGTATTTTATTTAACATTAATGTGCTTAATATCTAATAGCAAGACACGGGGAAATTTATTATAAATGTCAATATATGGTATAAACCCCTTGTTATAAAACTAATAACAACTACAACTATTGTTTATTATTATTATTATTAATGTTGTTGTTGTTGTTGTTGTAAATAATTAGCAGAAAACATGTTTTTTTGTTGAGTGTCGTCGTAAGTAGAAAAGTTCCCTTGAAGAGCCCCCGCCTCCGCTTCGTCGCTGGCAACCGCCCCGGAGCCGCAGAGCTGCCGCCGGGGAAGGGGGGTAATGAATAACCCGGGGAGGAGAGCGGAGACCGCCGGGCGGTGCACAGTCTGACCTGACAAATACTCACTGGAAAACCATCAGAGAGGGACAGCCCACCCCTAGAGCTTGGAGCCAGTCTCTCAGACACGAGGCAAAACATATCCATCCTGGAAAATGCGCCGTCCCTCCCAGCCTCCTCTCCTTCAAACCTTTTGCCATCACGAGGTCAAGTCAATTTCTGAAATGGATCACAAATGACCAGTAGTTGCTAATAGTTAGTTATATATAATAATAAAGTCTACACATAATATAAATCAGGGTTCAGCTTCGAAATGCAGAGATTTTCACAACTAATAGCATTGCTAATGAAAGTTCACTTGTGCCTTATGTTGTTGATTAGATGCCTTAGCCTCAGACGCACAGAATATCACTTGGTTTATGTGGTCATGCTAACACCCTTGGCCCCGTATGGCGGATCTAAGGGGTCAGCCAGTTGCCTCTGCTCCCCAGCAGTGGCTCTAACTCACTGGATTTATCCTCTCACTGGATGGGTTGCCAGCCAGCCCTGCAGGATATTCATTTTAGGCCTAAGTCTGTAGCTGTCAAGAGTGAGAGAGGAAAGAGGTCGTACACATGACACCCAAACCGTCTGCACAGATCTCCCCAGACAAACACCCCCTCTGGAGTTACGCTCATGCCCACTCACACACCACCTACAAAGTGGCTCCTCTGCAAACAGCTACCAACGACATTAAAGGCATCATTTAGATGCTGTTAAAACCTTATGTGATGGTTTATCTGGTCTAGGTTAAATGTATAATAATAAAGTGGATTTTTACAACTGTTACAAGTTTTGCCACTTATGAACAGAGTCAAACCAAAGTTCACCAAAGCTGATTAGGCTCTTCGGGTTTATTTTAATGCAGCATGTCATGTCGCTGATGCAATGGGGGATGTCCCTGCGAATCCAGTCTGGCGGTTCTGCTCTTCTGTGCTTCTCTGGGTCTTTCTTCAACATTCATTTCACTGCAGCATTCAAGGTTCACCAGGCCCCTAATAGAATGGGTGACATTAAATGTGCAGATACTGCAGTAATGTATTTTAGCTTGTGTTACAGCAAACAGAGTAAGATGTCATACGACCAAGGCGTCGAGTAAGAGTGATGGGTTTGAGATGGACAGTGAGGCGTTAATGTAAAATTCAAATGTCATCAGGTGGCAGCTGGGGACGGGATCTACTGGCTGACTTTCCCAGTCTTCCTGAGGACCTTTGGTCGCCGTCTGTGGGGAAATGTGGAAAGTCACACTCTCCAGCTTGTGGCATCCAGGGTACAACATCCCTCCAAGGAGTCAATGGCCACAATTGCTGCAGAGAAACACTGCCCAGTGTATTTATTCTACTTGGAATGCAGAATATAGATTAAACACCACACACCTACCAGCTAACTATGGCTTATACATGCCAATCTGATAGCTTATAGTGCTGAAATGAACAGGAAAAGAAAACAACAGAGAAAATATGACTGATTATCAAATTAGTCCGACCGTAACTATTTAAAATGCTTTACAAATGCCACCTGAGCAGAGATGAAACAGGCTTAGCTGAGAAAAACATCAAATAAAGAGTGCACTAGAAATCGCACAACATTAGAAAACATTTTGAAGTTGCATTAATTATAAGCAGCTGAATATTCAGATTGAAATATATAAGCTTGGCGAATGTTTTTAAATACTTTTTCAAATGGTCTATTTCATAATGTGCCTTTTATGGATCTGGTGAGATTGCGTGCCTCCCTGAGTTTGTGGGAGTCATCGGCACGTGGTTCTCAACGCTTATGTGAGGCAGTGATAGGACCATAAATTATTAGTTTCTTATCTCTGGAGCAATTCATTTTGTATGGGGTTCATTATCTGTGCTGCGTCCCTGAGTATCGGAGCCAAAAACTTTGTCAAAATTCGATTCACTATATGTAAACACACGGCGCTTAAAAAATTCCAGATAATTCAGTGATTTCTCAAACGTATCCTGCCTAAGGGTTTCTAGGAGCTCCAGAGGAGTGCCTATAGAACGCAAATCTTCCCTGGAAATGTGACTGGGAGTAACATTTAATAACAATTATTTCCATACAGTGATTGCATCGGTTTCGTGTCAGGGAAATTTCAGGGATCATGAAATCTGACAGAAGCTGGAGAAAATAACAGTAAATTTGGTCAAATATATTACACATTAACAACAAAATACAGCGCGATAAAAATGCATCTCGGCCCTCACCTATAGCTCAAACGTGTGGTCTAGTTAGGGTTAAATCCGTGTGCGGAAACAATACATTCCTGATCTTCCAGCTCCTATTGATTTTTTTCTGTGTGATACGAAACCAGCAATCAGCTTTGCAGTTAGAAATTGCCCTGAAACCGGAGCCGAGACGTCGATGAGCCGGCGACACGTTTCAATTAGAGAGCCGCCCGGGCCGGTCTGTCCCCCGGGGCGCCGGGGCTCAGTCACGCCCCACAGCCGCCACCGCCGCGCTCCGGGGGGCGGAGAGTGCGGGGGCTGGCAGGGGGAAGCATGGAGGAAAGGAAAAAATTGATGAAACATTATTCCACCTACTCACATAGCACTCAGCCATGCTTTATGTTGCTTTTTCAGCAATATTTACTTAGACGGATATCTCTTCTCACGTTGGCGTTTGGTGCGTTTAATGATGTCTGTTAGTTAATTTTTCAAGCACGTCTTAAAACAATTAATTAGCTTAGCGGTCCTTTTGTAACATTTATTGTCGTGCAATTGCAGTCGTTAACTCGAATTTACATATGAAAAGAAAATATCTAGTAATAATGCTATTAGCGCTAGTGAGTATAAGAAGAGTACTGTTGTTGTTGCTATGGACAATGGGAGGTGTGGTACTTAAGGACATAAAAGAATGCTAATCCAAGGCCCCGGAGAGACCCTGCTATTTCACCCTGAACCAGACCTTTATTGCTCCAATGAAATATTTATCTGTACACATATGTAACTGCTTTGTAAAAGAGTATGTTACCCAACAAAATGATTATTATATACTCTGCTCTCAGCTATATGTGTTGGCCTGTGTCTTTATTGTTTTTAGTGTACTGAGTATTCAAGAACAACAACAACAAAAACGAATAAAACAAACAATAGGCATTTATTGCAGGAGAACAGTAAACTTTAGGCTTAGGCTAGAAGTTAAAAAGTCAAGCAAATACACCCATATACGCACTTTCACCTTCCTGAGCAACTGGTCTAACCTCAAGGGAGAGCTGGCTAGGCCAACCCTAACCCTAACCCTATCCCCAACCCCAATCCTAACCCTAAACCCCAACCCTAAAATCTAATTCTATCCCCAACCCCAACCCTAACCCTCCCAATGTGCCTCCCTCGCCCCAGGCATAACACCACAGCTATGGCAGTTATTGGAAGCAGGCAACAACACCCTACCTACCTGTGCATGTCCACGTACATCACTTACAGACCAGTCAGTAACTTTATCTATCTATCTATCTATCTATCTATCTATCTATCTATCTAAGTCATCTATACAAGCCCAACGATACCCCGTTATCCTGC
>JAAGVU020000123.1:17421867-17446634 GCA_011763525.2 Mormyrus iriodes | reverse complement strand
CATGTCCACGTACATCACTTACAGACCAGTCAGTAACTTTATCTATCTATCTATCTATCTATCTATCTATCTATCTAAGTCATCTATACAAGCCCAACGATACCCCGTTATCCTGCCCAGCTGAATGCAGGAGACCCCAGAGCCTGGTGTGGGTTCAGCTGCGGGTTAAGGAACCGCACTGGAATAGTAAAGGCTGCAGCTTTGCCTCAGCTTGTATATAAAAGGCTCCTGCTTTGCTGTCTGGCTGCACAGCTGATGCAGTTTGGTTACTCCTCATTGCTGTCAAAAAGGGCAACACTGGGCCATGGTATATATGCATGAGCTCTGCTTCACTGGCTGCTTTCGATATGGGTGTAAGTTTATTACACTGAGCTGAAGAGCTTTAATGTGAGCTGCTCAAACGAAAGGGAAAAAATCATACTGAACGACTGGAAATACATTAGTAATTAGATATATAATATATGCTAAATTAGCTATGGCAGACCAGCTGTCTCCGGGTTTTGCATATGCACAGTCACAAGCAATACAGTACGAATGTATATTGATTCAGTAGGATATGACAGCCTGTGTGTGTGAGTATAGAATGAACCTACATATATGAAAATATATAGAATTCGTGAAAATAAATAGTAGAGTATGTTGTAAAATTTGCTAACAGCAGCAAGGAGAGCGGGTTTGTAATGGTGATTAGAGCATCTTGATCAACAATGCTGTATATACTCCACCTCTCAAGAAAAACAGAGCTCATGCTGAAATACCGTCACGAGGGAGCCACCAGGAGTGGGATGGCGACGGACAGCTAGCTGCCCGGAACAGCCCTCACATCTGAGCTACGTCTCTTCCAGCCTCCCTCTGTCTCCCTTCCCACCAGATCAATAACAGACTTTGCCTTTCATCTGACTGGCGCAGGGGGATTAGCGATGCCTGATAAGAAGTTTGAGCTCACCACTACCACCCCTCCCAAAAAAAAAAAAAAAACCCAGCAGGTTACTGTGGAAGACAGGCTCTGTCATTCATATTTGTTCTAATATTACTGTTGCCAGAAAGTGCTCGAAACATTAAAATGCTGAGTTTAACTCAAATTAGACTCCAGAACCTATGGTCATAGAGCTGATTTGTTGATATGATTGTCAACAACCCATATTGTCTTATTTAAAGATATGCCTTTAAAACTATATGCTTTCAGGTTTGGTTCCGTTAATAAGAACCAGAATATCCCGTAACGCTGAAGATTTGCTTTTTATTGCCCCTCAGACAGTCTTTGTGCTCACGTTTTTGGGGGAGTGTTAGGAAACGCTTTTCTACATTTCGGACCTTCGGGGAATGACCTTTTCAATCTACAACACATTTCTCTCTTTCTTAGTAGACTGTCCTCCAAGACGGCGTGTCTCACACATCGCTGGAGTGCGACGAACCCACCCCCACATTTCACCCCAGCCAAAGAGTCGTTGTCCCAACAGATGTTTAGTCTGCCTAGATCAGGGCCGCAGCGTCTTGTTTTTATTGGAGGCTTATGTCGTGGGCTTTTCCCAAAACCGTAGGAACGGCGTCATCTGTGCTGGCTGTTTCCATTACAGACGTGGCTGTGGGGGGGGGCAGGATGGAGGCCTTAGCGGGAGCAGAGGCAGCTGCCAGACCGATGGGGGAGACGACCCGGTGCTGTAAAAACACTCCATGGTGTTGCAATCCTGAGTTTTATTGTTGTTGCTTTCAAAAACACAGAGAGCGCAGACCTGCACTGTCACTAACTCATATAAAACTCTCAGCTCTGATCCTTCTACAAAGAGAACGATATCGGTACCAGATACGGACTGCTTTGCTACTTAATTTCAAATGAGTGAGCAGTTAGAGACTTTTGTTATGCTTTTTTGGTTAGTTCTGTTTGTTTTGAACACAGTCCAGGCTTTATTTTGGAGCCTGTGAACATGAATTTGGTGTGATTCAACAACCTGTATGCATGCATGTGAAGAGGGCCTTAAGCTGTGCTTCAAGTGGACCTGCACTGACCGGTACACGGTACCAGCACCTTTGTTTTTCTCTTCAGGATGCCATTTCTTGAATACTGGAACCTCTTATAATCAGCCTGTCTGGAATGACAAGGGAAGGACGGACACCTGTTTCTCCTGCTAAGCACTGGCTTTAAGGTAGTGGCATACCAAGGCAGCAGATAAGAAATTGAGTCTTTGCTTACATAAAATTTGGTACACCTATATCGCACATATGGCTATTTAGTCTGGGAGTGCCTTTCGCACTACAGCCGACGAGCAAAGTGCTTCCCAGGCTAAGTTTGTCTGGGAGGCCATTAAAGCCGAGCGAGGACATGTCTAGCCTAAGAGGACTGAGTGCTTTCTGGTACTGCAATTGTTTTGCCCCAGACGCTGTTAAGGTCACAATTAGCATTTACCAACATGTCTATTTATTTATTTATATATAATCACAGATAAATACGGGGTAAGTGAGAATGCTTCAGAAAAAAAAATAGGGGTGGATGGTGCCACTGATAATGTCCAAACTAAACCTTTAAGGCTGCTGAAACAGTGTCGTGCTGCTGTATACTCAGTGAATTCGAGCTGTAGCATCATCACACATAGCGCTGGCATTTTAAGACAGGTCATCGCAGTGGCTCAGTGGCTAGTGGATGAGCCCTGTCGCCTTATACCGACAGACTTTGCCATTCGAGTCCCACCTTGGGGTGTATGTGTGTGGAGGAAACATGCTTCACAAGTCTGGAAGATGATATAGGGAAATATCCATTTAATGAGGCAAGGGACTATTATTAACACCCTAAATTATTACTAGAATAGAAAATGAAAATATGTGGAAAAAAGGGCTAGTGAACTACAACTTAATTACCTGTGGATCTGAACATGACATGGCTTATCCTTAAGCAGATGCTAGCTAGAGATCTGAGGATGTCTGTTACTGCTACGGTGCTGAATCAATTCCTATTCACACGGTTGGCCACATTGCACATTTTTTGGTTTTTTTTTTGGATTATTACTGCTATGCTGACATTCATTCCTTTCTCAATTTACCTGTTCCTGGCACATGACTTCCTAATATTTCTGCCCACATTACTGGCAACGACCTGCAACTCAACCTGTTCAAGCTGAAAATTGACTAAAACCCAAAAATCTATGGATGATACTCAATGTCACTTTAGTGTGACCCTGGATTACTATCTCACTCTCTTCTGCAACAAAACATCTTGAGAGCTACGTTAATTCGCCGTTAAACCAGTGAAGGCCTTGTCACTTGTTCAACTAGTGCAACTTTCCATAGACTTTGAAAGGCATGTGTCAGTGGACTTTCACAGATAACACAGAACACTGTTTCTCATGTTGGAATAACACACACTTGAAGTTTTTTTTTTATGTTGCTTTTGGTATGAGCAATTAAAAGATCTCAATTGTGGTTCTACTGACTAGTTAGTTTCATGCTGTGTGTTATATTCAGAATGCTAACTTCTGAATTCTTAGGAATTGTATACACCCCACATCCCGTCACGGTGTGTTCATGAACTCTCAAGACATCTTTCCTTTACGTGAAAGGACGACTTGGTAGCTTGAGTGAACATGAGACATTTTGTTAATGATGGGCTTCAAGGAGCTTCAACAGACAAGACCAGTGGTCACATGGCAATCATTTACTCTTCCTGTCAGAAAAAAAAGAAGCGACCAATTATTGATGACTTTAGTTTGTTTTCTGACTGTTTAAGGAGTGTGGGTGGAGCAGTAGAGCTCCCTGCCATCTCTGACCCAACCATCAGCTCGCTCCATCCCGCTGCCTCTGCAGTAGATGACTGGCTGCTTCCTCTTCCAGGAATCTATATTTCATGAGTGTGCTGCGTGCCAGCAGAGCCCAATTACCCACAGATAAGGCAGAAGCCCTTAAGCACCAGGAGAAATATTTAGACAGTGCAGGCAAAAGACACGGATCCACGCTTCCCTGGGGCGGCTCGAGCTGCTCTGAGATTTTCCTTGCTGCCTTCGCAAAGACATCCATCTTTATCTTAATGACAGTCTTCAATTAATGCCGGCGGATGAGCTCTCTGTCTGTCCATACTCCATGTGGAAGCAGGACACTCAGACCAGCGAGGAGGGGTGCTTTACTGGGACTTGAGACAGACATGGGTGTCTCATACTGCCATTGCTCTCTGTTATACCGGGGTGACCTGCTCACATGGCCCTGTGGCATTATTAGACACGTGGATACTACTCTCCACCTATCAGTGCTGGTTCACGTCCTAATAATTAATTCTCTGTATCATTATTTTTATCATGATAATGATCACCCTTATGCATGTTTGGATCTTAAGGTCCAGAGTACTTGCTATGAATCTGGCATTGGACAAGACTGTCAATAGATAGACAGATAGATAGATAGATAGACAGACAGACAGACAATAAACTTGTGGTTGAATGTATGAGTAATGCTGTTCAAGTACAGTGACCTGACACAACTTTGCAGAAATATGCTGTCATGCTTATAATTCAGACAAATCTGTCAGCATGTGCTATGCACTGGAAGAAAAGGAGCTTGTTAAATGATAGAAGCATTTAAAACATGTCAGCTGTTCTGTTGAGAGACAAGAAGGGAAGCGAATACGATCAGCTCTCCATCACTCCTGGCCGTTCTTCTCTGACATCTCACACTGACATGCTGTTTTGGTCACACAAGTGCCATTGACTGGATGTGTTTTTGCTCATCACACCATTCGTTGTCAACTCTAGATGCTGTAGTGCAAGAAAATCCCAGTAAGGCTTCCATGCCTGAGTTTCACGTCTGGCAACCGGTACTCAGACTGTTTGTGTTTTGCCTTGGTAGGGCAGCTTTAGTCATACATGTTTAGTCAAACAGCAACTGAACCTCATGACGCTGCCTGACTGCTATACTGTAAGCACTCAGGTGCAACCGCCTGATTCACTGCTTGGAGGAGCAGGGCATTTGTATTAGCAAGCAGGTGCACCTAAGAGGGTGGCCACTGAGCACGGTTTCAGATGGACTCAAGGAAAATTAATAATGTGGATCTCTCCTATCATTTCCCCATGTACGCTATCTCTTTCATTTAGAGCTAGCCAGGCCTTTTCAGCATCCAAAATCAATTAACTATTTTGTAGAAATAAAATGGATGAACTTTCAAGAACATGGTCCATGGTGAGCATCCCTGGCATCTACATACATTTACCATTGCATTTCCTGTGTAGCTGGGTGTGAATGTCAAGCCGGAAGGTGTCGGCAGAGATACTGAAAGCGTGACCTGGTGCGTATGAAGGCACTGCCACATCTCAGAGATGTTCCTGCTGAGGCTGTAGCCCAGTTCTTCACATCCAGCATTAACAGGCACAGCAACACGCGCATTTCATATTTGACAGCAGACTCGTGGGACCCATTCAGGCTACTAGTATATCAATGTTATAATATTGTGTCCAAAATCTGTCACACAGAAATACACACTTCACAATTATTGTATTCATATGTATTGAGCTTCACTTCAAAGAACCATTCAGTGTCATTAAATGGGCAAGGTATGGGTGCACACATGCGACCATATCCTCACCAATTCATTTCAAATATATGGAGCATTTTAAAAATATATCATTTTATAGGAAGAGCTAGATCTGTAAATGTAAATCAGAACCAAACAGGGATAACCACTGAATTAACTGAAAACCTTTTTTACACATAATAATGACGGCTTGTGTACTTTGCTATAGAAAAAAAAAACCACTGAGACAGTTGTTAAAGTGTAACTGATTTGCTGTTTATAGCAATGATGATGAGTTATTATGACCCATACTTGTAAGAGCTACCAAGACAGCGTAGAGTGGAAAGACGAGGGTGTTGAATTGTGGAAGCCAAGTGCAGGGGTGATGTGCATAGCGGAAAGTGCTTAAAGTGCACCCACCCCCGCCTGAGGGAAGCCCTGTGCTCTCAGGGCTTGGGCATGACAAGCCCGCCGGTCACGGGTAAAAGCAGAAAACAGAGGAGGCGGCGAGGAGGCGAAGATCAGGCTACGTGTGAGAAGATGCGGAGGCTGTAAAGCAGAAGGGCTTGCCTTCAGGTGGAGGGGAAGCCCGCCCCCTCCCCCAGCGCTCGTGGTGGCCCACAAGCGCCCGGAAACTCGCACTCAAATCTCGCTTTGGAAAAATCTGTGAACTAAATGCATCGGGCTTTATCTAAAGATCCAGCACAGAGCTGTAGGTGTAAGTATGTCAAAATTCTGGGTAAAACCTTGCAGTTTCTGAGTGATTAAAATCAAGCACAGGACTGTGTGTACAGAAGACTTTTTAAAAAATAAATTCCCACCATGCGCATTGTCTTCAACAGTCTGAAGTATGTATGATTTGCAAGACAGGAAAGATCATTTGTTAATAGCATGCACAGTACAACTCTACAAGTAACTGTCCTGTCAAACCTCACAAAAAAAATATTGTTGTTATGGTAGCTGTGCCTAATATCTGTTTACTCAAAAATGAGACCCAAATGGAGAAATGAGAAATTTTAAGGAAGTATGTTGATCTGTGCCAGTGTCATGGGAAGGTAACTGCGATTTCAGCATCAACAGATATAGACCCACGATCAGAGGTATCTCTGCTGTACCAGTCGACAATCAACTTCCGGTAGAGATTCCAGGAAGATTTTTTGTTTCATACAGGATAATACAAACTGTATGCTACATGAAAGTCTATGTACGACATAAAAGCCTTTAAGCACTGGATGAAACAGACTAGCTATGTCACTATGTGCCATATCACATATTATTGTGGCATTGTGTATGAGGATGAATTAATCCAAAGCTACCTTTTTCACGCTCTTAGGCAGGATGTGACATCCTAGCAACCTGCTACCAGCAGTGTTCATATCCTGCAGTGCCCCCAGCTTCCACCCTGTCAATATCCCTCCATCTTACTGCACTCCTTGACATTAAACCCTCTCGCTGGCTGAAGCGACAGCTGAGCATAAAGCTGAAAACATGCTCCCACAATCACCGGGAGACACACATTGAATCAGATTAGCAAACAGGCTGCGGCCTGTCTTTATTTCAGCGTAGCTGATTCAGAACTATCTCTCTTTGGGCCATTTTTGACATTTCCCTAAGAAATCCTACTTGCGGTTGCTGGTGTATCTGAGTGCTGAAACCAAACAAATGTTACTCACTAACTCCATCTACTGGGAGTATTGTATACTAACAAAGTAAGCAAACAGCGCTAAGCAAAAAGAACTGTGGACACCATATACAAGCGCATATGCATGTTTCAGTCAGGTGTGGTGGTTCTAGAAGGGAGAAGGCAGAACACGTGGTTTGTTTTTTTTTTGAAAAGCAGTAATCATACTAAAATATCATGTATCTCTTAGAAATTTGGCAGATTTATAAACGTGCAGAACCCTGCCTGGGACACCTTGTACAGATTAGGAGCACATTCTCACCCATTCTTACCCTCATAATGATATATATTGGGCACAAATGGAACTGGTTTTAGCAGATTAGATCTATACTTTGCTCGGTCTTTTATTTCAGTTCCTGGGTTAGTTTATTTAAGGAGCGAAGCTGAACAGTGCAGAATTAGTATTGGTTGCTAAATTACACGTGTACTTTAGAAACTTCAGCCGAGCTGACAGCGTGGTTTGTTTGATTAGCACGGAGTTGGATTTAAAAGTCAGAGCGATCGCTTGCGAGCATCTGTCTGGAGCTGTCATGACACTGAACACTAATTTTGGCTCAGACTCATGAGGGAGGAGGAATTGCATTTTCTTTGCCGTATTTTCCTATTTTCCTTGTGGCTATGACATGCCAATACTGGCTTCCCAAGGGCGACAAAGACTAATGCGATATGCTTGCTGATGGATTTAGCGGCAATATTTCATAGCCTTCATGCTTAAAGATAATTAATACTTAATATTCCTTTTTTTACTATTATAAAAGTGTGTGTGGGTTTTAGTGTGAACTGCAAGCGGTGAAAATGAAGGAGCTACGCTGGAGACTCACCTATCACTCCCAGTACGTTACAGCTGCTGAAAAGGGCGACTCATGCAGGAATGGTTTATTCAGCTGATAATGTAAATAGTTTACACTTTTAAAGAGCTGGCCATTTACCAAAAGTAACATCAGAGTCATCTGTCACTGCCACTTATCATACATCGCATTAATTTTTTGCTATTTTAATTTTGAGCACTTTTCCTGGCTAATTATATGTCTTTCAAATCTATATTGCTTTTTAGCATAAAATACACATTAATAAACTAGAATCACCCTTAAATCTGTTAAGAGCATTTCATGGCTTAATGTGTTTGTAACAGTGGTGGTTCTAGGCAATTTCAGCTGGGGGGCAAGACTGGGACCAGATGCATTTCACCTTAATGTCCTTCAAGTATTACTTACACTAGACTGCCAGCATTAAAAAGCAAAAGTCAATTTAGAAAACTGATAAGTAGTTTATGCAGTGCTTAACAGTCACATTTCGCAGTTTTTACAAAGACGTAACTCACCCTGATTTCTTGTTTAGACGGTCTTACTTCCACAAACCTGATTATTTTTTTCTGTCGTTAACCTCGCTTTTCACCCGCTGAAGCGACTCGACCCCCCGGCGCCCCCATGTTAAGAGTCTGTCAAGAAAATGTGCTTACGATTGTGATTTGTCTGTTCTCAGCGCACAAATTGTAGCCCACATATGTAAATAATAATGAGTAATAATATAATACATTTATTTCAGACAGTAGTAACGTGTATTTAGGGGTGCACTGCCTACTACCCGCTACCCCCACATAACCGCCCCTGGTTTGTAACACATGGCCAAACATAACATTTTCATCTCCTGTAAAACAGTTAAGACCATACTGTTATGATCGCTTCAGTCCAGCAGGGGGAGATAGGAGTAGCATTGTTGTGGTCGGCGTGGATGCCCTCTACGACCTGCGACTCAACCAGGAATTATTGCCAACTAAAGAGCCTTGCGTCCTGTATAAGCTTCTTAGCTGCAGAACTTGCAGCTGAGTCTTGTCACTCCAGTCACCAGCCTTGCAAGTCAATGTTAGTTTTGCTGGAATTTTCAGGTTACATCTGAGTGTCGTAAGCCTAGCTTTTCACCACCTTTAGGTGCCGGTTTTTGACTCTTGTTTTGTACTTATTTCTGTTTCAAATGAATCTCTACGAGGTTGGCACAGTGGTTAGCGCTGTTGCCTCACACCTCTAGTACCAGGATTCGAGCCTTCTCCATGGCTCCATGTGTGTGGAGTTTACATGTTCTCCCCATGTCATTGTGGGGTTCCCACCCGTCCGTCCAAACACATACTGAGATGAATTGGAGTTACCAAATTGCCTGTAGGTATAAACGTGCCCTGCATTGGATTAGTGCCCCTTCCCAGGTTGTTCCCTGCCTTGCATCTGTAGCTGGCAGGATAGGCAGTGGACCCCCTGCAACCCTGAATAGGACAAGCACTTACAGAAAATGGATGGAGAGATGAATTAATCCTTATGACCGCATAGCCTCAAGATCCTCCACTATCACCTGAATTCTGCCTCTCATTAGTTTCTGACCCTCTCTGGTTTCACCACTAGTTTCCTTTCGTCTTGCATCCAGCCTTGTATGCTTTGTCTATCCATTTTATTGTAAAAGGTATATCACAACTATTTTTCTACAGAAAAATGTCAGAATGGAACCAAAGAATTCTCAACTCACATGATCAGTTATGACGACTTTGTCAAAGAATCATTTACAATAATTCAAGAAGATTAGCACCAAGAGAGGGAATTAGGAAGGATTAGCAGTCTCAAGTTCCATATTTCACCCTCTTAATTATTCTTCTCCCTAAGGTGAAGCTTGCATGTGTGATGTTGGGCTAAATATCTGTAGCACCAAATGAGAAAAACATGCAATGAGATGGTCAAAGTCACCAGTGACTTGCTGTAAAGTTCTTGCTTGTACAACCCCACTTGCAAAATGTAAATAAAAACAGAATGCAATGATTTACACATCATATAAACCCATATTTGATTGAAAATAGAAGAAAGACAACATAATAAATGCTGAAACTGAGAAATGTTATCGTTTTCATGTTTTCATGTTTTCTCACGGTGCCACTGGGGGGCAATTGCAACCTTTGCCACCCAAGAGTCTGCTCCCCCCCAGGGATATACACTGTAGCTTCTCTAACCAATATTGGTCATTTTCTATTTTCCTTATGTACATTAAGCCAGGTATTTCTGAAATGTGGTTAAATCTGCCCTCACTATTGAACCTGGTGTTCGCCCACTACCTCCTAAGTCGTAATCAGTTTATCAGGACATATCCTGAAGCGCAAAGGTCATCTGGTATTGAATAATCACAGGAAATTGCCAAGGGACTTATGGAAGCAAGGGAAAATGAGGGAAAATGAGGGAAAACGAGGGAAAATGAGGGAAAGCGAGGCCACGAATCACATTTTTTCTTGTGTTGTTCCAGTTTTAATACATGTAAATTCAATGTAAAGAGAAGGAAAGAAATGAATGAGTTTTGTTAATAATTGCATCAACAGATAACAAGCAAATGCCTGTAATGTCCTCTATCTCTACGACCTCTGATGATATGACCATGTTACTGTTTACAGTATCACAGGACTAGGGCTTTCAGATATGACTCT
This sequence comes from Mormyrus iriodes, assembly GCA_011763525.2. Classification (NCBI taxonomy): domain Eukaryota; kingdom Metazoa; phylum Chordata; class Actinopteri; order Osteoglossiformes; family Mormyridae; genus Mormyrus; species Mormyrus iriodes. The sequence goes on along the minus strand of JAAGVU020000123.1, from coordinate 17,436,014 downwards.
TTTGGAGGTCTTTAAAATAATATCTCCAGAGGTGCTGTTCAGTCGCAGAATTCGTAGCTTGTAAGTTGTTTGACTGAATCCACTGTAGATGTTTATGACTTAGAAAGAGTAGGCATGCCTCAGAACTATCTCAGCATACGAGCTTGTTCTGAGGCTGCGTACCCTACAAACCCAGAACTTATATAACATCCAGAAGTGTGCTTAGGACACGTAGAGAACTCGAATACTGCGCCACAAAGATTAGGGTGAGCATGCATATATTACTGGCCCAGCAGCACTAATTGCTTTTCACTTTGACAAATCTTCAGACAATCATAGTCAGGCTTGTAGCATTGCTACAGGGGCCCTGGGGGGCAGGCAGGCGAGTGGAATTGAGAAGAGGAGGCTGTTGGGAATGTGGGCGCCTTTAGAACTGATACTGAAGGGAGAAATGTCTTCTGAGAGTAGGTGAGAATCACCCTCCCATGTCTCCAGGTTGGACAAACCCACGTTCCTCCATCAGCTTCTGCTTCTGCTTCTCAGATCTCTACAGAGAAAATATCACCCTACATCCCTTTACCCTGCCACTTCCCCTCGAGGATCTCCGAAAAACAGAGGGGATGATGAAACCTCAGGAAATCAATAATGCAGAAGGAAGGGGTGGAGACGCTCCTTAGCATGTCCCATAGGTGAGGGAACCCCGGAGACAACATCGTGGTGTGTGAAATCAAAATAAGCCCTTCGTTTACTGTCGCCCACAGCTTGGTGTGAATATCTAATCATTTTAATCATTCCTGTTTTGTCACTATGTAAAAATGATTTACATTATAAATTGCCCCAATTATAGATTTAACTATGTAAAGATACAGGAAGCCATTATTTCAAAAGGATTTTTACAAATTGTTTTAAAACTTGTTCTCTTTATTATTTATCATATCGACAGTTATGGGAGAAATGAGGGGTTGAAACTCATCATGAGTGGAAATATTACAGCTTGTCATTTAGTTTAATACTTATTTTAACCTACTAACCATGGAACATTTCAGTAGATCCTAATGAGCAAAACCTTCTGGTGATAGTGGATTCTGATTTTACAGACAATTGGTTTAAAGTTTACTGTAATACCCAGTTGATATCTATCTATATACTGCAAACTATCCATCCTCCAGTTACTTATTCCAGGCAGCATCGGGCACAAGTCAAGGGCACAACTTTACACAAGATGCTACCCCATGGTAGGGCATGTACACAGTAGGGATGTGCAGAGCATTTATCAGGGAAGCAAAACTATTGATATTTGTAGACCTAACACTGCCAGCAAAATATAAGTTGATTATGCCAATATCCTCCAGATCAAAAAAGAAATTAAATAGATGCAAGTATAGGTGTAAATTACTGCTCTATTTTCCAACCATGTGACACAAATGGTGCAGGTTTCCTCCTACAATTAGCCATGCAGTTCATATAACAGGTATCTTTAAGTAGCTCACAATGTGTGTGTGACCTATGAAAGACTGGAATCCTGTATAGAATATATTCCCTCCTGATGCCCTGTGCTGCCTGGGATAGGCTCCAGGCCCTCCTGTAAACCTGAAACAGTTAACCAATTGGATGATGGATGAAGATTTTCAATTTTGCACTGAATTGAAAGGAGGTGCATTTATTTATTTAATGTTTCTTGCTACAGATTAGGAAAAAGAAAATCTTTCCTTGGTCTCCTTGATATCTGGCGCCATCTATTGATGCTATAACATTTTTATTCTTTGAGAAAAGATGTAGCACCAGCTCTTCTATGACGGACATTTGAGTATAGTTTGTAACAGATAGACCTATTTTCATGTATGTCTTGTTACTAAAAATTGAATCCATTTCTCTCCATCTGGAATGGATAACTAATCCCATGACAGTTGAAACCCTTCAATGCATGACACCCGTGCCATCTTAATAACAAGCAACATCTCCTTCTTTATTGACCTTTCTGAGACTCTCCATACTGTTAATTATTAATACTATTTTGTCCCCCAGAGGCAGGTGTTTGCTCTGCTCATTTCCACGTTGAATCTTGGTGAATCATACACAGCCTTTAGCATAAATAACTGTAAATCCGGTCAAAAGACGTAAGATCTGTAACTGAATATATATTTACATTATCTGATTAAAAATAGAGAATTAAACTTAAAAAAGTAGAAAGAAACAATGTTTCATTTACAAAAGCAAGAATGGCAATCGGTCTTATTAGCTATAGATTCCGGCAGAATAGTTTATAAGCAGCTATCTATCACTTTTTAAACTTGATGCTGTTTATCATAGTGCCTTACGTTCACAAAAGATCGTTCTCATTCACATACCTCTGAATAAGGAAATAAGTAATAAGAAAAGTGGATTTCACATAAACATATAGCTTAAGCAAGTGAACAACTTCCTTTCAATCACAGGTTTCTATGCAGAAGTAGGTGTTACAAAAAGAATTAAGGGATTTTTTTTATTCTCATGTCTGGGAAAAATTTGAATGAAATATCAAGACTGCTATTTTGCGAATGTCTTAAAAATGTTACAGGTTCTTACATTACAAAACCAATTATAATACCTTGTTTTAGTTAATCAATACTTTCAAGTTATAACATTATCGATCATAAGCCAGTACCATATAGGAAAACTAAGTGATCTTTATCTTTTATATAGATCTCCCACTTTGCAACAGGGATGGACAGAGGGACATAGCCTAATTATAAAACACTGAAATATCCAATGTTCTTTTATACATATCAAATTAATTTGAAATATTATTTTGGCTTAGACTGAGTGGGCATTGTGTTTGAAAAGGCGCTGGTATTAAGCTCCCAGGTATGATCTACCTTTATGAAAAACAATTTTTCTGATCTAGAAAATTAGTGTTCCTCCAAGTCCTGGTAATCCCGGGCACGACGCAGAGAACATTCTGGACCAGATGGTTGTTAATTGCAGGGTACACACACAGTTACATTTTATGGGCAGTTGGAGAGAGAACAATTCATGTAACCCTGCGTCTGTGGCCTTTGAAAGGAAATGGGAGAAACCCAATTATTCAATAAACACTTTTATTCATAGCAATATACAGTTGGGAAAGGTCAGCTAGTCCCTTGAGAAATTGGGGTTAAGGGTCTTGTTCAAATAGACAACCATGGGATTTGAACCAGCAACCTTTCACTCACAAGTGCAGCGACCCAAGCCACACACCATCCCCCAAGGACCTGCTTAGATCTACCTGTGATAAAATGAAAGACTTATAACATTTTTGCACTGCTACGGTGTGTCGGGCTCCGTTCCAGGTTACATGACTTTACGGCACTGTTCCTATTTGCCAAAACAGTTGACCACTCTTAAGCTTATACCATCCCGATTAGTGACTGTTCCAGTTGACATATTAAATAATTTTGCAGATAATGTGGCCATTGCACCTGCAATTTAGGCACAGCCACTTTGGAACTGTTAGATGCCCCATGATGCTTGGAAAACTCACATGCTGATTGTCAAACCTCTTTTAAAGCTGACATATTTGCTAATTGGCAGACTGCCTAAGATTCACCTTTGTGGCTGTGTTTGTAACTGTGATTCTCACTTAAAGCCTTGAAGTTCCTTTATTACGAAGTTTTTTTTTTTTTTATGCATTCCCCGTATTTTTGACAGGGAAATATGGAGACAAAGGAAAATCAAAAATAGTTCCTCAGTGGTCTGTTTATAAAAGCCTTCACTGTTCAATGTATTTAGTTTTCCACCAAATGACTGGTAGATAACTGCAGTAACCTGTATATGACCCACGGAAAAACAGATTCCAAGCGAGCTGACAGCCTGAAACCTGAAGACAGTACATCTGGTTCAAGGGAAGCACAGCTTCTGTAACAGAGCACAGCTGGATGCGATGTGCTAATCCCCTGAAGCTGCCAGGAAGCGTACGCAGGGCACCTTCCTTACAGAGACAGCATTTTCAGTTCTTATTAGCGTAAAGACTCAAGGTGACAGGAGAGGCTGCCAGACACAAAAGAGCTGCCAGTGCTATGGCAAGAACACTTTTTCCCCAACGATAATGAAACAACACTAGATACATCCTGTCTTCATCTGCTCCAAAAGCCATTGGACTGGCAGCAATTGTCATATAGAACCAGACAAGGTCTTGGTGGGAAAGTTTTCTATGCCAAACAATATTATGCTATACCTGAGAAATTCCACTAAAATAGCATGCTTAAGTAAACAGTCCTGAGCAGAAGACTGAAGAAACAAAAATACTGTAGATCCTTAAGAAATGTATAACGCGCTCCATTACTCTACATCACTGATACCCAGTCCGGTCCACAGGGACCTACAGACAGTCCACTTTTTTGCTCCCTCCCAGCTCCTGATATGTGGACTGTCTGTCAGGGAGCTGGAAGGGAGCAAAAACATGGACCGCCCGTGGGTCCCCAAGGACCAAATAGGGAAACGCTGCTCTAAACAAAAAGTTCTGGCTGTCATGTAGTTCTCAGGTAAATTAATGTTTTTTCAGAAGATGCACCGACAGCCCTGGTCACCAGAGGTCAGAATTGTGTTTTTTTCCTTTTCTTTTTTGGCATTTCTCCTATCGACTCTCTGAGCCACAGAGGAAATGTTACTAAAGGCAGCAAGCTCAGTGTTGAGAGAAGCAGTCGGGCACATTTTCACTCCAAACTGCCTCAACTCCTTACCTAGACAGTCCCTGTCACTGTAAAGAGCTGAGAGCAGCTATACATCTGTGCGGCAAACATACAATAGTTAGTAAAAGGCTCCACATCCATGCCAGGCAAGGCAGGGCACAAGGCAGGGGCACAGCCCAGACTGGGCGCCTAACAACCACAGGGCACAAACGGCGGACACTTTGCAGATAACGATTATCCTAATTAACCACATCTTTGATCTACAGTGACTTTATTCAGAATGAACTGAATGACATGGATATGCATTAAAACTAATTTTTTAAAACTGCCATTACAATAAGTACCATAGCCTCAAATGTTATTACCCATATTTGTCTTATAGAAAGCAGAATTATTTATAATAGCCTAGTGTTTGATTTGAGAATACAATCATTATCTATAAAAGTCAGATCTGGCCTATGGCTCTTCTAATATAAGTAATTCGCAAAAAAAATCATCAACTAGTCACTAATACTAAGAAGGCACCAGAAAAGGAGCACTGTGGTGTAACTTAAGTTTATTTCAATTCCACAATTTTTTCAAAAAAATTACAAAATACTTAAATGGAGAAAACACAGGACTCACAAATTTTTAATTATTTCTACCTTTTGTTTACATTGTGTTATCCCATGGCAAACTACTGATATATACAATAAGCTTCAAGATACCGGTATATATATAAATTTTTAGCAGTCTGAATTTACATTCAGTTACTGCCACTCTGAACGAAGAAGCTAAATGACAACACTCAACATTATAGGCTTGATACACAAAAGGCAAAACAGGTTTTAAAAAATCATGGGGAGGGTTAGGGAGAACATGGTATCAAGACAGACAGGCAAACCGTGAAACCGCAGGAAGTAGTCCAATTGTGTTTCCTCTTATTTTGGTGGGTTAATTAAGTTATTAGTGAATTGGATCTGAACTTCACTTGCCATAATAAACTCAATGTAATTTCAAGCATACCTCTGATGTTCATAAAAAGTATGACGACTGACATACAAGTCTTAGAATATTTATTATATATACTAACATAACAGTCTGCAGTGGCATATAGACAGCCCTCAGCTCTACAGGAGAGACACCAGGAGGAAGCAATTAAACACATCAAGAGAGAAAATACTAATAGCTGAGTTAAGTTTTGTCCCGGCTTCCGGCTCAGCTCCTTCGAAACAACCTGTCATCCCACCGACCGCGTTTCTCTGGCACGGGCCTCGCATCACAGTGAAAATGGTACCAGAAATGTTATTTCATTTCAAGATCTTTTTTTTTTGTTAAAGCCCTATTATGTCAGTCAGGAAAACAGAGAGGACAGAGTGAAATTATTACAAAGGAGAGTGAGTTTCATTCACACGAATTTCAGCGACTTAAAAGCAAGTATGACTGTGACGTCTGTTAAAATGTTTTGTTCCATTATGTCCACAGTGTTCTGCTGAGGAAAGATCAAGGACAGGTAGCTGGCACCATCAGCACTGCAACTTATTTACATAAATGTCACCTACGCCATTCAATAAATATCAATGCAAGAAATGTTTTTTTTCCCATGACGCAAAATAACCAATATGTTAAAAGTGCATGTTTGATTAAATCAAAGCCATGGCGATATATATGTAATATATTCAGTGCATATGGTTCCCTGTGTGTCTCTCATTGCCTCAGCATAGCTGAGCACAGGATCTCTCCTCTTTAGACATCGTGAAAGACTAAGTCAGACTGACACTGTAATAAATCCTTACTGCCAAGCAGATGAAATTAAAGTCTCCATACGTCTCAGCTCTGAAAGATGGCAGGAGACACCCCTGTCTTGAGTTGTGGTGACGAGCTACAACCACTGTGTACTTTTAATGCTATTTGACTGTTTCCTGCTCAGATAATGCCATCGTGCTCCCCTTTGAAACAAAGGGATAATGCTTGATAATTATAATAGTGGAGGCTTAACATCTTTGTTAGAAGTTCACACCTAATAATATATATTATTTACAGACCCAAAAAAAGCCATGCTTAACATTTTTACCTTTGTTGATGGGGGGAAAAAACTATCCTGTGTAATAAAATAATCTGAATTTCAGAATGCACTTTTAAAGTTGTGGATGTAAGGGCTTAACTGCTCTGTTTACGTTAAGCACAGTGACAAGGTGACCAGTCTGGATGTTTTTCTTTAGCGCCTACAAAAACCGTAGGAATGTTCGAGTAATTCATGCAATGGAGATCATAAACAGTCTTGAAGATGCCTCTACTCAAAAAGTATACAATCAAATTAATGTTTAAAAAAAACACAAAGCAAAAGAAAAAAAAAAAAAAAACCCTAAACATCTTCATGAAGTCCCTTCCTGCATGCTTCCTTCTCCGTGGATATTCTTGCGTGAAGGGAAAGCGCTCCCCAGCTCTGTGCCCCATGTTTCTCCACAGCCTCATGCTCTTCAGGAAGTTAGAGCTGCTTGTCACTTTCTTTCTTCAGGCGGCTGAAAAACAAATCCAGCGCAGCATTAAATAATCAGCATGTTAGACCTACAAGCTCCTATTTGCCAACCACATATGCAGCAGACACATACACCCCCATTTACAGAAGCGTATAATTTTAAGTTAATTTACTATTGCTGGTGCTGTGATGACCTTCGAGTTATATGTATTATTGACATAAATACAAAACCATTTATAGTGTTTAATTTTAAATAAATTTAATTTTCTAATGCTAGTGACCTTTAATGACCTTTAAGTTGTATAAAAAGGACATATTACTGTAAACGTTAAATATAAAGAATACAAACATGACTGCTGGATTTGTCTAGTAATGAATGCTGAGACGCCCAGGCCCCCCACCCACTCCTTCACCTGTAGTAGTCTTCCTGGCCCGGCAGAGGACCGCCGTGCATGTGGTGATGACCGTGCAGCCACTGCTGTTCCATGGCCAGCCGCTGCAGCTCAGCCGACTGCGCATGCATAGCCTGCAGCTGGTGCGCGGCTGACATTGGGGGGGGCAGCGCTCCAGGGAGGTCTCGCGCGTATGGGTTACCTGTGGGCAGAGATCATGCCATAGGCCAGCCAAAACAAACAAACAAAAGAATAATAATACAGCAGTTCACACATTGTTCATCATGCAATCAAAGCACGAACACAACAAGTGACATTAATCCTTCTTTCGATTCATTCATCCATCTTCTTTAACTGCTTAACCAGTACAGGACTGCTGTAATAGTATCCCAGGGAGCAGATGGCGGGGGAACCCCAGGACAGCCCACCATTCCATTGCAAGGGAACACAATCACACACTATGGGAAATTCCAAAAAAAAAAAGACACAAAAAAGTCACAAAAAAAACGAGTCACAAAGTATCAGCTCACTTACCAAAGACAGGATGACGGAGCATCTCATGTTCATGGGGAGGCTGGCCCAGCAGAGGGTTGGGGATGGTGCCAGGTGGGTAGGGGAACCGGGCCAGGTGGGGTCCAGCTGCCAGGGGGTCAACTAGTGGATGGGCCCCAGAGCCTGGGGGACACACAAGACATTCACCACCACCTGCTGTGTGTCAGGATCTTTGGTTCAAACAACAGAGCAAAAGTACACAAAGCAATGTCTTAAATACGTTAAATTTTACATTCTATATAAACAATGCTCATTGCTGAAAATCCACATGCATGGTAACATACAAGAACATTTTATTTCATATGCAAACATCCAAAGATATTTCTAGGCCTGGAAAAAAAACAAAACGGACGAACAAACAAAAAAATTAAATGAAATGAAAGCTCACCTTGGTGCAGCGGGTCCTGCTGGTGCAGGTGCAGATGGGAGTGGATGTGTGAGTGCTGGTGGTGGTGTGGCGTCACGTTGAACATCTGCAGGCGGGCAATTGGGTCGTTAGCGACAGAGGCCATGCGCTCGGCGTGAAGTCGCTCGGCCGCCAGCCGCTCAGGGTAGCTCATCTCGGGCCTCAGCTGGGGTCCTGCCAGGGCCAGCCGCTCCCGTTCTATGGGATTGAGGCCCGGGTGGAAGGAGGCAAAAGGGTGTGGGCCGGCCATGGGCGGCAGCGTGAGGGCACCGTGGCGTGCAAAGTGCTCCATGGGGTTGGCGCCAGGGTGCAGGCTGTCCAGCTCAGGCGGCTTGACCTCAAAGCCGGGCTTCATGCGCTCCCGCAGCTCCCGCTCGCGGATCTCCCTCTCGCGCATCTCGCGCTCCCTCAGTTCCCGCTCACGGAGGGCCGGGTCGGCACTGTAAAGGCCCGGCATGTGGTATGCCAGCAGTGGGTCGGCGGGGTTCAGTGACACGAAAAAGGGGTGGTTGCGGTTCGTGGGCGACATGACGTGCGGCCGGGCATATTCGCTGAGCGTGCGCAGCGCAGGGGTGTCTGGCCCGATGTAGGGCGGCACGGCGGCTATGGTGGTCGGGGGCTCGAAGGACGGCCGCATGTGGGCGGGGCCTGCCATCTGTGGCTCGTTCAGTCGGCCCTCATGGGAAGTGCTGGAGCTCTTCTGCAAAGGTGTGGACAAAGGAGCATATTAAAAACAAAGCAGTCTATGCATCATTAGATTTCCATGAGGCCTTTGATGTTGTCCCCCACAAATGGCTCCTACTTAAGCTCAAAGCAGCAGGTATTTTAGGTACTGTAGCGGCTTGGATAGAAAACTGGCTGAAAAACAGGAAGCAACTCTAGTTATTAGAGGCACAATGTCTCAGTGGGTCTGCGTTCATAGTGGGGTACCGCAGGGTTCAATTTTAGGACCACTACTATCCCTAATATCGACTATTAACGATACTGAAATCAATACATACAGTAAACTGGTTAAATCTACAGATGACACCAAGGTGGTGTATCAGATACTGAACTAGCAGCACAGAGGCTACAGCAGGATTTTGATTTAATTAATAACTTGGAAGATGACTAGCATATGAAATTTAATGTAAACGAAGGTAAGGTAATCCATGTAGGGAACAGAAATATAAAGCACTAGTACTTTATGGGTTCCACTGAAATAAAGAGGGCTGGTTGTAAGAAAGACCGCGATGTGTATGTTTGATGCTTCCATGTCCCACTCTCGCCAGTGTGGAAAAGCAATTAAAAAGGTCAATAGGATGTTGGGTTACATCTTTGGGTGTGTGGTGTTTAAGTCACAAGATGTGATGCTAAGATTATACAATTCCTTCATAAGACCCCACCTAGAATACTGGGTGCAGGTTTGGTCACCTTTCCTTAAAAAGGACACTGCTGCCTTAGAAAGGGAGTAACATAGGACTAAAAAAAATTATTCTTGGTCTTAGAGGAATGTCTTATGAGGAGAGGTTAGCGGAGCTAAATCTGTTCAGCCTCAAGCAAAGGAGATTAAGGGGGATATGATCCAGGTATATAAGACACTAACAGGTCTGGATGCTGTTCGATTAAACAGTTACTTAAATATTAGTTCAAATACAAGAACTCGTAGCCATAGGTGGAAATTAGTGGGAGAACATTTAAAACTGGATTTGAGAAAACATTTCCTTACACAGCGTGTAGTTAGAGTATGGAATAGTCTTCCTGTTAGTGTAGTACAAGCTATAACCCTGGGTTCCTTTAAATCAGAGCAGGATAAGATTTTAACAACTCATGGTCATTACTTGAATTCTCCCCAAACGAGCTTGATGAGCCGAATAGCCTCCTCTCGTATGTAAATTTTTTTATGTTCCTATGTTCAGTAAACAGACATCCAGATTTTGCAGAGTTCGATGTGTCCCTGGGTCAACAAGGGAGGGGCTTGCATTTTACTGCTTTAACCAATCACAGTCTTCATTCAAACTCAAGGCTTCCAGCCATCCAGTCATCTGGCCTGGGGCAGTGTGTGGCTGAGCAAGCTAAGCCTCTGTGCTTGTGATTAGAAGGTTGCTGGTTTAAGCCTTGTTATTATTATTATTACCACCACCATTATCATCATTAAATATAGACATACATTGCTCCATACGGCCTTTGTAGGTGAGCATATTCCTATGTTTCGTCTATGTTTATCTACAACACTTCCATTAACAAAAGACACACACAACAAAACAGGCACCTCAGAAATCTGTGCACCTTGCCACTTAACAGAAAACACTGGTTTTGATTAACTGGTTGTAACAGACTGAAAAACAGCTTTTATCCTAGGGCTGTGACCTCCATTAAACCCCTCTTACAGAACAGTGAAAAATAATAGGCACATGTTTGGGACAGTATTACATACACTGGAACAAGGACCGATCTGCACTAAAAGCACTGGATTCTGGTGCTTTTACTGCTTGCTTTAGTCTGTGTTCAGTTTGATGTTATCTGGGGTCTAGTGTTTATGTTCAGAGAGTAGCAAAACAGTGTTTCATTGTACTAAATGTATAACGACATTTTCATTCATTCGGTCATTCATGTCATACAATGAAGACTGATTGGTTAAAGAAGTGAAAACCAAGCCCCTCCCTTGTTGACCCTGGGAACCAATCAGAACGTGCATCAATAAACACTCAAAAAGTAATACTTCATGACTCTTATCTTCGTAAACTTTAACAGGTAAACGTGACTTACCGCCACTCTGTCTTCCCTCTCTCGCTCCCTTTCCCTCTCTCGCTCCTTTTCCTTCTCCCGCTCTTTCTCCTCTCGAGCTTTCTGCTCCGCCTCTCGCTTGGCCTTCTCCAGAGTCTCCTCCCTCTTCTTGGCCAGCTTGGAAGCTGCCAGGGGAGTGAAGTAGAAGTCGGTCCGGGCACAGGAGTTGTACCCTCTGTCCAGATGTTTGTAGAACCTTGGGGTTAGAAAAAAACAGAAAGTTTACCATTTATGAACATAGGGGGGAGAATTTGAAAGGCAATTTCCAAAAAACAGCTTTTAGTCTATCCCCATCTTATGCAAATCCTGGAAGTGTGCAGGGCTGCCAGCGTGACACGTTTTTCAGCTCTGATAGGCTCATTGCTATTCATAAGCAGCCTTCACAGGACTTTGAATGAACAGGATAATGGGCGAGACTAAACACTTGCACTGTGATGGAGAATTGCTGTAATAAGGTAACTAATCCATCCCTAAGACCCAGCAATCAGTTCATTTGTTTTTCAGTCTGCACCCAGCTAGTTCTTCATTTGTTTGGCAGCAGATTACTGATGTATTTTTACATGTGTATGCAAGCTTTTTAAAGTCAAATCGACAGACTAATGCACAGCTATAAAAAACACCTGCTCTGAAAATCAGCTTTGCTTTTAAAATTAAATTTCAAATTATCTATGGAGTTTATCAAACCGATCTTTATCAGCAGGGATAACTGAATATTTATTCCAAATATACAACCTGATAAAAAGCATTGCATATTTTTCCAGCTTAAAAGGCTTAAAGTGACAGTTCACCCTAAAACTGAAAAAGATATTTTAGATGGGTTCCAGTGCTATCTGTCCATCCAGCTTCCTCTGCTGGGGGATGCCTCGTTTTGGCGATATCGGCCATAGAAACGTCGGGCTTCTCTCGAATATAATGTGAGGGAATGGCATTCTTTCTGTGGTGATTATTGCACCAAAAAAATACATTAGAAAATTTCAACAGCAACGTCTCTTACCTGAAATCATGACCCAGTTACTCATAATAATCTGCAGACTTCTGAGTTCTGGTAAGAGATATTGCTGTTGAATTTTTCAGTCTATAAACAGGACGGACTGCATCCCGTTGCTCTTAGCAAGCTAGTACATTCTTTCTTATTCAATAATGTCAGCATGCCCCGGGGGGGCTGGGCAGCCAGTTGACCTTGTTTGTTTCCTCCGTTGTCATTTGGCATTCTTTTTTTCATTTCTTTGTCCTCCCTTTTCCCAGTTTTTGTATTGTTCTCCGTTAATGATGTAATGTATCACAACACACCCAGGCAAAGCACTTGAAACATTTGTTAGTTTTGGGTTGAACTGCCCCTTTAACATCAGGCTTGTCAATTGAATTCTATGGGGAAGTAAGTGGACTCTTTAATTCTGTCCTAAGCAGAAGCTGCTGGTGCTTACCGTGCTGACTGACTGGCGTGACTGGGCGTGTTGACGACGGTGGGCTCGGGAGAGGGACTCCGTGGAGGAGGGGGCGGGCTTTCGGGCTCTTCCGACTCATCGAGTGGCTCCTCCTTGATCTGCACGGGAGGCGCCCCCGCAGACGAGCTGACCGACAGGGGCGTGGCCAAAGACGACGGTGGGGGCGGCAGGCTGGGCATGGAAGCCGAGGAAGAGGGAGGAGCAGAAGGCGGTGGCCCGCCGGGGATGAAGGGGTGCGTGGAGAAGGTCGGCTGAGAGGGGACAGGGTAGGCAGAGGACGCTGAGGAGGGCAGAGGTGGAATGGGGGGAGGGGGGAGGCTGCTGGCAGATAGACTTTGGGACTGTGTGAGCACAGGGGGCTGAGCTGGAGGGGGCTGTAGCTGCTGGCTCTGGGACATCAGCTGCAGCGGCGGAGGGTGGCTCGACGGTGGGTGGTGGGTAGATAGCGAGCTGAGAGGCTTGAGGGCTGGTGGAGGAGGGAGATTTGACGGCATCTGTGGGAAAGGCGGTGCAGACAGGTGCGGAGGGTGCTTATGAGACTGAGGGGTGGAGATCTGCGGGATGGGGGTGGTCGGGGGAGGCTTGATGTGAGGCATGGACATGGGCGTTGGGGGCAGCGGCTGCTCTCGAGGCGGCTGGGCCGGGCCCTGCATGGAGGACTGCACCTGGGCATGCAGTGTGTGCGGAGAGAGCTGCTGAGAATGCCCTGGGATGGGAGGCTGGCTGGGGAGAGGTGGGGGCAGCTGAGGAGGGACCTGCGACTGAGAGGACAAGGGGAATGGCTGAGGGGGCAGTGGGTGTGGGCAGTGGGAGGGGCCAGGGGGCAGTGGGTGTGGCATGGACTGCAGCTGGCTGTGAAGCGGGGCCTGGATAGACTGTAGACCTGGCTGGCTCAGGGAAGAGCCCTGCAGCGCCAAATCAGGGGAAGACATCCTCTGAGGGTGCAGGGGGGGGCCGGCTTGGATGAGGGAGTGCGGAGCCACCTGGGGTTGCTGAGGCGGCATGGAGGTCTGGGGGTTAGATGTCAAAACCGGCTGGGCCTGAGAGGACGAGCCTGCGGCTAAAGGATTTACAGGGGGAAGCTGCAAGAGGGGGGTCTGTGCTGGGGCGCCCTGCAGGGATCCAGCCTGGGACTGGATGACAGGAGGGTGCTGGGCCTGCAGAACCTGCTGCTGGGCCGAGGAGTCGGAGTCGCTCTCGTTGTCGCGCGGGCTGGGAATGCTGGGCGACGAGCTGCGGTTGTCCTGATCGATGTCCTTGGGGTCGCTGCTGCCCTCGTCGTTCACGCTGCGGCCATCTGAGCTCTCGCCCTCCCCCTCAGCCTCACCTTCCGACAGGGAATCTGGGCGGTTTAACTCCTGGGAGAACAAGGAGATGTCTTGAACGAATCCCCCCACTCTTGTCCTGGGGGGGGGGGGGGGGGTGTTCCGGAAAAAAAGCTGGGTTAAAAAAAGGTGGAAGTCCGGACTTAGCAAAAAGAATGCCCGTTACCATAATTTTTAT
>JAAGVU020000123.1:17396753-17421767 GCA_011763525.2 Mormyrus iriodes | reverse complement strand
CGGCCCTCCCGACAGGGAATCTGGGCGGTTTAACCCCTGGGAGAAAAAGGGGCTTTCTTGACCGAACCCCCCCACCCTTGTCCTGGGGGGGGGGGGGGGGTGTTCCGCTAAAATAGCTGGGTTAACATAAGCTAGAAGTCATGACTGTCCAATAGGAATGCCCCTTACCTAAACTCTTATTGGACAATTATTTCTAACTGAAATTAATCCAGCTAACTGAGAAATCCTGCTTCATGGAACGTCTGTCTGTCCCCCCCCCCAATTATTTTGGTTTGACGCATCAGTTTAACTTTTGTTAAAATTTTATCCTACGATCCACAACGATCTATCAACAACAATTTTAATTATCATTATTTTGACCTTTTCTTTGACATACTTTTACTTCAACAAGAGTACAGTCCTTATGATGAGGCATCTGCTAAGGGCTCACCTGAGTCTTCGATTTCTTTGCTGTTACCCTCTCAGTCTCCTCTGTATCTGAAGCTGCTTTCCCTCGCGGCCGTTTGGTACTTTTCATTGGGGAAGATACCTCTTCTTTAATCTTCTGTGTACAACGACCACCCATTTAGTGTAAAGTTCTATGACTATCTTCTGCAACATTCCCGAATGGAAACATACCAACATGACATACAAGGATATATGACTCTGTTAACTGTAAAAGAAACAATGCAGCCGCAGATGGACTGGAATGGAGGGTAATTTGTTTCAGGGTAGGAGAGCTGAGAGCTGAGGGAAGGGGCACCTTGATGGGCTTCTTCATGGACTCCGTCTTGCTGTCAGTGCTTGAGGTGCTGGCGGCGCTGGGGGACATTCTTCCACTGGACCTCAGGTCTTCGTTTGTGGGTGATGCTCTTCCATCGGGACTGGAAGTCTGTTTCTTACGACCACTTCTCAGAGTTGACATCTAAACAAAAGTAAAAAAAAAAAAAAAACCAATATATCAAATAACATTTCTAGTGGAAGCAACAGCACATTTTGCCTTCACTAAAACAAAGACCCAATTTCAGGCCACACCACTAATGACACTGCCGTTAAGCAAGCTAAATTAGTTACACAAAGGCTTTACAATGACTCTACAAAGCCCTCAAGAGCTAATCTACTGTTCAAATTAAGAGTGAAGCACACTGGAGACAGCTACAGTCCAGGAGCACTGTTGTGACGTTTTGCTTCTTGCTGTAACTGAGGCATACAGGTCACTTCATACTTCATTTTTCTGCTTGCGCTTTCTTGCACTTTTGGCCTGCGGATAGCTGCGACAGCTTGTGTTACATTTGGCCGCAAGTGCGGATGGTCACGGTCAGTGCATGCATACAGCTGGGACACTACACTGTACCAGGAGAGGGCAGAAGTATTGCTACTCAAACACAAGTACAAGCAGTGAAGTTAAATGGGTAAACTATTATCAGCAGTTTTAAAGTTATTAGTCTACAACTGGGCGATATTGCAGTACTGTGGAATACCACGGTATTTTGAAAGCCTTGCGAAAAAATTAGCAGGGGATCACAGAAAAGTAAAGTATGAATTGGCCTTAAGAAGACTGCATGTGATTGGGGCAGGAGGAAGAGGGGTGGGGGGTGCCCCCAGGCGTACCGAGCCCCGGCTCCGTCGAGTCCTCATGCTGTGCTTCCCACCAGGCCCATCCTCCTCCTCCTTCACGGGCTTAAACATAAACGGCGGTGGGTCGACCGGCTTCTCGATGGGCGGCAACTCCCCGTACTTCTTGAAGTGCAGCCTACAGTCTGTGCAGAGCAGGATGTTCTCCCGGCCCCCGTGGTGCCAGTCCTTGGAGGCTGAGGAGCCAATGGTGTTACTCACAAGGCCCGACCTCGTGTCTCCGCATGACACTGCGTCACCCACATCAAGCAGCTTGATTTCACTGGATGTCCACAATGCAGTACAGTACTGATGTTTCTAACTTGATTGGGAAACTTTAGAAAGATCAACCTTACATACATTGCATGAGACATTATTCAAAACGTTATGCACGCGATAAGGGTCTATTAGCTGTGTAGACTGTGCCACAAATACTACATAACATGCAAACTCCACCCAAACAGAGGCGGGGTAAGAATCTAACCCACAACCTCGAAAGTGTGAGGGCACAGTGTTTACCACGTGAGCAACTGCAGTGACCACTGCTCAGAATATGTCCCTGCTAAACGAATCACACAGAATAAATTAACAGAAGCAGAATAGTTTATAAACACCCAAGAGGATCTAAGTATGACTGTGGATGGTGGTTTCAGACGGACTGTGCTGAGGAGGAGCTGGGAGTGGGAGCTCACTGGTGCTGAAGCAGTGCCGACAGGCGTATCCCTTCAGCTCCTGCTCGCTGTCCTCACTGTCAAAGTCATCCTCACTCGCTGAGCTGAGATCCACTGCAGAAAAAAGTGGCATATAAAAAGCAGACCATTATATTTTGGCACTAAATATTGTTACTGGCAATTTCAATCACACATTTATATATTTTACAGATGTATCTAGCATTTTTGCACTTTCCGATTAGATGCCAAACTGCATTTCATTGAGTATTTGCACTCCGAGCACTGAGAATAAAGCAGAATCTAATCTAATTCAGAAAAGATGCTCCCCGTGACAGCTAGATAAAGTATGCCATATATGAACTAGACTGGCAATCTCAAGCTCGGTGTCTTTAAGAAGGAAGCAGGAAGTTAGATGTCTTTCCAACCCTCAGGCCCAGAAAAAAGACCCAGATGAAAGTCTGAAACCTCATCCCTAGGTTTTCACATGCTAACACCTAAAGACTGGTTTTGTTTTTCATTTTCCCTCACATTTCTGTTAAACCAATCTCTACTCCTAGTTTAAGTCCCCCACTTTATCCTCCCATGCAGCTCTACCTGCCATCCCAGCCGGAGCAAGTCTTAATTAAAAATACACTGTATGGCCAAAAGTTTGAGGACACCAGCTTGTTCAACTTGTCATTGTTAAACCAGGCATATTAATATGAATATGGATGGCTTTTTGGTGCTAAATTAGCATCCGCTCTTCTGGGAAGGCTTCCCATTAGAAGCTGGAACGTTGCTGGTGAGTTTTCAGCCATTCAGGTTGGGAGTTGATGCTGGGTGATTGAATCCCTTTCTGCAAGCTTGTGTGGCTACTACTTCACAACTGAACATATTTCCAGATGTTTGTACTTAATCACTTCACTTGCGGTCGACCAGGGCAGCTCTGGCAGAGCAGAAATTTGGCAAGCTGACTCGTTGCAAATGTGGTATTATGTGATTGAGCCAAGTGGAAAGTCACTAACTTCTTCTGTATTACCACTCAGTCTTCTTTTGCTGGAAATGGCTGTGTGTTTAATTACACAGCTCTGACAGCAATGGGTGTGAAGTAGTTAATACCACTAATAAATAAGGGGTGCCCACATTCTTTTGGCTATTTAGGGTAATACTACTCAAAACGAAAAATATATGTAAATGTTTGTCACGTCGGGAAATATTTAAAAACGAAATAAAAGGAGACGTACAGAACTCGCTGGATGGAGGCCGGGATGGAGTGTTGACTGGAGTGGAAGCAGTGCGTGTCTTGATCCTGCGAAAAATGGGCTGCCGGCGATGTCGACGGTGAGCCCGGGACCCTGCGGCTTCTGGAGTCTTCTTCCAGTAGTAGTAGAACGTAATCAACTCACCCTGCAAAAAAAACGAACACTCTCAACTACGTATACTCAAGTACAGACACTGAACTGCACAGAGTAGACATCTAAACAAAAATAATAATAAAAATACACAAAATACTTGTAAATAAAGTAATGGGACATTTTGCCTCCTTTAAAACAAAGATTCAGTATCAAGCCACACTCCTAATGACAGTCCTGTAAAGCAAGCTAAACTAATTACATAGAGCCCTTACAATGACTCTACAAAACCCTAAAGAGCAATTAACCTACAATACAAATGAAGACTAAATCTCACTGCGGAGACTGAGGGAAAAAGAAATTGAACATCGTCGTCGTCTGGAAAAACCGGTTTTGCTTTTTGCTGTAACTCAGACCCAAAACAAAAATGACTGAGAGAGGGAACCGGGCCAAGGATAAAGCAGATTGATAACATGAAGATCCCCGCCGGCTTTTTCAGGACAGCAGAGTGATGGCTATAGGCCTGTCTGCTGAAGGATTAAGCAATGGGGCAGAGTGCCTATAGGGGTATTAGGATCAGCGCTTTGATGGCTGCCTGGGTGGCAGGCGGTTGAATGTGAACAAAACAGCACGTCGGGTGGAGGACCAGTACGACAACTAGGGAGTGAAATGGCTTCTGCCCCTCTGCTGCCAGGGAGCTGAGGTTTAATCAAACATTCACAGTACAACAGCTGCGGAAAGGGCCATATAACTCCAGCAAACAAAGGGCAGTGAGAAAACCAAAAGAGCTGAAACAGACGCACGCAAACAGACATTTCCTTTTCTGACAGTACACACGATAACTCCTACCTAACTGAATCCACATGACCAACAAACCTAAAGAGTATTCTTTCAAAATGCATGTTTTTCACCCTTCATTCTCTCACCCTTTTAGTTCAGTCTGTCCAGTATAATGGTTCATCTTATATGTATATGTAACTTCTGCCAACCATTCTTTGCAGTGAGTCAAGGTGCCAGCTGTTTATTCACTGACAAACTATAGGACTATACACACACGCACACACGCAATTTAGGGCATGTGGAACAGCTTAACTCCTTTTTTGCTCCAAATATACGGCATATCACAAACAAAGGACAAAATAACTACCGAGATGAAATACAGTCCGACAAACTCCATTAATAGTGAATGTATTCAACGCTGCTTTTAACCGCTTCTTTTTTGGTGTTTTTCCATCCATCCCTCCATCTTCTAGAACTGTCTATCCTGGGCCGGGTTACAGTAAGCTTGGAGAGTATCCCAGGATGCCCGGTCCATGAAGGAGGCAACACCCTGTAAGTGACAGGAGTCCACTGCAGGGTACACACCCACATACACACTACGGGCAGCTGAAAGATGCCAGTTCACCAAACCACATGGATTCGGACTGTTAGGAAATTAAAGTCAACACATAGGTTCACAGGGAAAATGTGCAAATTGCTAGCTACATGGAGAAACAAGGTCCAGGGGTGGAAGACACGACCCAGTACTAATCAGTCGCCATGCTACATTTTCAAGAATTTCTAAATGTGATTGATTCACTTTAGCCAATTAAACAGAATTAAGGACACAGGTTAATCAAAACAGTGACATGACATTGAAGATACCAATGGATACAATAAGTCCTACAAACTCAGTGCTTCAATGCGTGCACAGTTAAAGGAAAAATAAACAACAGAGCAACGGAAATACCAGTCACCCAACTGTCCCTATACTTATGAAACTGGGGACTAAAGAACAGACACCATCTTTATGCTTCTATCTGAATCTATGTAACGCACAAAATAACATAAAACCTAACAATAGCCAATATTAATAACGTCTACAACCTAATAAGGAGTAGGGCCATCCTTTGCCTTCTGGACAGTGACTATTCTTGGAATACCGCTGTATGCACTCTGTGTGTATTGGTATATTGATCGGTGTATTGAACCATTCTTCAAGAAAAGCCACTGGTTCTTTGAAGGATGAAGGAGATGTAAACAGCATCGAACCGCTCTCCATCTCGGGCCTAGGGAAGTCTGTTGACTTCATGAAAGCACTTTTCAATTTGTTTAGCAGAGTTTATGGAATATGGGAAAATCCTGTGGGACGAGCACAGGGTGCATATGGTCTAAACTGTAAAACTGTCTTATACTCCATGGACTTTATATGAGCATGCAAAGCAACCTTCAGAGCTGGTAACTCCATATGGCGACTGCCCATATAAAATGGGGCTGGGTGATGTGCGATATTTTAAGCACACGCGATTTTTACATCGCAAGGACCATGACAGTCAGCTTGGTTGAGATTAGGCTTGGGTGCTAACTCTTCATACTATCCAATCGTCATACTGCAGAATATGGCATTTGTTAAAAGTAATGTTATCTGACAATATTTTTATTTAAAAAAAAACAAAAAAAAAAACGTTTTTTGTGTCATAGGAAACACTTAATGGCTGTTCCATTTTAAGATTACCATCTAGTACATTAAAACCCCTCTGCATGAGCTCCGCATGGGCTCTCAGAGCCAATCACACTTGTTTTTATCCACACCCACCCGTAGATAGTATGCTGTGTTTGTGTGAGACTTAAAAATGAGCGAGGTAGAGAGGAGAGAGCAAGAAATGGTCACTAAAAGACACTAGACTTCCGCTGCATGGAAATATTTTGGATTCCACTGAGACGATATTAGGCTAAAGCAAGTGCTTTGTTGGCACAACTTGTGGAAACACCATCAGCTTATCTGACTGACTATACTGGGTAGATCATTTCTGCTTGGCTATGGTTCATTTTGGGTACATTTTCAACTCCTTTTTTTGCTTTACATATATCACATTATTGCAAAAGAAAATAAAAAAAATCACTGTGATATCTGCAATTCTCCCAGTATTGTGCACCTCTAACAAAGACATTGTTGGTTAAAAACATACATTGTCTTTCAAAAAAAATAAATTATAAAAAATGCTGGAAATTAAGGTTAATGGTGACTGAGACCAGTTTGTCAGTGTTATGCATATTCTGTTAGGGTTTCTGAAATTATTTACAAATAATGTAGCTGTTATTGTAACCACTGAACCTGTAGTGTCTCGTTGACCTCTTCTGTTAGGTGGCTTGTGGTGCTTTGAAAGTTAATATTATGCTGTTGGTCATACCTCTTAGTTTATAAACTATACAGTAGCTGCCTACTGGCACTCAGCCTAATATGTGCGTATATATTTGAGATTCATTCGTTAAAATTAAAAATTTTTTCAAATCAAAATTTTTCCCCAACCCCAGTGTATAGGTGCATGACACCTATAGGTCAAGACACCCAAGCTATTAATATATTAAAGGAAATGTTTCATAAAAGTGAGCAGACTGTCCCTGTATGAAATAAATAGTGCTATCATTTCAGACAAAAGACGTTTTTTGTGAATGGAGTTCTGCACATCAGTACAATGAACCTTCAATTTCACCTTTCCAGAAGTCACTGACCAAAAGTAAAGGGTGAATGTTCCCAGATCAGTTTAGGAGGAGGAAATGGTGGACTTCGCAGGAGTCTTGCAACCACACTTAAATTCTATGCCATGGAAATGTGTACACCAGGTGTTTACAGCATGCAGACGTTAACCCAGCTGCAAAAGATGCCCCATAATAAAGCAGTCCGTGGGTCTAAGGACTCGTGCAATTAGCATTTTTCATTGTGTTTTGCTGTTTCAGGTGCTCCAACATACATTACTTTTCCTTTAGCCCATAACCCTCTGGGGTTCATGCTCATTAAAACTGGAATCCTTCAGCAATCGTTTGTCAGTGATACGTGCAGCCATGGGGAAAAAAATAAACCTGAAAAAGTCTTAATGGAAACCATAAAAGAAAATCAACATATTCTTCATTTTAGAGCCAATTAAACCACACATTAGGCAACAGGCATCAGGGCCATTCGACCAACGGAGGGTGAGAACACATTAAACATCCCCCTCATCCCTAATATATCTATATATTTGCTCCGTCTCTGTTTATATCAATTCCACTATATGGTCACAATGATCTGCAGCAAATCATAGGGATAATGGGGGCACAAGGAGAATCTATATACATGTATACACACACCACAGACACAGAAACAAGCAGGAAGACAGTCCCACTGGCAGAGCTAGTCTGGCCAGCAAAAGCAAAGCAACAGAGACGTGCAGGGCATGTTTCCTGAAGCCAAACGTGAACAAATTTCCAGGGGATGTAAAACTGTCTGGCTCCTAGGACCCAGCTTTAAACTCAGTGCCTGATGAGATCAGGGTGAGGACTTTTCCTGGCAGTAAAGGCCAGAAACTACAGGGTAAAAACTTGGCAGCAAAACGGCAGAAAGGTGGCGCCTGGCTCTGTGACCCGACAGGCCCGAGACCATGGAGCCAGTATTGAATTTCCCAGCTCTCAGCAAACAAGACGAGGGAATTTAATGGTTTGCAGAAAACATACTAGTTACAGGTCGCACACAAAAGAAAATTAATATATCAAATGGGCTGTCTAACCATCAACACAACACCTACAGTCTATCAGCTAAAAATATCAAATCTCTTTATGTAATCCGGCCACTGGTAAGTCAAAATGCGTCGCACAAAACAAACAGTCAGAATGAAGCACTTTGCAGTCTTTGTTGGGCAGCTTTCATACTCCTGGAAGATTTTTTACCATTTAATGACAATAGAAAAATGTTAATATAGGTAAAACAAACAAGCAAACAGATAGATCTTTAAAATAAAATCAAAACGGTTTGTATATCTTTATAATATGTTCCCATATGTCTAATGAATATACGTGAATATTAATTTCATAAACCAACATATCTGTAACCCAACAACCGACCCCCCCCCCCCAGCAGCCTGCACATGAAAAGGATGAGCAGCCGTAAGCAGCGTTTCATGGTTCTGTGTCAATGTCCTCTGGGTTCCCAGATACCAAAAGGGAAGGAAAGGATATTAAATAGAATGATCACTGCTGTGCTGTGTATTTGCGTTGGAAAAGAACACAAGCTCTTCTTTTACAGGTCAAAGATGCAAAGCCAGTAGAATCAGCAGCGTTTTTCCCAGCAGTAAGCAATTCTGCCTGGGAGAGAGACGGTACTGCAGTGATGGGGGTCGGGAACCGGCAGAAAATCACCCTCTTCCTGCTGACAAACCAAACCAAAACGGCCATAATCAGACTAGTAAGACATTGCTAGTAGTAAGGAGGACAAGAAAACCTCTTAAAGAAAACATTGCACATTAGAAGAGCCTATTACATTATTACTATTTTTAAGCCTGCAGAAGTGAGATAAGTCAATGTATGGAATAGTTAGCAGTTTCTGGTGTTCCAGGGAAAACAAAATGTTAAACATTCCCAGTATTACAATTATTTTTGTGCAAAAAGATGCAAATGGTTTTTATCTGACCACATGGTCGCTACTAATGACAGTGAATCTACTCTGTCAGCTCACACCAGCTGCAGCCAGATGAGGACAAGGAACCCTTGTAGCAGTTTTAATTAATGACTGAAACAAAATATTTATAAGCAAAGGCTGCTCTAGGATCCTGGCTACAGGAATGAGGAGGCAGCCATGAATTATATTTGACGTCTGTACAGCTTGTACTCAGGCAAACATCTGCTACACGGTTGTTCGGAAAATGCTATAATCTCTGCCAGTTCAGCCAAGAAAATGACAGGGCCCGAGGGGGCCAAACAGCCAAGCCTCTAAAACACGTCACAGATTGTCAGCCCCAAGATGTTTCACTAAGAAACGACACCAAGGCACAGCTGCGCCCGCCTCGGCCTGCGTCTCGGACACACTCTCCTTCAGCTTCATCTTCCTTCTTCACTGTAGCAACAATTCAATGAAGAGAATTTTTTCTAAGATGTCTGCAGCTGGAGCAGACTCTCGCCCTGCTTTAAATGGAAGAATATTCTGTAGCCTTGGAAGGCCCTATGTTAAGGCGGCACCGACAGAGCAGCCAAATACCCTGACATTAAACCATAACTGCCTAATACCGAATGATAAACTTTGCTCTACTGAACATCTGGTAATAAATTCCTCCACTGTAAGAAATCTTTAGGGTATCGAACACAAAAAGATTATAGTCCAAAATAGCACATTACAGGCATTACAAAGCTGATTTGGTGCTAGGCTCGACACTAGGGGAATGGTTTGGATTTGTCAAAACTGCAAAATACAGGAAATCGGTGGAACCTTAACCTCACCAGCCCCACCTCCCATTTCACTTTTTTATAAAGGCATTTCTGTGAGCCAGTCAGCCCTGGTGTGTTTATACAGCAGTGGGAACTTACACTTGGCATGGCCTCTCGTGCAGGCCGAGAGCTGCACTGCAAACAAGCTTATCGGGGCAGCGATGGCCACAGCAAGCAGTGGTGACACAGCTCTGCATCTCTGGGCCTGGCTGCCAGCCCAGCCAATCCATTACCACAATGCTCCTATCGGCTTGGGCCCAGAATGTCTTGCAGGAACGACTCCAGTCAAGGGAGGGCAGCCTCTCCAGAGGTCATAAGCCCAGCATATGGAAAGTGTTAGGATTCTCTCTCTCTTCTTGTTTTTTTACATGCAAAACAGAAAAGGGCTGTTTCTGTCTCTCATCTTACCACCTCTCCCTAATCTTGTCCTTCATAATTCTGCTATCCAGTTTCCCCTCCCGAATGGGGCAGGGAAAGAGGGAAATAAACCAATTGTTACTCAGGGCTTTTTCCTGGCTTGGTTAGCAGACTAAAAGCTGCAATTTCAGTTCAACCCACATGTCGTATATAGGATCTAGATCCAGATGTGGCTGAAGATGAGTGTTCAGTGTTCAGGTGGCATAGGGGCTGAGTGGAGTAGCACTGCTGTCACACACCTCTGGGTTTAGGAGTTCAACTCCGACATTCACTTCGGATGTGGGGAGCTTGCATGTTTGTCCTATGTTCCTTTGGTCTGCAGCCCACAGACATACGGGTAGGCTAAGTGGAATCTCTAAAACACCCACAGGGTCAATGTGTGGATACTCCAGCAATGGGCAGGCATGCCATCCAGGGTGTACCACAGGCGTGTGTTGTCTGGGAAAAGGCTCCAAGTCCTCTACAAACAACTCCAGGGTTCCATGTAGATTGACTGGACTTGACCACCTTTTTTGCATAAAAAAAATAAATAAATCTATGATAAGCCGTGCAGGGTCAAGAAATCCAGTGGTCAAAGGTTATCAATTGAAAAGTCTAACAATGGCAAGTTCTATGAAACAGCAGAACTAACAAGAACAGGGAACTACTAAAACATTTTATAAAGATTGCCAGATTAAATGCTAGCACTTGATGGCACATGGCAAGACAACTAGTTTGGTTAAAACTACAGGATTCTGGTTACAATGAGTTGATGCCCGCTGTACTGACCAATATTGTATGACTCTGAAATGCACTAAAGTGATAAAGGAAGCTGCTACAATTTTATTTAGATATTTATCACAATCTTTTTTCTGCATTTCAAAATTATTAATATATTAGACGTGGATTTACTTGGTATTTGAGTCCTATAGACAAATCAAACGATAAGAGAGCCAAAGTAATCAGGCAAGTTTTTGGGGAACCCTGTTAATGTTAATTCCCTTCAGCCAGCCACTAAATAATAGAATGGACTGTTAAAAAATGAATTTAGGTTGATGTTGCATCTTACAAGTTACAAACTAGAAATCCTTTAAAAGTCTAACAGGTTAGTTTAGGCCAAAAGTTCATTTTCCAGATCCTACCTAATACAGGCCTGAGAACTTCTCCAGGAAGCAGGGCACAAGCCACAGCGCACCCTGAATGGGATGCCAGTCCACAGCAGGACACAACGCACACATAATCACACGCTTCAGGTAAATTTACAAGCACTGATTAATTCAGCAAATGAAAAAACGCAGTTTGTATAGTGTGACAACACAATAAGTCAATTATGATTACATTTCTTTCAAAGCCCATCCGATGACCACAACTGAAGACTTTTGCTTCTATGTACAATTTGATATCAGGCAGATAATCATAATAAGCAGCGCTGCTAACAAGCCGAGTTAATAGGCTTGTGAGGCGGGAGGCTACATTTTTGACAATTAGCCATTTATTTCTGCCCCCTGTAATCTCCTCACAAAACCACTGAAAGGTTTCCTGTGCATGTAATCAAATAAAAAAATAAATAAGATAATAATAATACTTCTTATAAAGCTCAACTTATGATATCCCCTAGAGGATGGTTATTTCAGCATTAAACGCGGTGCGTAATGTGCAGTCACCGCATGCTGTGTTATTAAACCTACTCAACCAGAAAAATGACAACAGCTGCACTTAAAAATCTTTGGTACAGTAACAACAGAGAAACAATCCATCCCTTCTACACAGAACTTGAAAATCAACATATAATTAAACCGCCTTTTCCACTTAATTAAGAATTCCCAGGTGATGACCATTTCGGCCACGTTACAGAAACGACCAAAGCTAGAGCTGCGTGGCAACCGTAGCATAAGGGGTTCACAAGAATTCAAACCAGAAATAACCTCAGAAATCACACAGGATTTTTAAAATGTGTCTTGGGCGCTTTACATATTTTATTACCTTCATCAAAGATAACGCTGAGATTCCAGAAGGTACCCATAATATTACATAACACAATGGAAAACACGGTACAGTATTATTTTTAAAATTAACCCATAACTCATGCTAGCTGTGTTACAATCAGTCTGATGCAGACTTTCAAGTGTCAAGCTCACTACTAAGCTTTTAACTGATGATGCATGTAATATTTAATTTATCATCACGTAATAAAATTTAAAGGTGCTGTTTTTTCCCTATTTCACAGCTTAACATTTTTGTTTCATCTACTTAAACAGCTGTACTGTAAACAAGACAGACATCCGAAAACAAAACGCCGAGATCGCAGCAATATCCCTCACGCTGAAAACGCTCTGTGCATACTGTGCTCTGGAGAAGAGGTACTACTGAATGGAAAAGTGGAAACTCTCGATGCTGGAGACCTGCAGGCAGCTGACAAGTCTGCAGGATGCATTTTCAGAGCAGTCAGCAAGAAAGAAAGAAAGAAAGAAAAAAAACACCCTCGTACCTAACGAATCCATTTTTATCATCAAAATGAGGTTCCCTTAATTTTGAGGAAACAAACATTAACAGTTTACACACGTGGGTCCTTCTAAAGCTTACTGCATTACTAAAACAAAAGAATTTATTTTGCACAACTTTCTTGGTCATTGCACTGTTTCAGGTGCTGTCTGACAGGACACATGACAGCTGAAAAGGACAAAGTATCAAAATACAGGCTTGGTTACACTAAAGACTCAAATTAAGGCAAAAAAAAAAAAAGTTTACATTCTTGTCAGTGAAATGTCTGCAATGCCCCCTGTGTATTCATTAGAGGTGCAGAGAAGATAAGCTCAGCGAAATTTGCACTGTGGGTCTATGAATGAAAGGGTTTCGAAGACTTAAAAAAAAAAATTCGGGAAGTTTCCAGAGAGGCAGAAATAGCTTCAAAGTGCACCAAAGTAAAAAATCTGTTCCAGGTCAAAGGTTACATTTTAATCCAGCATGATTTATCCAACATGCCCAAAACAGAGACCCTTTACAGCGGTTACATGTCTCTATGTTTAAAATCAGGAAGTCTGCATGGAAGCTGCATAGAACACGTTCAAATTATAAATCACAAACAATACAGAAATATTTCTGAGAACGCATGCCGTACCGTTTCCTTGTTGGGGAGCAGTTCCTTCCGAATCCTGAAGAAGTTCTTTCCGTACTGTCTCAGGCCTTTAATGAACCGTTTCTGTTTTTCCATAAAGAAAAGGAAATGGAGAGACACGATTAACAGAGATGAAATTATTCAAACTTATGTACACAAACTGCAGCGCTTTCAAATAAAATATGGCTTCAAATTCACACTCAAAAATTAATACATGATAAATCTGCAGGAATATAAAAGTGATAATCAGTAAAGCAACTTCTCTGATTTATACTTAATTTAGTTTGTTTATGGACATCAGGAGAAGCTAAACCCTAGAAAATTAGACAAAAACCAAAGTCATATGCCATATGATAGAAGTACTGGTGAAAACAGGACAAAAATTCTCGAAGGTTGTAATACCCCACAGATGAATATATACTCTTCAAAAAGGCACAGTAGAATTCTGAAAAGCCGAAAGGCAAACCATAAAGACAAATGAAATATCTAAATCAACATTTGCTTTCCTTTAAGAGACTAAGATAACAGCATAGCCCCCATGCAACGCAAAAGGCACAAAACATTCAGACAGCCGACCAGACCTCCGTCAGATTTACTTTCTTGTTCGACACAAGCCCTCAGCAATCCCAGATAAAGGTTTCTTCCAAGTAACTCCACAAAAACAGTTAAACTCCAAAGAGAAAAAGGCACAAATATTTATATCCAACCAGAGGGAAACTTATTCAAGGTGAAAATCCAGAGTCTTGGGAGGTGAACAGCTTTTTTCTTTTACAAGCAAGAATTTGCTTGTCACACTCTGCCCCTCCACTACAAAGGGGAAGGCTTTACATGTGATCCTTCTGCAAGGCAGCCTGTGCTCTAGGGCGAGACAGAAAACCTGGTGTGGAGCAGAGGACTGCACAGGAGAGCATGCTGTACTTTTCCACAGGCAAGACTTTTCAGGACACAAATATGCTGCAATTCTCAAACCAACTATTAATTGCCAGCACACCGGACTATTTTTACTATTAACAAAGAAGAAAGTAAAATCTGCAGTGTTAGGGACTATGTGCAACTTGCAAACGGAAATGGGCAATCTTTGTAAAACCAGTTCTCATGAATTGAAGTGCTGCTCTGAAGAACTGACATGGACCTGTAATCTGTAACAATGGGAAGCCTGCTGGATGACTGTACCACCGAATTTTATAACTTTTACAAACTACTTAGCACTGGAAACAGTTTATAATGAAAATACGGAGGCATTTTGTGGTTGGATTAAATAAATTTATTCCTCAGTTGCCTGAATGAAGCTCAGTTTACTGTGTAAACTGTAAAAATGGTCAAAACATGTTCATTATTTTAATAGTCATTCAACTTGTTCAAATTACGCAAGCAAATGATTAAAATATTTATTAAAGAACAATAAGAACTCATTCGGAAAATTATACTATTCAAAATGCCACAAGTTCATTTTTTCGGACTGATAAGTAAAACCGAAAAAAAGAAAAGCCATGGAAATCATTTTTGTTTGATGCGAAATACTCATTAGCCTGCTATTCAATCGCAGAGCATACAACTGTCATAATCATCTACTTAAAACCTTAAATTCATAAAATGACTCAGCAACTAATATGTCTTCAGAAAAATTAATTTCCTAAAAAATGTTAAAACTATGACATAATTCCACCTGGAATACACTGGACTAATTATCACTTATAAAGTGATCCTCGGCTAAGCCAATCTGCAAACCTGGAAGGAAGAGCACAGGCCAGTGGATTACAACTTATTTCAACTTGATGATGACAAAATGAACTGGAAACACATTTCAGTGCAGTAAGGACTGTATCAGCCATACATCCGATGCTAATTCCATAGAAATCAATTATATATAAAACAGATGCATGCACTAATAATTTCTTGAAGTGAATGAGATAAGGAATAACTTGCAGGTACAAATACAGCCACATCAATAATTGTTACAGTAAAAAAAAACAATTACATTTAAACCACTAGTTTTGCTAAAGACTTGTTTCGAGCTGTTTGAAATAATGTTTATTGGATAAAATAAATTTCTTATCACAACTCTAAACAATACTGTCAATGATATTAAAAAACCCCACTGGCAATATACGAGCCAGTTTTATAAGCAGAATTATTTGCCCTCTTTTAATGTCGATTTTAAACTCCAGCAAACAACAGAAGTGTGACGTTTAAGTCAATGATGAAATTCTAAAATACACATTAAAATAGATTGGGCCTTTCTAATAAATATTTTTTATTTTGGTTTTGTACATTTCAGTAACATTTACTTAGGGATAAATAAATGTTACAATTGTGCTTCTGAGAACTACTATATTCAAGGTATTAAAATGTGTTACATTAGGAAATGCCAAATTCATAACCATTTTAAATTCCCATTCCGATATTCTGAGATAAACTTGCATACAAAACCACTCTAGTTACATCATTTATTTTACAAATAACATTCTGTTAATAATTTCAGTAGGATTGTTTTCCAGCATATATTTACTCCAAGATTTAAGCTCCAAGTTTAAAGCATGTGTACAGTTAGACTGAAATATATAAATCTCAGCAATTAGGCCCTTCGATGCTGAGTGTTTAAAGAGTGTGCAGAGCATGAAACAGGTTTGCGAATCAAACAAGGCTGCCTGCTGTTCTGAGCAGTCCGCATTTCCCTGCTGTTCTGAGATCTTGCCACACTATAATAACCTCTCTCTGGCATTCTTAAATATTGCTTTAAACGAGTATTAAAGAACGCACAATTTTTATAATGACCAGAAATAATCCTTTATACATGTAAGCGTTACCACGAATAAGGAAAAACAAGCTGCCATTTAAGATGCAGAAAAATCACGTTGCTCAGCAGCTTACATCGCTGCATAACTGCTGACTTTCTAAGCTATTTCCTCCTTCATGCCAGTTCCAGTTTAAGGCTCCATTTCAGCTGCTTGAGCCTACAATGCTCACAGCCTAGCTAATACATCACCCACCAATCTGCTCTACGAATCACTCTGTTCCAGTCTTGATAGCTCCAGCCCTCTGTTGCTAGGGAACAGAGAGGAGGAGGGTCTGGGGAGGTAGTCTAAGCGCAGTAACAAATTGCAAGGCACTAGGCTGAAACAGGGCTCTTTTGTCAGGAAATGTTTCACAGAATCGGCTCTTTACATTGATCCTTATTACATAACTGCCGCTATGGGGAAAACCACAGAGAAAATTAAGGAGAGGGAAAAACCTAAAGGGAACAACAATGACGTCCTGAAGAAGAGTCACCTTTAAAAAAGTGAGAACCATTTGTTCAAGCAGGCATGACAATTGGAAATAGATGGGATGGATTAAAAAAAAAAAATCATATGCCTGTTGAAAAGGACGGGCACTTATCAAATATCACACTACCATCCTACACCCCTAACCCACAAATAAGATGATCATCTGAAATGATTGTTTCTATCTAGTGATGCCGATTCTTAAATCCTTAACCAAACGTAAACGAAACCTAAAACGAAAACTGCAATTAAAAAAAGAATCACAAGAGAAATTGCATTAAAAATACACATTTGCTTTTAATCCTCATATCCACAAAAAAATTGAATCTGAACTTCAAAGAATGCAGAAGGTCATTCCTGGCTTCCTTTAATTTACTGCTAAGTTAAATTATATCATATGAAATTCTTATCATTAATCCAGAAGACTATTATCAATGGGCAATTTGAAGATAAACAAATACACACTTATTTTCAGACTTCTGTATTACATAACTACATTTAATGTTTCTGTGCTAGTTTCGCATCTTAACGGGCAAACTGACTTCAAACAAAAACAGAGTGGAAAAAAATGGCGTCACAACCACTTAACCCCTGTGTTATTTTTGGGGTTGAAGTGACCCCAGTCCATTTTCAAAACGAGGTTAAATTCTATAGATTCTAGAATTAGGAATGGAAGAGGTAAAATACACAAGGGTTAATACTAAAATACCCAGCTCATAGGCAGGAACCAGAGGCCTAAAAGCTGCCCAGCTAATCTGTTAACCGTTACTCTGTTACAGGAAGCCAATTATCACACTAACATCCATCTCATTACATGTAAGGTTAATACGGAAAGCCAATGAAAAACGCGTCTTTATGGATCACCCTGTTCCCACAAGGACTTCAGATACAAAAAACAAACTGGGAATAAAAGGTTAATAAGCACTACCTTCAAGGGTGAAAACCATAACCTAGGCTTTCCAGTAGATTCATTCACAATTTATTTTTATACTAGGGCACTGTTGAAATTTCAAACCTGATTGGTCAACGGGGTGTGGATTAATAATCTATAACCGTACGCGTAGCGCCAGGCAGGCAAATCACAGTAGTAAATCAATGCATTACTATAACCTTTAATTGTAACTAACGTTCCTTAAAATTCCATGCATAGAACACAAAATTAACAAAACCTAAACAGAAATGTTTAGTCACTGGCACACGAAAGTAGCTCAGCAACATAAAAACTATAATGTTCATTTTCTTTTTTTAAAAAAAAAGAAAGGAATGACTACAGGGGTAGCTTTAAGTGCTACTGTTCAAGAAAAGGACATTTTTCCACATTCTGTTTTACATAAGAGGCTCAAACAAGCAAGATAAGATAAGCTGCCAGTGTTTTCAGATAAACGTAATGTGAAGAAAATAGACATGACTTCAGGACCTGCTCACTTTAGCAGTTTTGTTCAAGTGATGATAAAGATTAAAGCCGATATTTGCGACAAAGTCTTTATGAAATTTACATGTGGCTTTAGCAATGGCATAACTGAGACTGAACTGGGAAGGTGACGTCGTCAATATTTCAATCTTTGGCTTCGCTATCAGCCCCCTGGGCAGGGATGGTGACTGTACTGCACCAATGAGGAGCACTGGCAGGCGTGACACCTCTTCACCCAACTAAACAAGAAGGCAGAAACCTACCTGTGCCAAGAATGTTCTGATCTATTCTGGCTGAACAGCACTGCATGAGCTACACAAATGGAGCATTATTTTTCCCACACTACACCCTCCCATACTGATCCAGTGTCGGTCGGCATATGCAGGAGGAAATATACAAACTAACAAAGAGAATAACTGAAAAAATACAAAAGTACAAGTATACTTATTTAAATTTACAGTCTTCAAACGCAATATAGCACAACCCGTTACAGCTTTCCTTCCCTCCGTTTCAGGATTATCATCAAGAATATCTTTCTTTAGTCATATCTTTTCATATCCCTATTCAGTTTGTCTCAAAGAATAAGAACCAATGTGAACCACTTATATTCTACATATGAAAATATTTTTACAAATGTCCTCCCCCCCGTTGTATCATCCCTCCTACAGCTCTGAACTACCAATTAGTAATGCATCATATTACCAAAAACTGTACATGCTGGCCATTCTTGTTAAAACAAACAGAGCTCACCAAGTCTTGCTTAATTGAATAAAAATACAAATGCTAATATATTGGGTTTATAACAAAAATCACTACTTTATTCAATTGTTTACAAAAATGTATATCACATTAGAAACAACCAGCAGTTATAAGTAAAACATTCATTTCAACTAGGAATAAATTTAAGCCCAAATAGTATAGTTCTAAAGGAGCTGCTCAGAGTTTAAAAAGTTCAGTGACAAGCAGCCTCGTCGGGTGCCTTTTAATTAGTGACACCTGAACATAAAACACTAAACATCTGTGTTTAGTGACCCTTTGCAGGGCCAGATATACTGTGGTTACAAGGGGTGGCACTTGCCACCCTAAAATAATCTCTTGCCAGTAGCTAATGCCACCCTAGTTTTGTATATGAAAATATTGTTTATTAAAACACGCCAACATTAGCGCTTTGACCAATTCTAGCTACAATTAGCGTTGAATATGAATTCTAAAACCGAAGATGTTACATAACGTGACCCCTCTCCCTTGAAAAATGGTTCCATAGTTTCCAAACCAGAATGGTGCCCCAGTTGTCAGGGGCAACCGACGCTCAGACCTATGATGCCTCGGTTACATCAACGCAGTACCAGACTTTTACCCAATCCAGAACTAATTCCGTACGTTTCCGCCCCAAAAAACTGGCCCTGGGCCAGAAAAAGCAACTCTAGTATGGCACCACAGAAAAACTGGTCTCAAAATTTGGAACCGTAAAGTCAGCGAAAGAGGGACAGGCTATCACGTCAAAACCTTCCACATACCCTGAAAATAATATGGGTTACGAATTGAATTTTGTCTAATATCGTCAGTGCCGGCAGAGAAACAACTTACCAGCTTATTAGTGAAATAACATTGTATCGCTTTTTTCCCTCTCAAGTGTCTCAAGACTTTCTGTGAACACCGCATGGCTATCGGTAGCAGTAAATAAAAGCACTTAAGACAGCGGTTCATAAAGGTTTCGTTTTGCATTGTGATTTTTAGCATAACACTGAGAAAGAAGGCTTATTACAAAATCACCAAAAAAGAATGCCATTACTAGTATCTCTTACCACCTCATCCTCAGACCAGCACTTTTCAATTAGCTTGGGCACAGGTTTCTTGACCAGACGCTGCAGGGCCTTTCCTGCATCATAGTTACATTCATGTAGCTGCAAACAAACAGTGAAATCAGGTGAGAGCACATTTCACACTTTGCATTCATCCATTCTAGTTTAATGTAAAATGAACGATTCAAAAGAATCGTAATATTAAGCCATTCTGCACAATATAAAATGATAAATACAAAATTCCAACAAAAAAAATGTATTGAAGACAAAATGCTAAATGTGGTTTTATATGTTCTTCAGATTTGGCCAAATGCTTATTACACTTGCTAGAATCTTTTGAAAAGATATGGCTACAATGCCAAGAGGGCCAGCTTTTAGTGAGTGTCGATATGGGCTGCAAAGCAGACCGAAGTCAGGTCCCTATGTCCTTACTTACAGTATTTAATGCATTTAGTGTTGTGTCGTCACGTGAAGCAGCTAAACATCCGTCCTCTGTTGACCCACCATCACACATTCCCGCAAATGCAGCCATGCTCCTGAAAGAAAATGGAGAAAGTGTTAAGCACAGTCAAAAACGATTAATAAAAAAAGGCTTTGAAATAAACAGCACGGATCACAAATTCATATTTGTGCTATTAAATTGCCAAAGAAAACCAAAATTAAATAGCCAAGTACAGTGTATTTGGTCACCTGGCTGCTCGTAAATACATGAGCAAGTCACAGTCATTGACCCCTGGCATCCACACAAGCTCTTCATTCTCAGTCACAGGCTGGCTGCTCAGAGGTGGGAAGGACTGCAGCTCGGGAAGCTTGGCCTGCAGACATAAAGACAGATCTGCAATTATATATCAGGAGAGGAAGGAGGATTTCTTACCCCAGGCTGGCCATAAGCCAGAGAGCAAAACAACAGGCTAGTAACATAATAATAATAATAAAAAAAAAACATAAGCTAGAACTAAACAATGCAAGAAAAAAAAATACAAAAATCAAATGTGACTAGAAAAACAGGTCTACATTCTGTCTAGATGTATACATTTAATTGTGGTAAAATCAGCTGATGGTTCAATGTGTCAAATGTGAAAATTTACACATCTGTTTGCGTATGAAGTACTTATTTGTAAGAGAACACTTTACACATTTGAGAAAGACGCTCAATCTAAGCTAAATCTTGCATCTGTAACATACCAGCAAGGTACTGAGATATTGGCCAATCAATCATTCCCCCATGGTTGCTAAATGCTACTAGAGGTTTTTCTATAAGCAAATCAGTCAGAGTAATGCTAGTCTTTTTTCCAGTACAGCTTTTATTATTTACAATGAAACATTGTAGTTTGAAACATACCTGATGACTGGGACCCACTCGGATTTCTCCTTGAGTGCTGTTCAGTCGCCTGAAACACAGATTAATGATCAAAACCAAACCATTAAAAATATTTAACTTGGATTATTACTTCTGATAACTAGATAAAACAGTGAAAATAACATGCATGTTTTGTGGAAGCAGATGGTAAGTGAAAAATACACTAATTTCTGGTTTAATATTCTCAAAGACATCGTTATACACTAACTAGGCAGAATGTCACAAAGAAGCTGGGCTCATACATCTATTTTTGATTCAATTGTTTGTAATTTTTGTTATGACATCAATTTTCAGCTGGGAAATTTAAGCACAAATGCAAACTGCATACAACATAAAAAGCGCCAGCAAAATTGCAGTTGTAACAGTACTAGTAACCATAGCAACGGTTCAATAACAATGCTCATATCTCCAGCTGCAACGGATTAAAGAAAATGAAGTTCTCTTTGTAAAAAGTAGTCTGTTGCCATGGTGATAAGGCAGATTCATGAAATTGAACGGAGAAGCGCCCAGAAACTGTCGCTATGATTTGTGCCCAGAGAAAACCTCTGTAAAGGAGGGAATTTTAGTCCAAACACTGAAAAAAAGAATCAAGTCTTTCAGCTGCTTTAACACTCGCTGAATCATACATTTACAAATGGAAACATTGTACACTTTCTCCTAAAAACCTCCAAGGATTTCACTTCTGCTAATATTCTGTAACAATGTGGTCGGTAGATGAAGAGATTAAAACTGGTTGACATTATCTTATAAGTGACAATACTTAGATACATACCTATATGTGTAATATGAATATAAAAAGCCTTTTTAAAATGTATTCCAATGTTTTAAAAAAGTGTATTTCATGGTTTCATTTGGTATGGTAATAACCATGTTTGGATCAAGACATATGAAAGATCTGGAAACACTGGTTGCACCCATGCGGTAAAAAAAAAAAAAAAAAATCTATGTAATAACTTAAAATGTGATGCGATATACAGAGGCTATTAAGTCGACGCACCTTTGCAATTTCAGCCTTTCACGGATGCCTAAAATCCAGACTGATTCTTTCAGACTGTTTCTACCTTAATATATTGTGACTAGCAATATTAAAGTGGAAAGCAAAACAAAACCTTTACAAAAATTAA
Organism: Mormyrus iriodes; assembly: GCA_011763525.2. NCBI lineage: Eukaryota > Metazoa > Chordata > Actinopteri > Osteoglossiformes > Mormyridae > Mormyrus > Mormyrus iriodes. Next base: position 17,399,488 of record JAAGVU020000123.1, on the reverse strand, counting down.
GGTTAAATTAACTAATTTTCACTAAAACTGCTAAGATTTAATATTCTGCAGCGTTCCGTCTTGAAGGCTTGCTCTTTGACAACTCATCTTTGCTTTTAGGATTTAATATTCATTACTTGGGTAGTTGAGATGATTTCTGACAGCTGTAAACTGGCTATTTTGGAAACCGTGATAAGCAAAGACTGATCCAGGGCTGCACAGTCAACTGGTACTGAAAAAAACTGCGGCACTAGTGTTTTGAAAAGGCACAATGCCAGCATTTTGGAAAAAGGAAAAAAATAAATCAAAACTTTTTTTTAAGAAAACGGTTATTTGATCTGGCTAAAAGGAACCTGCCTCTTTAAGCTCGTTAGTGGTGTGTGTGAGACGTAGTGAGAAGCAGAGAGTGTAACAGCAAAGAGAGCAGTAAGATGGCAGAGGATTCAGCAATACCTGAACTCACTGACAAAGAGGGGGATATGGAGGTACGGAAACACGGAGATTTCTCGGCTATAAAGTCGGTGAAAATGGCGAGCCCCTGAACACAGCAGCACCGCCGCGCAAGCGCTGCTCTAAAGTGCGTTTCATTAAGGGAGGCGATACATCAAACCTGGCCAGAGATGTGTCAGACTAACATCCCTACCTTTTCAGGGAATTCAAAGACAGACAGGTGATAGTTTACTAGTTCACTCCCTGTTATGTTCATAAAAGAAATGAAAGTGATCAAAAAGCCTCTCCAGAGCAGTACTATACATATTTATACAGTCTACAGTGTTACTTGGGTCTATTTCACAAGCGACCCAGACTCACCGATTAATTCAACCTGACAGTGACTCAAACCACTAATATTAAAAAACACAAAATCATGCTCAACCTGCTTTTTTGACTAATATGCAATAATTACTAATAATAAAATTAATTATAACTGACCCACCCGCAAATTTTTGTTTGAAATAAAGCACAATAATGACATTTGAGAGTTTTCCCCTTTTTAAGAAAAATATCGAAAAATATGGAAATCGAAATTCATGACTTAGTATTGATAATGAAACTAAAATTTTTGCACCGTGACAACACTAGTCCATAGAGGGCATTTTCAAGCAGTCAGATTTTGTACCAGTTTTCTCTGAAATGGTTTAGAGTGCCTCTGTCCTAATGTTTTTTTTGTTTGTTTGTAATGGGCGTAGCTGTCTTTTGTTTTTACCAAATAAGAATGAGAGAGAATTTATGGAACAATGATTCATGACTTTTGCACTTTCGTTTTCCCCTCATTTTGAAGCCCAAGCTTGATTCTTATAGTGTATGATTTGTGGAAATGAGGCACACAGTAATGTTGGCTCAAACAAAAGTTCTTATTCTAACACTAGTCACCTCTTTCAGGCTTTTTTTTTTTTTTTTAAGTAGAATGTAGCCAGTTTAAATACGATATTTATCATATAGATTATGCCTAATCTTAATTTTCTTTGCCAAAGTTGATGTGGGCTGTGAAAGATGGTTTTCATTCATTTGTAGTAGAGCCTGTGTATGCATTGCCTGGGGGATTTTTCCAAGTGTTCTTACAGAGAATATCATATGTGAATGTCTAACCAATACGATTTAGTCTCCTTCACAGCACTGGTATCACAGTGAGATGTAGATAAAGATTTAGCAAAATGTACTCCTCTCCTGACCATCTACTTTAGCTATAACTGGAAGACTTGTAAAAGACAGGAAACATCTTAATCCTCATCAGGCCAAAGCTTCTCTCCATAGCGCACGAGGTGAGTTTGGTTCCTTGACAAATACTATTTCACCATGAACCACCAAACCAATATAGACTGCTTCAACGTCACACGGGCAATTAAGTTATCAGCCTGAACTATATTTATTGCAATGCAGAAGGAAATAAGTTTCATATGTACTCATATGTAGTGGTCATCCATTTTAACTGCTTATCCCAAGTAGGGTTAGGCCATATCTGGCATGAAGCCTATCTCAGGAAGCACAGGGAACAAGGCAGGGAACGCCCAGGACGGAACAGTAATTCAGACTGAAGGAGGAAACGTGGATGGTGATAGGTGGAAGAGAGTGAGCTTCTTTGTGATTGATATATATTAGCTTAGCGAAAAATTAGAGCAGGGACTCATTAACCCTTTTTACAGATTGATAAAATTGCATGATGAACAGTATATAGACTGAACTCCCTGTAATTCTGTTCCATGAAGCAATATTATATTCACTATGCACTGTTACATACAGGAACAGAAAACAAGTAAAATTTTCTTTACATTTTGTTAAAAAAAGGGAGTGGAAGGCATCCTTAAAACCAGAGGACCAAGGGGCATTTTCTTCATATTTTGGTAAAAGTTTGCTAACTGCAAGAATAGTTCTCCTGAAGCAAAAAAACTGTGCCTCTTATTTGGGTTTTGACCAACAGTTCATTGGAAAGAAAAGAAAAATGAATTCTGTCCTTAGTGGTTTATGATTTAATTTCGTGCGGACATGTGGTAAACATTTACGGACTAACGGTGCGTTCTCGTATAAGCATTCCATTCCACAGAATCAGTGTAACGCTGAGATTAATTTAGCTTTTCAGGAGGAATTTCCAAGTATAATGCAGTGCTCAGCATCACAAAGTTTCATAACTCATAGCTAATGACCTAAGAAGGGGGGGGGGGGGGGGGGGGGGGGTTCGCTAAAGAAAAAAAAGGGGAAGGGGGGGGAGAGAATTAAAAAACCAAAATTAAAAAAGCGCAAAAAACAGCTGTTTTAAAGGA
>JAAGVU020000123.1:17378694-17393010 GCA_011763525.2 Mormyrus iriodes | reverse complement strand
TAAGAGAATATAAAGGGTTTATAAGGGCTTAAAATATACAAAAATAACCATATAAACACATGGTTTTTACTTCGCGGATTTTCACCTTAAGCGGGGGGTTCTGGAACGCAACCCCCCGCGATAGACGAGGGATCACTGTGTGTGTGTGTGTGTATATATATATATATATATATATAAACACATGTATGTGAATGTCTATATAGATGGAATCTCACCATTATTACAATTTCTCAATACCCATTCATATATACTTGTTGTTTTGACATTGCTTGCGTCACTTTCCCCCTCTACCTCTTCTGGGAATTAATGCGCACACACACACACACAAACACACTTTTTCAATTCCCAACATCAAATTCATATAACTGCATGTTTTACTTTGTATTTTATGAATTTAAAGAGAAATTAGTTGGACAGAAAATATCATGGTGATTTTCTGATAATATATGATATCTATATTCATTTTCCAGAGTGCAAACATCTGTAAAATAATTATATGACCAGATATAATTACAAAATAGCTAAAATACTAGTCTTAATCTGTTCAGCTAAACACAAATTATTCCAATCATTATAGCAAAATAGCAATTAATTACAGCTGTAAGGTTGTCACATTACATTCACATTTCACCATAATGATAAATGTTCCAATATCTTTTTGTTTTGGTCTAAAGTTATACACTGTTTAACAGGTAAGTGCACAAGTACAACAGAATTGCTATAATAATGCATACTATGAATATGCAGTCTAGAGCCTACAACTAAGACTCTGCCACAAAGCATTATATAGCAGCCACCTGAGACAAAGAGGATTTTTCAGCTAACCTTATTCTATGATGGATACAGCCCAGTAACTATGAATATTTTACATATTAAAATGGAGACACATGATATTTATTCATATTTTAACTGATAATATTCTTGGGTTTTGTACACAGAGGTGTTTGTAAACCACTCCCACCGAGGTCTCTATATATAGTCCTAGTAAAATATCAGGCTTAATCCATAAATGTATCATCAGGAATCCTGTATAAGACCTGCGAATTCTGAGGGTGCAGCTTTAAGATTATGCATTTTCTAGACAGATATGAATGTTCACATTCTGCAGAATCTACATCCCCATATTGCTTTAATGCTTTTGGAGAAAAGTATAAAACATGACAGCATGACATTACTATGTGTTCTTTAATCAGTATTAACAAGAATAACATATGATCTGCCCATAGAATGCAATCAGTTTTGTCACCAATCAGGCTGAACACTGATGGAGCACAGAGTTCACTTTTCTCTTGAGCAAATTTTTATTGGTAAGTCAAGGCCCACCAGGCAAGAGTCTGTACTATCAGCATTAGCACAGTCAGGGAAATGCATGCAAATGAGAATTCTGGCAGAGGGATATCTACCAAGAACTCTGTAGCCTATCAAGTTAAAACTAACTATAAAACGTGAAAGGTGTCTCTTTGGAATGATAAACCAGACAAAAGCTAGGACATTAAAAGCAATGGCACCTAATTAATTTACCTTTATATACAGTGACGTGAGATAGAAAGTACAGCTTCCAATTCCACATCCGATAAGTAAAATCTCACAAGTGACAATACGTAACATTCTACTATGTCAATATTAACAAAAAATAAGCCAAAGAGTAAACAAATACCATCACACAATATTATGTATACAAACTTAAACCATGTTTTCTTAAATTACACAATTATGGGTCTAGTATGTTTTACTTTTTTATAAGAATACATTTGGATCATTTCTAATACTTGACTAAAAAGTCAGACACATATGACCTCAAGCTTGTTTTATCTCTATACACTCGCTAATATGCATACAGGACAGTGGTCAGGAATGTGAAAGCCCTAGTCTGACATTTTGCTTGTGATAGCTGTTACTAAAGAGCTTTTACCTACCAGCTAGCTAGCTACATATCACACATACAGTATATTATCACCATATCTATGGAACAACTATGTATACAATTATGGAAATGGAAAAACTTGTTAAAGTTCATAGAATTCTGGGAACTATTAAAATTGTCTCTCTCACCCACTTGCATTTGGGAAATAAGTGTTCCGCATACTATTAATGATACAGCTCAAGGCTAATCGCTTACAGGATGGGGGGGTGGGGGGTGTCAATCAGAATTCAGAATTTGACACGACCGTTCCAAAACCTTGATTCATTTCTTTCAGTTGGACAGATGGTCTCACATTTGCCTGTAGAATACTTTGGTATTAAGGGGAAGTTCATGGCTCATTTAATGACTGATAGATGTTCAAATCATTTGGGTGTGTACATCTAAATGTACATAGTCCACATTGTAAAATGATGGACTTCAGTTTTTTTTTTTTTAATGGCTTTAAAACCCTTTTCAGAATGAAAAGCGGCAACGATTGCCTCTCTGAGATCATCGCTGAGGTCTTCTCTCCTTGGCACAGCACCAACACAAATATGAATGATCCAGATCATCGAAATGCCAAAAGGTCTGCATTTACAGATGTGGTCATACTTCCATTACTGAAATGCATTTGATTAAAAGAACCTAACTGCTAATCAACTTCTTCATTAGTATGCAGGCTGTAAGCACCTGCATTCTGGTCTACTTTTGAAATCTGTGAAATCGGTTATGTGTTGTCTTATCTGAGGCTAAATTTGATTAATTTTAGAAGACGACATTTATAGCCCAACATATAAAGACTACGAAAGAGGTTAGAGTTCTTAAATATTGTTTTGCATAAACAAAAACATGTATCGTTTTCTTGCCTCCTATAAGACAACTGAAGAGTATTTCAGCAATTCCATAAAATTAAGTATAAAATCTGCCATTCTGCACTGAAAAGCTGAAAGATGCTTGTCAATAGCTTAAACCTTGAATAGCGACAGAAACTAATTAAAATGTAAATGTTTTTGAAAGCGGAATGTGTGAATCGTTTTAGAAACAGCAGTAAAAAGGCTTGAAGGCTGAACGTCAGTTAGCTCACACTAACATTATGACGTGTAAGAATTTGAATGAAAAGCAAGCTTACCTGGTCTCTGGGTTATATCCTAAGATATAAAAGAAGGAGTCAATGCAGGCTTTGAACTCCCTAGCAGCAAAAATATCAGAAAAATGGGCAATGGTACATTTGCCTCTGAAACAAAGGAGGAAAAAGCCATATTTAATGTCATGGAAAAATATAAACATTTAATGCCGTTTTCAATGTGTATGTTGTAACACGCATAATTAGGATACGCGATTCACAAAGGCATAATTAAAGTCCCCATCCAATCGGTAATCTCGTATGTGCTGATCATATAACACTCCCTCATTAGCATCTGAAGAACTTCCTCCAATCACTTGAATGAGAGGCCCATTCACATCATTTTAGGATAATGTCTCATGGACATTCTGAACATTACACAGAACAGTGTGGCATTAAGCAATGACTACCAACTGTATTTTCAACAATTTAATTTCTTTCATGTCTCGTTCCATCACAATAATAAGCATCTTTGTGGCAAGCCGCTCTGTTGGAGCCTGCCAGCTTCCCAGAGGAACACTACATTCTTTCAGGATGAGTGTAATGAGGGGCATGGACCATGAATTACAACACTTGGCTGGTATTTAACAGGTTTATCTAAAACCTTTTAATGAGTGAAAATGGGCTTTACATAGAAGTTTCTGACTTCACTGAGGTGCAACAGACATGACCATGTTGCTTCCATGTGTTTTTAGGAAAAATAAGAACTCCCCAAAGATAGACAACTATCTGATTTTTAATTCAGCCAATAACCATGTGACTGTGTTCCCCAGAAATGTGGTTAAACATGGTGGTTTTTTAGAAGCTCAGCCTAGCTGCACCTTGGCCACCCTGACAGCATGTATGTTTGCAATGCGACACTTGCTTTGTTTGGATGTCTCCTTGGACAAAGGTGTCTGTTAAATAGGTTTAAAAGAATTTTTTATACAATACTTAATAAATTCAGCGAATAATGATGACGTGAAAGCATTTTGTAAACACAATGAAGCTTAGACATAATGAAAATACACCATTGATAAACAAATGCTGAACAGGTTTTAATCGGTTTTCTTCCACTCATCTATACACCCTCAAAGATATCCAGTACGGGGGAAGTGGTACAAACTTGTCCCAGGATTGGTACAAGGCAGGGAAACAGATGGGAGGTAGTTTCATTATAGGGCAAGCAAACTTGCACACAGTAGTACTAGTGATTTAAAGATGCCAATTAACGTAACTGCATGCTTTTGGACAGTAGGAGGAAACCAGAGCAACAGAACAAGAAAAACTCCTCATACACAGAACAGAGGCAGGATTCCAGCCTCTAGAGCCTGTAGGAGAGGCAGGGCACTGCATCACCAAGCTGCCCAAAATCTGCTTTCCATCATTACATTTCTTAATATCACTTTCTACTCTCTTTGTCCATTTTTTGCATGCTGTATAAAGAGGGGTGTCGGTAAGCGGGTGATTACCTAAGAGCAGCAGCGTGATACGTGTCCACGTAGTCTGAGATGAAGAGCTCCCGACTCTTGACCACTGGATCAGTGATGACCAGCTCACGGCCAGAAACTGGAAGAAAATCTCTCGTTAGTAACACCACCTACATCGCCCGCCATTCACAGACACCAATAAGCTGATAGAAAGCTCACAAACAAGACTAGTAATGAAGGCAGAAGCGTGCTGTGTTGATATGTACAGTGAATGTACAGTACTGTGGAAAGGGATACAGCTAGAAACAGCTCAGAGAAACAACTGGAAAATTTGAATTTGACTGAATCACTCATGGAACGCAGGGAACTCTTAAAGCAAAAATACTGCTATCTGGGAATATATGAAAGACATTAACCTGTTGGTCTCAAACTCGTATAAAGAGGCACTTCTCACCATTCTCATTGTTGCGGTCCTGCACCAGATGCTGGTACACGGAGTCCGGGACCTCAGATTGGCGGTAATACCATTTCACACTCATCAGCAGGTGGTCCCGTTTACTCTGGAAGTAAAGGAGGGAAGAGGTACCCAACAAAATAAGCACTTGTTTAATATCGCGGCGAAAACCTTGCTTTTCTATTTACAAAAACGAAAACATGCAATAATTTATTCATCCAATGAAATTTCGAAAACGATAAATCTGGATGTATGTGGAATTTAAATAAAACACGATGGAGAGGCAGAAATCCATTTCACCTGAAATACAGACTCCAATACATCCAGAACAAATAAGCGCAGGACTGAAATAGTTTCTACATCATTGATTTTCATCTAGTAGACTTTTATTTGATATAATATGAGCAAAGCACTGCCCCCTGCTGTGACTCAAGGGAAATCTCGAAGGTTGTTTGAGATTTATGGAAAGAAACAGCAAGGGGCAGCACTGAGTCAGAGATCAGTGTCCCGTTTCAAAAACAGAGAGAACGTGGAGCAAGATTCTTTAAGTGACCTGAAACAAACGCACTCTGTGTTTACCAGGTTTAAAAGAGCATTAACCCCCCACTCAGAAGAACAGGGCAGGACAGTGAAAAATAGCTGCAGACTCCAATCCTCTGCTGATTTGCTTGTCACTGCATCCGAAAGTGGTTTAAAAATTATTACATTACAGAAGGATTTCATAACTCAAGCCCCCCCTCCCTTTGACTACTGTGCTTTACAGATAAGGAGCAGAAAGGAATTGTTAAAAGATTCAACATCGTTTCCTTTTAAGCCACCTGGTATCACATCAGCTCCACAGCTCAGTGGAAGCTTACAGCTCTCTGTTAACCAACCGAGGATTATGATACTTGAATAAAGCAGTCTGCACATTTACATACAAAACACGCACCCATAAATGTAACACTTGGAAGGAAGCAGAGTCAAATATCAACTACAATAAATGTATTCAAGAAAAAAAGTGTGTTCCCAGAAGCTTCTACGCAATAGCATACTAACAGGTACATGCACACACTGCAACTCAGCATTATACGTCACACATAGCAGTTCTGAAATACTATGCATACATAAAGGCTGTACTTGGAGTGGGTTATGCATCCTCTGATGGCAGTTTCAATTCTTTCTTCACCCAGAACTTTTATAATAAGTAAAATATCTAGTTCTTTTAAATCAAACAATGCATGAAAAATGGTTCTACAAGACACGTACAAATTAGCGCACTGATAAAAACTATTCCCCTTTATGACACTGAGATGTCGTCCCGGGAGGTGTAGGAAACAGAAGTACTACCGACACGTGCAGTTACATGCCAAAAAAGAAAAAGAACAAGTACCAGAAACGCCATTGGTACCATTCTGATTTTATGTATAAATTTGAGGTGGAAACTGTGACCTTTCTTATACCAAATCTGTCAAATGGAAATGACTGTTCCATTATTAAACCCTAATTATGTTTGCATGTCGCACAGACTAGATCATTGCCCAGAATGAAATTATGGAGATTAGTCCTCTTAACCAGAAACAAAGAAGCAGCCCTCAGCCATCACAATGACAATGACAAACTGATTAGCACGCCCCCAAATGCATGGAACAGAACCCCCCCAATCCTGGGGGCTTCTCACGTGACTCCCCATCTTTTGGCTAGTGCCCATCCCTCCTTTCCTACCACCAGCTGGGGATGTGTGGGCTGGAGTGAGGTCTTAATCTGGAACCTAATTCTCGGGCCCTTCTACCATGAATATCTATGAGACACATTCATTGGTGGGAAATAAACCCCCCGAAATGTTATTTCACTAAAATGGATGAGCATTAAGAAGCACATTTGTGGGTTAGAGAACCAAAGCCAAGAGCACCAATGAGTTTCTCATTGGCTTTTTAATGGCTGGGCTGTTCTTTATCAGCACAGCAACTTTGCACTTAGCAAAGCTGCTAGCAGGGCTAGGAAAGATTTAACACATGCTGCGACAGATAACTACAGGAGGTGAAGGATGTTAACACAGCATATTGTAATTATTGTTATTATTATTAATGATGCGAACATTTAAACAGACATTTTACGATCAGCCAAAACTATGGAGATTTGTGGCATTACAATTAACTTTGCACTCAGTGTTTACTGGGTTAAATAAGCCAAGCGGTGAATAGTGCCGAAAATTAAATACATTACACTGCAAATCCAAGAGATTTTTAGAGGTCACATCTACATAGGGGAAACTCACTCGCGATGAGCAGATTGCCGTGTTCCTGTGAGGATGAATAAAGGGCAGACACGGTAGCGGAGGCCAGACACGGCACCGCAGGGCAGATAATGGCAGATATGGTAGCGCAGGGCAGATACATCTGTGACTGACACAAACATTCCCGCATCTCTTTTTGAACTGCAAACTCGACGTTAAGATATTAAAGTCAGAGCAGGTATTCAACAAAAGGCCACAGAAGGTAATGTTTCAATACGTCAATGGACAAGCACATAAGCTGCTTCTGGGGATTGAATTTTCAATGCTTGAAACGTTTTTTTACTTAAGGCTGTCTTCAAGTGGAAAAATACTCAAGTCACTGTTCCTAGTACAGATGATCACTTATTCTGTACCCCGCAGCCATTTTTGTGCAATAAGGACTACATGCGCAGTAATACATTTATGCAGTGATATATGGAAATTGGGAGAAAAATTAAGCAATTAGTTTTGATGGGTATTTCAGAGTAAAGATAGAAGGATTAAAGGTGACTATATTATACTAAATGTGTTGTCATATGAAGAAGCTTGATAAATGAGGCAAAGCACGGAGAAGTCAGCCTGTGGAAACAAACATAGCGTACATTTCATTGATCTGCTGCCTCTTTGTCTAGGACAATGTACAATAATAGAGGATTCCAGCAGCTAAGTACTTTAGTATCCCTATTCGTTAATGTTCCCTCGGGGGTTCAGCTAACCAAGACAGCAGTATCTGCTGCTCTCATCCCTCTCCAAATACATAAATCATACTGAAACCTTAAATGCTTAGACAGATTAAGCCAGTCAGGGTATTTCCATATATGAGGAAAAGGGGAATTTCAATTTGCATACCCCCCAATGCGGATAGCGAACGCAAAGAGAAAAAAAAATTGTCAAGTGAACAGTTCTGGGAATGGGTCAAGTGCATTCTGGGAATAACAGGAAAACAAAAGCTAACAACAGAAGCTTATTAGGCTGGAGCACATCTTACGAGCCCATGACAGGACTAAAATTAATAATGGTACACAAGAGTTAATTACAAGTAGTTTCCTTCCCAGCAAAAGCCCCTGCCCCCAACCTACATGTTATCTCCTCCCATCAGGAAAGATAAATGGAGAGAGAGGGAGCAGCTCCAGCTGGGATGCCAGTCCTGTCAGCACGCTGCAGTTTTCGCACTGTGCAGTTTAGATATTAAATCTCCACTTGCTTTGAAGACAATCAGCCCATCTGTCATCCTGGCTCTGTATTGGGTTTGGTGAGCATCAGCTAGTTCAAAGCAGGATATTTCCAATGTAACACCAGTGTCTTCCCTTCTACCACACTTGTCTAAATTCCCCGGTTCCCCTCTCACGTTTGATATGTTTAGCAGCCCTGAAGAAACCTGTGATTAACTGCAGCAGTACAGACCCAAAGATAAGTTCTTTCCCATGCATTACCAGTACAGGCTCTTTGAGGATGACTCGTAACTTTCACAAACAAAAAGGGCAACCATGTGAATCTCAGGGCCCATCAGACCAGGTCCTCCATCAACCACCAAAAATACATAAAAACAAAATCATAATTACTCCTAAACATCATACACAGTATGTCTTAGAATGAAACATTTAAACACTGCCAGAAATCAATGTATTAATATGGATTTAACAGAGACAAAGGCTGCCATTTGGCGGCTTGCAGCAGCACTAAAATGTTTACAGTGATTCATCTGGCTGCTTCTTTACAAAACTAACCATTAAATATAAGCATGATCTGACAAATAATCTGTACGTTGTCTAAAATGATAATGACCTACTTTGTATCCAACTAAATTTAACTTGAAATGATTCCTATAGTCATAACCACAATAAACGTGCATGAAAGCAACCCGCATAAAGAGAAATTCACTATTTCCAATTCAACACAACTGTTTTCAAAGCAGCTTCAGCTGCACAGTTGAGAGGAACCAAAACAACTCACAATGGCTATCAACCGCCTGAAGATCAGAGGCTCTTATTCCTGCACAACAGGAGCCTGACACGAGGCACTTTAAAAGATCAATGCAGAGATGCAAAAGCCACAGAAAAAATAACAGCCCTCAAATTGAGCCAAAAGTGCTGAGCAGCAGCCGCTGGGTGGAGGCTACATCCACAGATGGAGATACCCTACTAGGATGCAGGTGGGGCATCAAGAAGACACCAGAAAGAGACTAAAAATGATGATTCTCTCAGATTCCATTGTTACTCTCCTCTGCAAAGGGTGTTAAATTTGTAAGCCAATCAACTGCTACTTTGCTAGTCACTGAACAAGTAAAATCCTCCCCAACACACACATAAGCCTAAGTAACCCCACTCAGCAACTCAGGAGGAAAGGGAGGGCAGCAGCACCTTAGCAATACATGGTAGCGTTCTCAAGACAAATCTCTCATATACATTTCCCCCTTTTGGCTTCCAAAATACCAGCATTAATGACAAGAATCCTGTTGCCTGTTACTTTTGCATGAATGAAATTGCCCTTCTCAGGAACACAGAGTGACACAGTGGGAAGGATGGCGTAGAAAAGGAGAGCCATGGGGGGCGGAGGAGGACTAGCGAGATGGAGTCTGAAACACACCTGGATGGCTCATCTCGACAAAACGGCCATGACCACAAAGCAGCGGCGGCCCCGCCTGGGCAATGCAAGGCAGGAAATGAGAAGCTTTGTTTAAGCCAGAGTAAATCGTTCAGCACATTCAGCGAAGCGTGCTGAGCTGAGAGCAGCACTGCGGACCCCCATCCCTATTGGTATTCTGCCACATGCCGTCATGTTGACGATGTGCCGCTGTGATTTTCTCAGCTAGCTGCAGGAGCTACACGGTGCCATTTTGGCAGGGCAGGTGCACAGGCTCTCTCTCAGGCTAGATGACATGCAATGAAATGTGTTATGGATTCAGGGCTTAGTGTAGCAACAGCAGCTGTTTCGGGCTCTGGTGATTGCTCAGCATATTCAGAAAGAAGCAGTTTCTATTGTCCTTTCTGGGATTCCTACTCCCTTTATCGGATTGCAGAATAACTGGGCTACTCCTCTCCAGCTGCCAAGAACTCTCTTAATACAACAATACAATTCACAGTGCAATCTACAGCATACAGATGTTCTCACAATACTCCTTCATGACGACCCAGCTTTGTTATAATACATATCACTCATGATTTGAAGTGCTTGAGTGACTGCTTCACCTCTTCTGTTCAAAAATACGTGTCATATTTTAACATCTCCATCAATAAAAACACACCGATTTACTAGGGTAATGAATTCGAGAAGTTAAACCAATCACTTGGTTAAGGTAAAAACGCATTGTGTCATAACTCCGCATTACCTAATAGCTCGACAAAATGCAACAAATTTAGAGCCTACACTATAATTTAATATTGCAGCATTAACCTGTCGTTGTCACAGCATTGTGTTTCTGTGATCCGTTTTGGGCGACTATTGAGTCTGTCACTGAATAGCAGGCAAATGTTCAAATAATAGACACAGAAAACAATAAGTGGGTCAGATCACTCATTAATTTATGAATGATGTTACAAACTACTTCAGTTACAATGGGTTTTGACAAACACTCATTAATCAACAAATGATCTGAAGTACAAGATGATTACTAAGCGTCACGAAGGTTTCAGGAATCGCACCCTTGAAAAATTTTGAAAATCAGAAGCAATAGCTTGTTAAAGACAATGGAATTATTTGGTGAATGGTAGGTGGGATATGACAGGTTAACTGTGTGCTATGCCAGCGTAGATACCGGACCACCAAAGGCTAAGGCAGACTTATTCTCCCCCATCTTGCTGGTGTCCCCATCCCACAAAGCTGTCTAACTTATAAGGTGACCATCAAATGAAGGTTCCTGGGGCCCGCAATCAGCAGTTTATTAGGTGGCCAATATAATTGATTTATGAGATTCATATGAACTTCAGACTTCACACGTTTTATAACTACGGATGAATGGTTACAGTGAGATCATCACAAGTGTTTTTTTTAAGAGAGTAAAACTGACCTTTAATTTATAGTTTATAAGTCTGTAAGAACTAGAGCAACCAGGCACACTTTTCATCTTGTAATGGCACTACTGCATGTTTGATGTTCCTGCTGTTTCCACCTTAATTTTGTCTGGCAAAAACATTGACCATATCTAGATACATCGCAGTAACTACAGAGGGCCCAGAAACAGAGTGCAATATTTAAAGCAGGAAGCCTTAACTAATTTACAATGCAAAGAAGAGGAGGCATCCACTGTGCGTGATTAATACTTCGCTATGAACCGGGTCAGAATGAATCTTAGCGGAGTCTGATGATGGAGCGAATCAGAACAAAGACTTTATGCTCATAACTGAAATCACTGATGAAATGCACAAAGCAAAATGAAATAAGAGCTACTGGCTGCTGATCTGGTCCAGCCCACTTGGCTCGCAGCCACCATGCGGAAGAAAAACAAACCATTAACTCGACACAATATGGACGCACTTAACAATTAACGCAAATAAATCGCACTGCCAAAATTCTATACCTTCTTTATTGGGTGCAGCTAGTGTAGGTGAAAGAGTGCACAGCGGTATATGCCCTTTCAAGCCAACACGGTATTTAAAAAGAAAAACTTGCCTTTCAAATATAATGGCTTAATGCACAGCATCATTAACAGCCCTTAATAAGGAAAATTGCCATTTCCTCCTTACTTTTCAATATCATGAGAAAAACACATTGAATAAAACATTTTTATATATAATCCAAAGTCAAAGACAAGCATTAATCTTTCTCGAGAGGCCAAAGAAAGGCTGTACGTCTGTGGCTTGTGTGTAATGTAGATTCCTATTGCGATTACAATTGATTACAATCCGGGAACAGAGAAGTTCATTTATATATATTTTAATTCTTATTCTAAGAGTAGCTACCTATAATATGCTTTGCATGGGAAAATAAGCACTAAGTTGGCTGTATTCAGATTTATGTGGCAGCAGTCTTGCTTTGGTCAGGACTGCGATCTGCCAGTTCTGTTGAGCCAATGTTTAATTTGACACTTTACCACCAGAAGCCGTTAATCGGAATATGGAAAATTCTTGCTTTAAACCTTACAAATCAGATTTTCAGTGAACTAAAGTGTTCTAGTGTGCTCAAAACCAGCTCAGTCATATCCAGCACAGAAGACGATGCTATGGCCATCATAATATGCCGGTCACTGAAACAATCTGAATGCTGAGACTAAAAGAAAAGATTTACATTTAAGAACTCTTAAAGATGATCTCACTCCAGCTTAAACATGCAAACTGACTTTTGAACTGTAAATTGTGCACGAGACAAGTCGAGAAAACTAATGCGTATGGTCTCTTCGGATACAGGTTATTACGATCATTCAGATTTATAACAGACTTGCATAAGCCAGAAAACTGTTCCCAGACAGGAACAAATGGTACAATAATACCCATAAAATTACAGGTACACCTTCTCAGATGAACACGCTCAAGGCCCTGCATTGCCTGTTATTAAAAACACAAAATCAAAACATTTCACAATGCTAAAATTGGCAGTAACATTTCAATTCAATATTATAAAAGCGAAAACATGCAAATAAATCAATGTTAGATGCTGAAAATTGTCACTAAATAATTAGTACTAGGTCAAAGCACATGAAAGCCAATTTAAAAAGCTGCCGCTACAAGCTATTGATTTATTCAAGTCTTTCTCTCAATTTGTAGCTAACTGACGGGGGGGAAAAAAAACTCACAGAAAAACAGATAATGGCAACCGTTCCATTTGGCCCTGTTCCAATTTGGACTCAACATTTACTGCAAAATATATTTATATACATTCCATTTTATATGCGCCACATTAAAATAAAAAAAAAGAAGAATGGGGGAATTGCATGCTTATAAGAGCATCATTGTATACAATTCACTTGTTAGATTTACTCAGCAGAAAAAGAATTCTAAAGAAATAAAAGCTTAGATGAGACATTGCTGCCTCTTTGGGAAGAAAAAAATAAAGTAAATGAATTGAACAAAACCGGCGCTTACTCCACTAACAAGCAATTTAGCTTTTCTAATTTGAAGACGACAAACATCCCATTTGTCCACAAAAGGAATTTGATAGACATATACATGAAGTCAGGCTGATCTTTTGGTATATGTAGCTACTTAACATGTAGCTAGTTTCACAAGATGTTTGTTTCATTAGCGACACCAAAGAAATGGTCCCTAGTGGGTAAACGTGGCTCGGAGAAGTGTCGGTCACTCTTTCTATTTTCAGAAGTTGTTGATGGTATGCCTCTGTTGTATGAATAGGAACACTAAATCAATCAAGTAGATTGCACTTAGTGTTGAATCATAATTCACAATCTGTATTTAGAACGAAATGGTTTTTGAAGGTAAATTTGATTAAGGTTAAAGACTGTTTAAGCTTATATCTTTCCTTTTTAAACAATAACTTAATTTTTAGTTTTTCACCAGCTGATGTAAAATGTTCTCCCCCTTTCCCTCCATATATTTAACAAAAAAGAAATAAGGGCTTCAATCATGTTTAATGTGTTTAAGAGAAAATGCGCAAACTCAATCAGTGAGCAGCCTAAACTAATTATGAGCTCAGCCAGAACAACAGACCAGTGCACGCTCTAGCTTTTGAGACGTCGAGCTGTCTATTCTCATTCGGGCCGCTCAAGATCACATTGCGATTGAAATATTTTCGCCTAATACTGCTATAAAACAAAAAAGATGAAATGTACCTGAAATAAACTATAGCCAAATAGAACTTACTATTATCTACCGACAGTGTGCCACATATGCTGGTGGTGTTGCCACGAATCGTGTCAACAGACACAAATCAGTGCTGACAAATGTGATGTGATTACAGGACTTTAGACGATTGCCATAAAAATTTGCCCGGATGCCGGCTTTTCAGCACTATACGGGCATTTACTTACACCTATAATTTGATAAGCAAATTAGTAGTACAGTAATCCCTCGCTATATCGTGCTTCGACATTCGCGGTTTCACTGTATCGCAGATTTTATATGCAAGCATATCTAAATATATATCGCGGATGTGTCGCCGGTTCGCGGATTTCTGCGGACGATGGGTCTGTTCATTTCTGGTACATGCTTCCTCAGTTGGTTTGCCCTGTTGATTTCATACACGAGACGCTATTGGCGGATGGCTGAGAAGCTACCCAATCAG
>JAAGVU020000123.1:17317223-17357240 GCA_011763525.2 Mormyrus iriodes | reverse complement strand
GTTGCTGGTTTGGGCTGTTGGCGGTGTTTTTGGGGGGGGGGGTGGGGGTGGGGGGGGGTGGGTTTCCGAGTTGTTAGGGAATTCCCCAAGTTAAATTGGGGGGGCACAGAGGTCTAGGAATATTCCAAAAATCTTCTCAAAACCCATCATTTGGTTCTGCACAGCTGGTGGACCGCTCACCTGACCTGTGGCATGGTATATGGTATTTAAGTTTGGGAAATTTGAGAAAGATTCGTGGTGTACTTTTAGATGTACAGTATTAACAAGATAAAGTACCCTCAGCAATTGCCCTTTCCGTCCCTTGCTGCTACCTAGCGCTGCTGCTTCAAATTTGTCTCAAAATTAATCAGGTTTACATCTCATCCATATGTTTTTTTATGAAGTGGTAATAACATCAAATCCAAGACAATAAAACCATCAAATACTTTTTCAGTTATGATCACAAGGTCAAGTAATGTCTGACATCACCCTTCTCTTTGCTGCCGCTAAACAGTGTTATGACAATTTTCATGCTATCGGTCTCCAAAATTGAGCACTTCACCCATACAATGTCTCTGCAAAGTTTGAAAAAGATCCTTCAAATACTAAGTTATCACAATAACAGAACCAAGTGTCAAAACTGCCCTTTTACTTGCAATCACTATGCTACGCTGCTTCAGTTTCATGGCAATCGGTCTCAAAAATTGATTAGTTCCAGATCGCCACCCACACAATGCCTCTGCAAAGTTTGAAATAGATCCATCAAATAGTTTGAGTTATTGCGCTAACAAGAAAGTGCCTGTGGCGGTGGTGAACTGGTCCCAAAACCATATGTATTCCCTGTCTGGGTAATACACTACTGACAAACAACCCTCTATGACAGGGGTAGTAGTTTGTGTGCAGACAATTTGAAGACTTACCACCAGGTCGGTAAACGACATCATCCTCTGTAATGAACGAGGTGATTTCGCCATTCTCAGTACGCTCATAACGGGACTTCTTCTTCGGAGTCTTTTTCTTGTGTTTCTTGCTGGGCTCCTCCGTGATCACACTCGCATTCTCAGGGTCCTCATCCTCACTGTGGTCACTTTCAGCATAGTTCTTGGCTCCACCTTCTAGAGTGCAGCTGCGGCGGGGCCTCGAGTTCTCGGTGTCCCGCGTTCTCTCCCTCTTGTCCCTGTCTCTGTCCCTCTCCTTGTCCTTCTCTTTGTCAGCAGTCATGATTTGCCACGTGCCTTCCTCTGTCCTCTCACGGCTGGGCCTCCGTGAAAGGTAGACTGTGAGCCTGGGCTTCAGTCTTCTGAATTTAACACTCAGATCCAGGAAGAATTTGGCCACACCAAGAACCCCAGCGTTTCACAAGAGCTATGGGTAAAATGGGGGGGGGGGGGGGCAAAAAAAAATGCAATCATCTGTCAATGAAATCAGAATACAGTCACAAAACATTGTGCTGTAATATACATTTGTATATATGTTTGTAATGTGCCATTTGCCTCACTTGGACAAAAGTATCTGCTATATAACAAATGTAAACAGATGGGAGAGTACACATGCAATGATATGAAAAAGTTAAACGACAAAGGGCTAACAGAGCTTTATTACAGCCACCCTCAAAGCCTGAGGCCAATGTTCCTCTTCATTTCCAGTGCAGATATTAACTGACAGGACAGCTGCTTTTCCTGTTATGCATTCCTTAGACAGCACCGTTAATTCACTCAAGAAGTAGTTGCAGTTGCATACATGCACAATGGTCTATAGGAGGCCTCCTTCTGATCTAATCCAAGAAACACCGGAATCTGATGAGTAGTGAAAACGACAGCCACAATGAGACCATTACCATTAACTGTAAATGTTTTGAATGTTGCTGTACAAATTGTGTTCAAATGTCATTTCACCAAGTTTAAAAGGGACTTCAGAAATTTCAAAACTCACATTCCAGCCTGTATCTTAAGTCATATTGTTGTGTTCCAAAATTACTGTAAACTCACAATGACACCCATAATTTACAAAGGAGACTAGCAGGCTTGCTTAAAAATATATCCTCAGGTTACATGCACTCCTCAGGGTTTAGCCAACAGCAGTCAAATCCACCAGTTTACATACCAGAAATTAAACGAAAAAGGTGTGCTGCGGACAAGTAAATATAGAAAGCTCCCCAGTTTCCCAGGAGATCCTATATAACATACCATCTATCAACACATTGTGCAATAATGAGTGCAAAAGCAAAGCAGAAGGGTCTCACTTACTCTACACAATATATTTCTTCTTTAGATCTTCAGACAATAAATCACAAACTAAACATTCACAAGCCAATAATGCTTCAAGATAATGAAAAAAAAATACCAGGGAAAATCTGGAGGCAATAAAATACCACTTTTTGGAGATCTTAAGACTAAATATGATTGGCAAAGATTAGTTTTTCTAAAATCTTACCAGTCAAATATGAACTGTGTGCTCAAATTATTCTTGTGGAAAAACCTTCAGGAAAAACTTCCAAAGCAAAGCACTGCAGCATGCAATCAGAGAGAGAAGAATAAAAGGAACTGGCTGCTACATCAGTACAAACCACACAGATTTGGTCATCTAATGGAGCCATTTAACTAATACTCAAGGTGTATCGACAATTCAGAAAAATAGACATAACAAAAGAGGACGAAGTGCCACCAATGAATTCACAATCAATTTCTACCTTCAAAAGCAGCTGGTATGTTTTCAGTCTGCTATCTTTTATATTGTCTACACATCTGTCTATACTAAAGACTAAATAATAATTCCATAACTAGAAGCCTGGAGCCTTTCCCATGATACACAAGGCCTTGGGTATCACACATCCAGGATGACATACCGATCCATCACACAGCAGGCACGTACTAATGGCGATTTAAAGACAACCGTCGGCTCAAACTCTATGCCCAAGGAAGAAAACTGTAGTATCTGCAAAACAAAACACAGGGAGAGCACGCAAACTCCACACGCAGAGCCAGAGCAGAAATGAATGCCCAGGAGCCCTGGAGGTGTGATGTACTGAGGCAGGCTCAATAATAATAGTTTGACACCCACCCCCGCCCCCCCCCCCAAAAAAAACAGCCTTAGTGACTAGCAACCACACAAAGGAATCAGGAAGGCAGACAGCTCTTTGCAGCATCTGAAGACGATGAAAGAAAAACAAGATCCAAAACCGAACTGACAAGAATGTCAAGGCAGAAGTGTTTTTTTTCTTCAAGATTTTAGAGTGCTTTTAGAGTGCTTTTTTTGAGTGAATGTGGTATATTCAACACATCCATTACATTTTTAGTCCAAGGAGGAATCAAAAGCTAGTCTTAAAATTAAAACATTATATTCTTGACCAAAATACTTGTGGAGAAATAAGTAGACCAAGACTGAACATTATTTTGACCAAAAAAAGCAGTGGAAAAAAATACATTGGTTGTTACATGAACAGTGGTAAGAATTACCCAAGACGCATACATTAAATCATTTAAAAGGTTACATGATTTCCATTTTTACGCACTATTATAGGTAAGAAGGCAGTCACTTTAAGTGACTTGTCAATTACTTTTTGAAATCAGAAAAACCACTTTACTAAATTCAAGACGGCTGCAATGTTTCGGCAGTTTGGTAAAACCCGACACTCCACAACTGAAACACCAGAGCAAAAATGCATTTTAACACAAAAGTCCTTAACTATATTTTTTAAAATGAGATACCACTGATTAAATACGAAAAGATACATTGTGAAATAATGCAAGTCAAATGTAGCAATTTGGTTTGTTGAGACTATATCCCTATTTACTGGCCTATCAGTTCTTGAAAGACAGAACGCTTAATTCATTTGGTTTATAGTGGATGTTTGTGATTTGCTCATGAAGAAACTTTTGGGCAGATGTTCCATTCCATGTCTGTCTGACAACACATAGAAAGCTTCTCCATTGCAACACAATACCATTCACAAAACTGCTACTTTAGAGCTACGGGAGCCACTGACAGAGAACTTCACAACAATTATTCATAACAGGTATGCGATATGTTATCTGCTAAAAGCCAAAACATTTTTGTTGGATTTTTTATTTTCAGGAACGCTTAGACAATTTACAATGCAAAATGTGTGTTGTTTTCTCGCATATTACCATAAAACAAATTTTGTCAACTAAAAGATAAATTAAGAATTAACCGCCAAGTTAATACTGTTATCACAAATTTCTTAAAAGATAATTCATGAATTTTTTTTATTTATTCTGTATGGATAATATTTTGAATGCCTGACTAGCATGTTCTTTAACCAATACAGGAATCATAATTATTTTAAAGCACTCTGCAGCAACATATTTCCAGTTTTGATTAAACTATTTATGCTCGATTTTGCAATGATTTTGAGTTAAGAAAAACCTCCAGACAATCTTACAATCATTAGTTAGGCAGACATGCACACACAGTAATTAAGGACTAATCGTACTACCCCTAATAACCTTGGGCTTTCTATTAATCCCATTACTTTACAGGGTAAAAATAGCAGCACCATTTCTCACATCCAGTCCGTTTAAACCTCCACCACCCATATCCAATTATTTAATATTTATCCTCAGGGAACAGAGAATCTGATACGATGATATGCGATTCGAAATCCATTTTCCTTTTATACATTTTTTTCCCTCAAAAATGCTGAAAAATACCACAGAAAAACAATTCCAATTGGTGGTGAATTTTGGTCCTGTTTGTTGGGACTGTATTGCGATCTTGGATGGATAGCTATCGTTTTTAAATAGGATCCTATCCTTACCTCATGCTCAGAACAAGATACATTTTTGGACAAAGCACCTGCTGTGGACAGTGAAAACAGACCCAGGAACCACTAACCAAGGGTAACCTGAGCATATTGAAGATTCCATTAAAAAGAAAAATGAGTTATTCTCCGTCTGCTTGGGCAAACAACTGTGCAAACACTCCAATAGTTTATCTTCATAACAGTTTTTACATTTTATCAGCTGCGTTGTGGGTAAAAGCTTCCCTATGACCTATACCACTTTACATATATAATATGCAAACATACTGTGTTTATACACAAAAACACATCAAAACTCCATGTTTAAGGAACGTTCTGAGTAAGCCAGTACATGCAATGGCGAAAGCTTTTAAATGGGGCCAAGTAAGACCAAATTACAGACACCTAAGCAGTCAAAAGTTTAAATTAAAGTGTTTTACATACACACACGTAAAAACAACAAAAGGGACAAGAAATTCAAAACACATGAGGATAATCCACAGCCCCCCAGAGTGCGGGATTTAGTCCAGATCATTCAGACTAACCATAAAAGCTTGTGGCAGTGCTTGACTTTATATCACCTTTAAAAGAGGCGGTGTTTCACCAGTCATTTCAGCCAACAGCTTGCTGTGTCAGTACAAGTTTCTGTAGCATAGCCTGCTGGTCAGTTAATGAATGGCCAGTAAACAGTAAAGCGAGATCAAATTTTGTATAGCAATCTGCCATTCATCAATGAGAAGCCACTTATTTTCAAATAATTGATCCACTCAGATTATATTTAATATCTTTAGAATCAAAACACCCTATATATAAGTCAGCTAAGCTTAAAGTAAATATTTCTTGGATGCCTGACTTCTTTTAATACGCAACATTTAAAAATTATATGCCAGCAGGTCATAACTGCCCTGGCCTGGGTGTACACCTAAGTTCAGTCACACTTTTTAGTAATACAACATAAAAATACTAAGTAATGACGACATAAAAATTAAGACCATACTAGTCTAATGTCTAAAAAATAATTCACAGGTTTCCCGATCTGACTTAATTTAGCATGCATGGCTGATTATTCTCCTGGAGAAGTGTCTGTTTTGCCATCACTAAGAACTGCCACATTGCTCACGTTTCTTTCATCTCATCTTCCATTTCACCTGCCAATTCTGCCTGTAGCACAATAATTAATATCAGTTCATCTTATAAAACAAAAACATGGGTACTTTACCAAGGGGCAGTTCTTTTATAACAGCAGCCAATTCCTGTTTGTTTGCTGCTCACTGTAGTTTGGCTGAACCTGATACATAACCTGAGATAAGCATCTCAGCAGACAAGATATTCTGAGCAGCAGTGTTTTAGCAAAATTGTCACCTGACAGCTACTTTTACTATTACCATGGAGATTTACAGAAGTCTGTTACCACACTACCCATTCACGTAGTTACATATTAGCCAGTGATGCCATCTAGTCTTTGCTGGTAGAGTTAAAGTGTTTTGGGTAACACTATAGCACAGGGGTGGGGAACCTGATCCATGAAGAGCCGGTATGGGTGCAGCTTTTTGGGCAGACCTCTCAATCAGCCAATAACAGCGAGTCCCCAGGACTGGAGTTGAGAACCACCACTTAATTATTGGCTGACAGAGGTCATCCCAAAAACCCGCACCCACAGCGAGTCAGGATCAGGTTCCCCACCCCTGCTACAGCATTTTTTCTTGCCAAGGAGGATGAAAGCTTTGGTAAGATATTTGTGCTTAAAAGAAAAAAACATTACTTGTGAAATGGCTAGATATGAGAGCTAAGCACTGGACTAGCTGGCAAGTCAGTGCCAGAGTTTGCAGTGACATTAAGGTGCGACCGGCAAATTTTTACACCTTTCCACAATACGCGTGGCCATACTAACACCAGTAAAATGTGTGCGTGCACCTTATGTATATTGCCTTGTACTGAAAAAGGGGACAGTACTTAGGTATGAAGGGCACTGCAGAGGTGCCCTACCAGCTAATTTCAACACTGGCTACCCGTGAAGAATACCAAGAAAATTGTTTCAAATAACTCATGTTAAAAGGTAACAACTATTCCGTTTACATACCACACAGTCATGGATGGGAGTTAAATACATAATTGTGGATCTGCAAAAGTAGTCTTTTATCAATAAGCTCCAATAGCGTTAATGTGTCTGTAGTTAAGGACTAATAAAAGAATCGTCTGTGTTATTTCCTTCATTCAAAATCTTTTCACAGACAAAGATGTTAAATCTTTTGAATTACTCTGCCTACCCAGTACTAAAAGCAGAACAGAATTTCAAGTTACTTGATGCTTATTTAATCCTGCAATCTTAAGTGTGGGGCACTACTGCACAGTCTAATGCAATCATCTTAACAAAAAACTGTTAGTGAGGTCACCTGTTACTGGGAAATCATATTCCTCTAGCAGGATCACAAACTCCTTTCCCTTGTGCAAAGTTATTGGCACAGTGGGAATTACCTCAGAGAGGGATGGGGGGGGGAAAAAAGGATCGCGACACTTTATATTGTGAATCGTGAAAAATCTCGGAAAACAGCTGCTATTAAAGAAACCCCTTACAACATGTTCTCATAGAAGTTACATTACATTATGGCTCTAATAAGTATCTACCTAAAATTAAGAGCAAAATACTTAATACTTAGTTATATAATATAGAGCTATAGAGCAATGCTGACAATCAAATTGTCCCCATGGTTGTGGATATCCTGGTTTTCACCTGTACGATGCTGCCACAGCTATTCAATGGCTATTCAGTATTGAACTCTGAAAAGCAAAATAATTTTTTTCTGCTTCCCTGCTGCATCTTATTCAAGACTGTTCAGCCCCAAATTGACAATTAACTGGACCCAGACAGCTGGTCTGTTCTCTACAGAACATTTTTCATATGAACCACACTGACAATAGTCTGCATCATCTCAAGATCTTCACAACCAACCATGCCTAGTCATGTCATCTATGATCAATCCATTGTTAGATGGTTCGTTTTGCAATTTTCATTTTCCTCTGGAAACATAATACATTTTGGCTAAGAAAAAGGTAACATCTTTAAAAAGGATGGTCACCATTTAAGGACATGTTTTAAGTATAACATATCTGCATACATTACACACAAAGTAGCGGAATATAAAGTCATCAAGAGATCTTTTAGATCACTTCAAGGCTCCCGTTTAAGCTGAATGAGCGTGGTTTCTTATGACATTTCCAGTAATTCAATCAATAAGCCAGAGGAGAACTAGGTCAGCACAATGCAAATCGTTAATGTTAACATCACAGGTTATGCACATGCAGCTCTCACATCACGAGGACCCTTACGGTCAGCTGGGTTGAGATTAGATTTGGGTAGCACATGATCTTGTGACAGTATTTTGAAAAGCAACACTATTCTAGCATTTTTAATCTTGGCAATAAAATCCCCCTCCCCGCCCCCAAATCCAAAATACCGCTGTAAACCGTATTACTTTAATATTGTCCTAGCCAAGTTGAGATCGTTTTGCCAAAAAATTTACTGTCATACGAAGTAAAATTTAGCAAGCTTTGCAAGTGCAATGATAGTTCCTTTTCAAGATGACTAGTACATGTTAAAAATCTGTGCGACGTCTACCATTGCTGCTTTTGCAAGAGCTCTGCATGCGCTCTCCGAGACAATTGCAATCATTTTCGTCCTAGCTGTTGGACTTTCTCAGACAGTGTGGCGCATTTGTGTGAAATTTAACAAAAATGACTGAGGAGAAAAGCGAACAAGAACTAGTCATCAAAGACATTTGCCTGCCACTGTATGGAAATATTCTGGATTCCATTAAGAGGATATTGAGCAAAAACAAGAGATTTGTTGATACCGCTGCAAAACTCGTAGAAACAAAACAAGTTCCATTTGGACTATAGTTTATTTTGGGTCAATTTTCAACTTCTTTTTTGCATTATAAATATATTATTTATCGTGAAATTTGAAATTTCACATGATGATTACATTTTTTCCAATGTTGCACTGCCTATGAATACCCAGAAATACAAGTATTTCAGCAGGCAAAATGTATCTATTAAAAATCCCAGGTTTTGATGTAATAATTTCTTTTATATTGACATTTTTGCTTCAGGGGGTCTAAGGTAAAACTCAGTTTTCATTATTGTAGATTTTGCAATAATGTGCCAGACTACAGATGAGACATGAAGATGAGAGAACATGTATATTTGATATCATTTTTATAGGTAAAAGGTATTTTCAATTCAAATGTAGGCTAAATTTTAGGCATTAATCCAACACAAGTAAAGTTGTGTTAATACTTCAAAGTTGACTAACCACGTTATTACAAGAAAATTATGGGTATTTTTATTTTGCAGATTTTATGCATTAGCCAACCAGTTGCCCAGAGAGCAGTAGAGAAAGCAAATGCCATCATTTTCAGACAGAGAAAATAAAAATGCATGCTTGAATCGCTGCATTTTTCCTTCCAGTGTAAGAACACATTAAGTAAAAGGCTGAAATTAACAAGCGTTTCCTTTACTTTCTATTTTCCACATTTTCTCAGTAACACGAGCTCAAAAACACATTGACCATGTTTACACTCTGTTTTAAAATGCATCTCTGGACTTTGGATCATAGGTAGACAGCTGAGACATTGCCGTTTACACCTGTGTCCATCATGCGTCTCCAAGGTGTCCAGCTGACCACGTGTTTTCAGATTTCATTGCTGCCTCGCGCAGAGTTATTGCAAACGTCCTTGTCGGGGACGCATCCAGGACACATTTACACTACAAAAGATATGCGGTCAAATGCGGCCCAGACCACCTGGACAAGTGGTTTGAGTAATCGGATCACAACGAGTCTTGGTGGCTATTTACACCTGTATTTAGCCCAAGATGTACTTTAACGTTAGGTGTAAATAGGGCCATTAAAACCAATGTTAGGTTTGATTAGAATCTACACTTCGATTTACCCTTAGGTCTGAAACATCTATTGAAGGTGCTTTTCCGTGCGGGATAATTTAGTACATTCAACAATGTAACCTTTAAAAATATATTTTTCACAATGAAAGCTACTTTATAACTGGTTAATTCACTAAAGTATATAAACCAGTTTAATTCTCTTACTTGAAGACTGGTTAAAAAAAAAAATTAAATCCTGGCTCTGCACAAGAAAACGATTTACATGCTGAAAGCATTAAAGGATATTGAGGGGGTCTATTTAGCTATTCAGTAACTTTTGTAATGTTACAAGCCCTTTAAACACACTGGTGAATTCAACTCATACTGCAAAGCCGGCCTCACATCTCTTACAAGCGGAACATCTCTGTGCTAAGCATGAATTACAGTATTAGTTTTTTGAATGCGCAACTGGTAAACGTTAAGTTTGGCTACAGCTGAAAAGGTACAAGTTATCTTTTTTCTTTTCCACTTTGAAACTAATACGCATTATTAAAAAATCTACACCAACACAAAACAAAAATTTAATTATGCATCATTAATGCTATATTTAACATGAATGTTTTCAGAACAGAATCAGCTGCTTACTGTGAAAATCAAGTTAGCGCCTCAATTTTTACTTCATTTACACAAATTATATATGGGGTATAAAATGTTTATATCACAGAAGTGATTTATTTTATTCTTCCAGGGCTTCTACGGAGTTATTTTCAGCAGCTATGTTAGATGCTGTTCCTCATAATATTCCATGGGCTCCATAGTCCAGTGCCACTGAAAATTAAATGTTCATCAAAAAAATTAGCATATCTGAGTACAAATGTTTTCACATTCTGCGACATTCTTTTCACCTGCAGTATTCATGTGCTTATAGAAATTTTCCATCTGAATATTTCAGACTTCCTTAAAACACCCCAAATTTTAAAAAGCTTCAAACACCGCTCAGCGTGAAGGGAGACATCGTGAATAAACAAAAATCAGCACATAGTCCTTGGATTAGAATTTTATAATTTTATAGAATTTTGACACACATGTGCATGACGCAGGTAGTGAAACATTTTAACATGAAACAAAATCAATCACCACATTATGACTCTTACACACAGACCGCTCACAAAAGCAGCTTCATTAATCAGAATGATGAATAGTTCTAACAGCCAGAATAATGCATTGATGAAACTGTAAAACACCACAAAAAGAACACTATATTCCAAAACACAAACTATATTATGCATACAAACACACATTGCACAAAAGAAACCAAATCCAGGCTTGATTGCTACCCCTAAATTTTAAACCTATAGTTTAATTTGTATTCATCATGCCTGGCTAATTTGAATGCATGATTCATTGTCCCCCAGAAGGCTCACACAGCCGGCCATTTGTTCAGTTAACCCACACACAGACACACACCATCGCTTTTTAAATGTTCCCCGGATTGTCAGGTCATCATTACATAAACAAAACAGGAACGCAGAAAGGCTGGTAAGGACAGTGATTCCACTTTCAAAACCTTGCTGTGTTTCCCACCACATTATGCTTCTTTAAGAGACTTAATGACCTTGATTTTTATCAACTGATGTTCCTCACCCAATCTATGGATTCCAAAAATTATGTTTCACTGAAACTTATACCCATATCAATGGAATATATGGAATCATAACTTAAATATTTCAGAATAGATATATTCCAATGTCGCTGCTACTGTTGTATATCGCCGAAAATGCAAAATGTTGATTATAGCTTCTCAAAATGGAATGCCTTTTCGACAGCACGATAGGTGCTAGTATGGAACACTGCACCAACAACTTCTGTCATACAAAAAAAAGCAACACGCTTAGGTTACACGTAAAATATACATATCTGTTCATCAACAAAAGCTTAAATCAAAACTATCAGACAAGAGATAAAGAAAAAAATGATGCATGAGCAGAAGATGTGCCTTCAGCACTGATTATTTGGGATTGTTGGAAGAGAGTGAGTTTTATCAGTCTGTCACAAGCTGATGATACCACCTACAAAAGGAAAGGGGGGTAAGGCAACAAAGGAAACATGCTGCTCTACCTCCGAAGAAATTGTGACAATGTGTCCCTAAAGCCTCGACACCAAGACACTCCTGATAATTTTACATTCAATGATGCTCGTGTTTGATTAAATGGGTGATACTACAAGAACTAAAAATCTCCCACAGCTTTCTGAATGATGGATTCTGTCAGACTGCCAGACACCTTCGAAACAGTATAATGACACCCATAAGCAAAAAGCTCAATCCAACATTAAAATATCACCTTTTAAGCATACAGTAAAATTAAATATGTGCAGGAATTCAAATAAAAAACCTTAACGTAGGCTTGACGTTTTTGAAGTTAATGAGGAGCATCATTATAATGAAACAGCCTTAAACATGAGCCCAATGAACAAGCATCACCGACAAAACATAAAACATACTATCCCCTTTACCAGTACATTACAGCACTCATCTCTCTGCAAAAAGATCCCGCTTTAACGTCACAACTAGCTTCCAACTCATTTGCACATGACAGCTTATTTATTATTCAGAGTAAACTGCAGTCTGACCTCTCATGAAGTATTTAAATCCAACACCAAACAGAAGCGCGTCCCTATTGAGAGCAACATATTCATAATGTTTACACTCTGAAAATAATGATAAAATAAATGGCAAGTCATTCGTGCCGATTTCTTGCTACACTCATACATGAAATAGCTAAATTGTATCTAGTAAATCTTTCAGAAATACCATATAAAAGAAAGCATATTAATTTATAACACACTGCTGTCCTATCGGGGTGTGCATCTACTGTCTAAAAGCCTGAAATTGATATGACAAAGACTTCCTAAAACAAATTCGTAACACAGGAATTCTCCTGCTAATTACACTGCCTGTTTAAACATGTCTGGACATCTGGAGGGGTAGATAACTGTTTTAAGGAATTTCTCCAGCACACAAAAAAAAACATGTTCTGTCACATGGGCTGTCACCTGACCTTCAACCTCTATCTGAAATGGCTGCCAAGGCCTTTGTTATTTCAACACAGGAGACACTGGACAGCAAATGCCCAAAGAATGTATGAAAAACAAAATCAATCTAAATATCTGAAAATAAGGCAGGGCTGGATAAGATGCGTAAAATTCTACGTGTAAGGAAGTACAAGGGCTATAAGCACCAATTTGCAATCAGAATCATCCCACTCACTATGCTGTGAATAAAAGCACCATCGAATCGCAGTAAATTAATCACATTTGAATTATCGAGCCAGAGGTCAAATCCCAGTTAATAGGCTGTGAGGGAGAGGGGGAAGGCACAGCAAAGCCAAGGAACACAAAGCCAATTACAGAGCTCGCATTTATTACACAGAAAAGCGTCTGTGTAGCGAACCATGTTAGCCCAGACCTTTTATTTAATGCCTCAGCTTTCAAAAGGGGAACATCTGTTCATAGTTTGGCGAAAGTAAAAGCGTGCTGAATCATGTAAAAGGTGGATTTGAGCGAAGCACAAACGTGGCCTTTAGCGAAAACGGGGACGCCGAGGGTCCGTCGGTGTCACGGGAGCGGAAACGCGCGTCCTCTTAACTCGCCAGCGTATTATTTTACCCCGGCTAACACTTACTTGCTATGGGCTTTTACTAGTCGCATACAAGTCCTCAGAAACAAAAGGAAGTAGCTAGCTAAGGCTGATCGCTTTGCCCTTACTCGGCAACTGGTCAAGCAAGTCTGCATAACCTTTCCCCCGTCAAAGGCTTGCGAAAATATGACTACATCCTAACGGCGCACGATCAGTAAATAATAACCACTTACACAACAAGTCCATGTACTTAAAAAGTGGAGGAATACCTTAAGCTTGGAATACCAATTTCGGCTGGCACTGTAATTACACGCACACTAAGGAAGATTCGGCTAGTGGGGCTGGAGTGCAGCCGAAACCCTGTAAAGCGCTATAAACGCCGTCCATCTACTGTGTAGAAAATGAACAAAAGTTAAGTGCAGAGGCTTTCCATAACGACTCCAGTGTGTCGGAGATCCAGAAAGTTACACTTAGGAAAAGAGCCGGCGAAGAGCTAGTCCTAGCTGTGTATGATGCGAAAGCATGGCGTGATTGCCAGTCTGTTTTAATTAAAAGTCCCTAATGCCATGCTGCCACCCCACGACCAGCACATTCACGTCGTCTCTCTTAACCATCTCTGTTGTGTTTGCTGCCCCCACCTCCCTCCTTTTCCTCCTCCCATTAAATAACACTTACCCGCCAGCCTGATAATCTTTAAAAAATAAATAAAAAAAAGGAAAGAAAAAAAAAAAGATCCAACTGACTGCTTGCTACACCTTCAAAGGCAATGCCGCGGTTACTCTCGAATGACCCCCGTCAATCCTTCCGTGTAGTCTGGGCCGAGTCCAAACGGCAGGGATAAACAATATCGCCCACTTCATCCGTTAACAATCGCTGGCCACAGCCGAGGAGAAACACGCATTTTCCCCCCAACAAAAGGCGGCCTCGCGGGGCTGCTCGCTCGCGCTCACAGCACCGGGACAGTTCCCGGTGAACGTGCGCCTCGCGCAGACCCACACTGCGCTAATGGGGGAATCCGAGATGAAAGGGCTAAGTTACTACAAGTAGTAGGTGCCGCTGTCCGCGAATAGGAAATCAGTGAGCTCACCTTGTACTCCGCTTCCCTTTCCTCACACGCGCGCTCTCGCGCTCTCACCCCTCGCGTGCATACACGCCACATTCCCTCCCTCCCTCACTCCCTCCCTCAGCTGTTCAGCAGACGTATCCACATGGCTGACCTAGTCTTCCTTTATGGAGACATTATTGAAGCCCCCCTTCAATACACGCACGCACGCACGTACACACACACATACATACATACATACATACACAAAAGACAGGCTGCTGGGGGGGAAAAACACGGCCTGGATTCTACTGGGACAACAGGACATAAAGGAGAAATCTTGGGTGATGGAAACTCCTAAGGGGAATGTCTGCTCGAAAATGCTTCAGTAAGCAAATTATTAAAACCTGTATACCGGGCGTGATCAACCGCTCACGTGTCACTATTGCGCTGAATTTTATTAGCAGCCTGATGTTTAACTGCACACCAAATGCATTTTATAATAGTGACAGGGATTAAAAACCCATAACGTTTACCTATACCTTATGCCTGTCTAACCAATAGGATATATAAAGTTAAATTTGTAAACAGTTTACATGGAAACACACAATATCATAACCCCAACAAAATACGGCAGCTGAAATCGGTAACTGAGCTGCCATTGTGTGAATTGGGAGTGTTCTCGTGTTAAATGGAATAAATTCATATTGTTAAAGAAATGCAATAATTAATGCTGAGTAAGTGTACAGATCATATGAGGGAAGTCCAGCAGATTATTGACCCCATAAAAGACAAGATAGCAAATGAATGTATTTTAATCTTGTCAAACCTCAAAAATGATTTTCCAGTGCATCACAGAAGGACAATTTCTTTGGCAAAAATGGTTTACCTTTAAAGATAAATCGATAACATTTATCAATCCCCCAATATTCTGTAACAGACTTGTAGTTTATCTACACCATGCAGAGGCAACATAGGGTACACTTAGTACAGGAAATCAGCTTGACAGTTAATCTTGTTCCATAATTTAAAATGCATTCTCAGATGAGAGCACCACTGATGTTAAAAAAGCAAAACAGATAATCAAGTTTGATGACAGTATTTACATGGTGTGATGAGCTTTAAATCAGTTAGGCAGTCAAGTTTCCAGTGTGAAGTGAGGTTTTAAATAATATCTTCCACCACAAGTCTCATATAGCACAAGTAGTTTGCTGTCACATGGCTGAGCAAAACTAAGCACTCAATTTCAGCAGCACCTCAGGCACTTTGCAGTCCAAATCTGTTCAGGATAATAAGAATGTTTCACTCACTAAATGCATCAAGAAGTGAATTCAAAAGTAGGCACAGCTATCAATTCAAATTAATGTATAGTTCTGAGCTTCAAAATGTTGCTTTGTCTGATCTCCATCTTCACTAGTTTTATATTGCCCCAATCACCGGTCATTAAAATGTCAGCCACTTTGACAAGTTCCTCAGATAATCACTGTTGTATCCATGAAACAAGTGAACAGATGGGATTCAGAGCCAGCAAAACAAGAAAAACAAATCTTTAATGGGTCAATCCATCCATTCATTTTCTTGTTCAAAGCAGAACATTGTGAGCAATGCAAATACATATTACATATACATTACATAACAGGCAGAACGGAAGTGCATAGCTATTGGAAGCAGAGCAGTGGAACACACCAGCACAAACAGCAGACACATGAATGCATATTAAAACATGCTGTCCCACTGAGGCCAAGGTCAAATGTGTTTTTAAAAACAAAAATCAGGAAGTAATGCCTAATACCCCTAGTTCAAAGAAAACAATATGCAAATGTATCCCAAAATTGCAAATACAACCCAAAGCTAAAATGATTTAGTTAAATACTGAGAAATCAAGAGATGAAATAAAATGAGACACTTTGGTTAAACAAAGATTTCAAGACTCACTTTTCCAGCAATTTTAGGTTAGATAAGAACAATGAATGGATGTGTACTGGTAATACACTCTACATTCTCCAGGGCTAACAATGCCTTCATGCAAAACCTTTATAAAGTGTACTTATGCCTTCTACCAAATCCTTACTGGTGTGAAAAAGCTTATTGAAAAAGCATTATCTAGCACAGAATTTAATGAGGTCATTTCCAGTCATGACACATGTATGTGTAACAAACCTCACTAAATACATGTAAATTTGCTGATAAACTATGAAGTGTGAAGTCACTCCCCCAAAGAAAGATTATGTCTTATCTAGTGCAGAACATAGCAAGTTAATAGCTAAAGGTTAATAGTTAAAGACACTAAAAGCTTATGGTGCTGCTGTTTGGTAAGGATCTAAATTTGATTCCATTTCAGACCAAATACTTTAAGTTTACCCCATAAAGAAAGCAAATTACAAAATTAAAAGCCTAATAATAAAATGTATATAAACTCGTTGTATTTTGGTCCTTAATCTTCTGACATCTGAAAATGTGGATTCCGTAGACTTTAATAGGTTCACTTAGCTAGGACCCATTTTTTTCTTCCTGAAGGACTTCAGTTAGCCTTTCTGCAAACCACTGCTATACTGACCTGTTATTCTACGCTTCCTG
This sequence comes from Mormyrus iriodes, assembly GCA_011763525.2. Classification (NCBI taxonomy): domain Eukaryota; kingdom Metazoa; phylum Chordata; class Actinopteri; order Osteoglossiformes; family Mormyridae; genus Mormyrus; species Mormyrus iriodes. The sequence goes on along the minus strand of JAAGVU020000123.1, from coordinate 17,340,368 downwards.
TTAGCGCTAATGAGTCTGGCCATTCTCCTCTGACCTCTCTCATTAACAACGTGTTTTTGCACACAGAACTGCCACTCTGGATTTTGTTTTTTGCACTGTTTTCATTTACCTCTAGACACCACAGTGTGTGAAAATACAAAGAGAGCAACTTTTTTTTCCCCCTGAGATTGTGGAACCACAGTACTTTGCGCCAACACTCACACCACATTCAAAATCCCTTAGATCAGTAACCAAACCTTCTGACCCTGTCTACAAGTATTCATTTGCACACATACTGCATCCATTGTGCAAGACTGCATTAACAGGTGTACCTAACATATTGGCCACTGAACATGTATTGTAATTTTCTCTTAACAGTCACATGGGCCACCGCTCAGCAATAAAACCCCTCTCCAGGAGAGGATCTGTGTTTTATATGGCTAATTTTAACTATAGTTTCAATATGGTTTATAAAATCCATTTACAATTTTAAATATGACTTGATTGCAATTGTACAGAACACCTTGGAGGGAGCCATAGGGAACCTTAACTAGACGGCACACTATTAGACAATTTAATACCATATATGGCAATGCATTCGCTTCAGCCATCTGACATTCCTGCAAAAATTGCAAATCATACTGGTTACTCTATCTGGTTTTCTTAACATTATTTCTGCAAGTACAGTGTCTGTGACCCATCATATTCTGACTAATAAGATAATGTGACATCCTCAAATGACCAGCAATTATAAAGAGCTGAAAGGGAATAAACCGAGGTCAGACCTGAGAACTGATCTGACCACTGTGTCATCATTCCTTTCCCACTGAAAAAGGTCACCGTCACACTTTGTCCACCAGCCAGAATTTGGGTACTTTTATACTTTCGCAATCAAAAAAAAACAAACAAAACTTTGCCTTTGTTTCTTGTCTTAATTTGTGTTAAATGCCCCCCCCCCCCAACAGCTGGTGTCATACACATTTTGATAAATGGTGTTGCATACATGCAATACTTAAGACTGTACAAATCTCTTACAACTCAGAATTAGTACCTCTGCCATTACGGCTGTTTTTCTACAAACCATTAACGTTTTCATGTACCACACACATTTATACTTACATAATTTTCTTGTCTATTGGGTATGGATAAGCAATAAATCCTAAAAATGTCTGAAATGTTTGTTTTCACACTACATTATCCAGCTATGAAAATGCAAGAAATGAAAATTATTTCTCCAACATCTCCCACAATTCATTACCTTAGAAATTTACCCTGCGCCACCACTTTTCCAGGTCCTTACTCATTCATCATCTGGCAATCCAATACATAAAAAAATGTGGGTTTAGCATGTATATCTATGAGCATTTTATTTCACGTAATTAAAAGTTTGAGGACGGCAGGTTTTCTAAAAACAAAACGCACACTGGGTATTTTATAAAATAGCAAAATAGTTTGGCATGTCTTCAACAGACTAGGGGCAAAGGGAAATTAAGACATGGCACACAAACAGCCCATCAGCTGACATCAGCCTGCCCTCCTGCGCATGGATTAACACGGCACCCACACGCCACCCTCTCCCCCACTATCACTCAGACACAGGCCGCAAGTCACCCACCCCCGCGGTGTTGCTGCTTTGCTTCACACAGTCTTGCATTTCTGTTCAGGCTCCCAAAAATCAACATTTATCCGGCTTCGGAATAATGCACATGGAAAGCAACTCCAAATGAAACGGAGCTTGAAGTACTTTCCTAAAAACATGAGCACTGCCAATATTACAAACATTGACATATCCAGTGTGCAAGTAGGTATTCGCTATATACAGGTTAAATTGCATTGTCAAAACAGTGCAAATGCACCCTTATTTTATGCACATTTGCAATGTTACTAGAAAGTTTAACAATACTTTAAAAAAGTGGAAGAATGTATCAGCACTGAAGAAATTACAGCAAATTTTAACCTTCATACCGTCACTGTGTGCCAGTTACGCCAATCCCCGATTATAAAGTAGCTTGTTTTTAGATGAACCATTAACACACTATTTAAATTAACTTTCATTATAAGTCAGCCAGCAAAACTAATATTTAAACCACGAAAATTCAAACCAGTTCAGATTTAAACTTGCAGCACACCTAAAACCACTTCATTAACTTCATTACCTAACCCCAAATAACCTATTTAATGTATTCGATGTTTTAACTGTCTCGAATCACAACGAATATGGCAATCACCATGGATTGAGATCGTATTCAAAAAGGAAAAATGCTCAGTCTTCATTAAAACATTTTATCTTAAAATCAAGGACAAATAAATGTGTAGCTTTTATTTGTCTGCGAACACTATGAAGTCAATAACACAGTGCTTTGGGCTGAAGCGTGCTTTTGCTATAACCAAACTCCTCTTTATGAGAACATATGCACTCCCCAGTGGCCATTAGAAACACCATTCTAATCCTGGGCAGAGACCTCCCCCACACACGCATTCAGAACAGCCTGAATTCTTCATGGCATGGGTTCAACAAAAAATATTTAGAGAGTCTAGTCCAAGATTGTATTGACAATTTTCACAGTAATCTCCCATTCCACCACATCCCATAGGTGCTCTATTGGATTTAGAGCTGGTGACTGGGGAGCCCACTGGAACTAGTGACTTTAGTTTTTTCACATGGGGCAATATCCTGCTGGAAGTAACCATTAGCAGATGAGAAAATTGTGGTCGTAAAGGGATGCATGAGGTCAGCATCAATACTCAGATACTGTGGCATTTAAACGATACTCCATTGGTATTAGGGAGCCCGATGTGCCAAGACAACATTCCCTACATTACAACACTATCACCCAGAGGTATTGACACAGCACAGGCTCAGTCCATAGATTCATGTTATTAACACCAAAAAAATAAAAATCAAGATTCAAACGAGGCGACATTTTTACAATCTCCAGCTGCTCAGCTTCAGTGAGCCTGTGCGCATTGTAGCCTCAGTTTCCCGTTTTTAGTTAACAGGGGTAGAACCCAATGTGATCTTCTGCTGTTACAGTGCATCCTCCTCAAGGCTCAATGTTTTAAGAGGTGCTTTTCTGCTCACCACTGTTGTAAACATTAGTTGAATCGCTGCCTTCCTGCCAGCTCAAACCAGCCTTGCCATTTTCCTTTGACCCCTCAAACACAAGGCTGTTTTCCACCCACAGAACTGCCACACTGCATGTGTTGTTTTTCTGCAACAGTTTGTGTAAAATCTGCTATATGAAAATCCCAGGAGATCAACAGTGTCTGAAATACTCTGACCACCCTGTCTGGCACCAACCACCATACCATGTTCAGATTCATTTGGATCACGTTTCGTCCCCATTCTGATGTATGACCTGACCATTAACTGAACCTCTTGACCCACGGCTGCGTGATTTTATGCACTGAGCGGCTGCCAAAAGATTAGCCAATCAGATACTCGCACAAAAGAGCAGGTGTACAGACCTTCCTAAAACAGTGGCCGATGAGTGTGTTTTGGAGAAATAAATGCATCAACATCATAAAACTTTCATAAAACAAAAAAGTACAGTGGGAAAATACTGAAAGCAGAACGTATCCATCTACCTATAACTGAGAACAGCAGGAATCTGCTCTATCACGGTAACGGCAGCCTCTGTCTACTGTAGTAACCCTATTTTGACATTTCTGTCTCCGGTAATCCTTTGCAATGTAGCAGTCAATAATTACACTTATAATTTAACGCCTCCCTCTAAGGGCATTTTTAATGAAGCGCTATAAACCGCTAGTTTTTCCTTTTTTATGGGGGTGTGAGGCATGTACATTTTTGCTACTTTTGATGCAGGATTAAAAGAATGAGCCTGAATTTGTTATACCGGTTATTCTTATGCCATCAGAATAATAAGTAGCTCACGTAAAAAGAGCTACTCATACGCACTACTAGCTTTAAATTCTTATCCTTGCTGCTACATTTGTAACAGGAACAGTGGGAAGACAAAAACCTGCTTGCGATTTGTTAACTGGATTACCACCTAATGAGAACCACCATACACGGCATTAAGTGTGAAACACGTGCCTCCCCACCCCCCAAAGACATGCTAGAGTGGAAGACTATAATGACAGCTATCAAGTGCCATACACTAACAGAAAACGCAATGAATCACTGAGCAATCCCGCTTAATGGCCTCCTCCAGCATCTGTGTCAAAGTGCTATAGTACATTTTTTGGGGAGGCGGACAGACAGCAGAGAAGGAACAACAAATGTGAGGCATTCGCTGTTGATCCATGCACCCAATAATGCTGTACTGTTTATAGGGAAGATTTTCTACATTAACACAATGACTAACCTTGACTGCAAACACTCCCTAGCTCTTCACCACAATACCGCTGAATCCTAACAAGCAGTGACAGGCACCACTCTAGGGGAAGACACAGATGAAAGAAAACAAGAGCAACACACAAATACAAGGAGCAAACATAACAACTGTGCAATGCTACATTTACAGACAGACTTCATGTTTACAAACACACCCCTCATTGTGTCACTGTACTCCTGTCCTTTCTGAAGGGAAATGAGCAAACGGTATGTGTCTTCAAAGGTTTCTCTGAAAGATGCGCATAACCCTAAAGTTTAACGACAAAAACTTATTCCTGATTATTTGCTGTATTTTCCAGTGTATTACACAGAGTTATAGAAAACTAGAGATGTAAAACCAAAGACAATATACAGGATTTTATTATTCTATTCCCATACTAAACCTTCACAAAAACAGCAGAGTAATTAAATTTTAGACAATTTGCAATTCAAACAGCAGTACAATCGGTGGTTGACTTTGGTAAAATACGCAATGCGATTCTTGGCTGTTAATTTGAAACGTCACTCTATATTAAATTTAAGAATGTATACACAGAAATACAAAGAGGAATTACTGAGGATGTTCCTCACACATATAAAACTACCATTTAATTCTCTAGGAGTTGGACTATTACATTGGGACTGGAGTAATTTTGAATACACACTTATACTGGAAAATTTCCACACACACACATACATATATACACACTCATATACGTAGAAATAACTATAGATATAATTTTGAGACAACTACAGTGGGACTTAAGAGTTATATGCACTGAATCAGGAAAATAATACGTCACACAAGTCACGACAGAAGAGCTGTCATGAAATCCGAAAGCGCTACAGTCATGTTTGCAATTTGCAGTCATACCATCAGAACTGGAAGCTGATTATGGGATAATGACTGTGTATTGTGAAGTAGCAGCACACTGACCTCTGAGATTGAGTGTACGCACTCTTGCCAGCCAAGCGTGACCACTCTTTACATCTGGGCTACAGAAGGGCACTTGAAACTGAAAACTGTATTGCAAGAAAGAATCCTATTAGGTAGCTCATTTGGCCAGCCAAGGAGATTAGTGCAACAAAACTACGGGCTGAGAAACTTTCCTCTTTGCTGAGATGCATACCATAAAATCTTTTGACCTGCACACCAATATACCGTATTTCCACCCGCATCATACTTTACGAGGCTGCTTCAAGTCACTCAACCACAACAAATGTGCATTCATATTTCTACTACTTTGGTGTATATTGAAATAAAACTGGAGTAGGGAAAGTCAACTGTATGAGCAGACAGATATTACTATCACACCGGCACGTCCATACAGATGCCAGAGCCATACCCCGACTAGCTTACCTTTACACAACATCACTTCAAAGGAATCTTGAAGAGACCAACAGGGCACTCTGAAGGGCCACAGGGATACAGCTCTGTATCACTTAAGGTCAGAGTACAAAAAAGCAGCATCGAATCTTTTGTCCAGTACTCAGTCTTCTATGACTTATAAACATCCAGCTAAAAAAAAAAGATCTCAAGCGTACAAAAAATATGTAGGGAGTTCTGTAACTGAAGAAAGTGTGGCCACATACTGGGAAATATGGAAAATTCACTACTAAAAATTAAAAAACGATAAGTTTTTTTTTTTTTTTTTTTTTTACAGTGCGAGATCTTTGTAATCAATACAAAATACCATCTGAACAGCAATTAAACATTTTTTCAAACTTATTTTCATTTTATATTCATTTCAGTATAAGTTCTAAAAATCAACAAAGTATGATGGCATACAGTATCGCCATTGACTAATTTATCCTTTGATAAAAAACAACGGCCTTCACAGAGCATTGCCCTGGGTAAAAGTGTATGCTAGCCAAACTGATAAATAACCGTCACTCTAAATCTAATCCAAAATAAATCTATAGTAACAGATATTGGTCAGTGGGTGAGGAGCATGGCACTATAAATACACAGATACATATTTATATGGCATCATTAGGATGTAATACAAGGGTTCAGCGGTACATCAAATATTCAAACTAAATATAGGATGAGATAATACTGTTTATATATAAAATACACACACAAATATACAATTTTAACACACAAAATGTAAGACCAAATATTTTTCATAGAGACCTGCAATGTTTCTTGTTTCTGGTTGTAAATAATACAAGAGCTTCAGTTGTAACATTGCACCAAATCCCAGAAAATCACAGCTAAAATCAAAATAGTCAGCCTTCATTTTGAGAGTAATGTTATAAACTGAAAAAAGGCTGTTGTGGACATAGTGAAGTGAAATGCTTGTATGTCTTTTTCGTCTTTGAGACTTCTGTTTGGAATAAAGAACATGTTTATACTGAACAGTTGTATATTGGCAAGCAGTAATTACATTTCTTCTTGACCACAGAATTTTAATGAGTGTTTGTGATACCTCAGAGGTGGCTTTGACTTACAACTGAACATATATGCAAATTCATAAAAAAATACTGAGATATATATCATGTAATGCTGTTTTGTCTAAAAATAACGAGAGATGGTTTTTGGTCCTTATCACCCAGCCCTTATCAAAAAACCATCTTTAAAATACGCGACACCATTACAATCAATTATTCCACCTAATTTCTTCAAATGGAAACCCCAGGAAACTGCATGGTTAATATGTAGAGCCACTAAGAAGGTTCTTTCCTTCCTCTCGGCATCAAAGAAAAGCATCGAAAGGCATCCCTCTACACAGGCTGTTATCAATGTTATAATCCTATGACCATATTCAGGAAGCACAGGCAAAAGACAAACAGCATACAAAGTAGGACTACCTAAAAAGGCTGGCTTTACAGTTCTCAGTAAGCTCCCCCCCCCCTCCCTATATCTGCGGGTGATATGTTCCAAGACCTACCACAGATAGCTGAAACCGTGGATAAAAGCAAACCGTTGGCGGACCTCATATGCATGTGATTGCATGTACATACATATGGTAATGTTAATGTCTTATTATATGTAATTTATCAACATTAAATACATGAATACATGGCATAAGTACATTGCATGTTATACTGTCCAATACCGTACTCTTGAATGAAAGGGATTATGACATTTTAGCCTAATTCTCAAGAAACGATAAAACAATGAAAAAATGTCAGGTATTAAGGGATGACAGAGCAATGACAATCTTGCTTTGCATGCACCTCAGAGGACAAAAGAACAATGAAAAACCATTGTTATACAAATTACAGTTTTTTCTCCAGATAAGCGGATACAGAAAGACTACTGTATATGACATGCTACCTGTTATGTGCAGACTAACAGAAACAATTCTAGGGACATTGGGGGCCCGAGGCAAAAAAAACTGCAAGGGCCCACCAACACACCCCGCCCAATATGGAGACATTTATGACCATTATTTTAGTGTGAAGTCTAAATTAATATCAACAAGGAGAATTTAATAAACACAATTCCTTTATTTTCACTTTACTGTGAAAAACAGAATACGGAAATAAAGCAGATTTGTCAATGCACCATGTAATCGGCCCAGCTCGGGGGCCCCAGGCAATTGCCCGCCTTGCCTGTCCTGTCCCTACGCCTCTGCAGACTAGCAACCTAGACCTGTCCTGGAGGCGGCTGTGTACATGTACTGCCACTGTTCCCCGTTAGTATAACCACAGCACACCAAACATAACAACTGCTTTTCAGCAAGACTAAAGGTCACACTTCCATGAGCTCCTGTTTTACTACTTTAATACTAATGGTCTCAGGTTTATCCTTCAGCACTTTAGTATTGGGATTTAGGTTTAGCACAAAATGGACCCCCCCCTCCCTGAATTTTCATTGGCTCTCAACAATGTTAATCATGGAATGCAGATCAGTTCCCAAACATACATATGTATTCAAACAATAAATTTAGTTGTTGCCAGAATTCCATGAATATGCTTGAGCTCCAACATCTTCACACGTGTATACCTGGTGTAACAGATTTGGGTAGTTTGGAAGCTGAGTGCTTTAACAAAAGAGTATACTCTAACAGTGTATTGTAAAACAAAATTGAGTATCATAAGTGTCTAATTAGTTTTTAGTCAAAGATCAAAACAAATGATCAAAATAAAATATTTTGATATAATTTCTTACAAAATTTCCACATAAACACATCGTGACTATAATCATGTCATCAGTGTTGAGAATTTCAGGTCTAGAAGCTAGAAATCCAGGTCAAGATTTTGTTTCTACCGATCAGCTGAGCATAGAGAGTCAATCACAGGGTACTCAACTGGTTGGTAGAAACAAAATATTGGTCTGGATTTGTAGCTTTCAGACCCAACACTGTATGGATGGTGTTTTTTCCAGTATTTTGGCGAATTGTTATCCCCTGTGCCCATCCCGTGAAAATAATCTGGACTTGGCACTATGCGTTAAATATGTAAGAAATGCTACCAGAAACTTAGAGCAAAGCCAGGATAAGGCTGTTCTCTAATCTCGAGGTAATACCAAAGGAAATGTTCTCAACTGTGCTAAAAGAGATTTAAAAGAGGTTAGTAAGAGGTAGGTAAAATGGTTAGGCTGGGAGAGGCAGATTGTGTGGGAAAAAAAAAAGGCAAGATGCAACTCCACAAATTCCACAGACTCCTCCTCGGGGACTGCATTTTTATTTCAAGATAACCATGAGGAGGAAAAAAGTTACAACCTCATTAAGGCTGAGCAAACAGGAAGTGCTTGGAAGAGAGTAAAACTGAAGGAACTGTTTGTGGCTCAAAGAAGAAAATGTGACGAGAAAAAAGCAGTAGTTTCTAAAGCTATAAAAACGTGTCGTTACATTTAAGTGCCAGTGAACTGATCGGTCCTTTTGAAGAGAGAAAAGAAAAACCACAAGACTAGTGGCTTGGTGTTATCAGTACTGTGGAGGACTGGAAATGCATGAAGCAAAGGTATCAGATAAAGGGCCAAAAATGCACAGTAGTGGGCCTGAAAATGACTGGTAATGACTTGAATAGTATTTATTGAAATCACTATAAACATTTGACATAAAATATTGCTGTTTATTCCTGTCAAACATCAACATGCTATTTACTACTGTCAGAAACGTCAACATTTTGCGGCTCCATAGTTTTCCATAGCATCTCCGTTCCCCCGACAGTGGAAGAGGAAGGTAGAAGACTACAGGTCTGGATTTAAAAACACAGAAAGGATGACCTAAAAAACACTGGAATGCCATACACTGCTAAAAGGCTTTTGAACACAGCCTATATGCTTTTATTTGTGTAACAGCTTTATCTAGTTTTAGGAATTACATGATGATCTGATAAGTCTTATATTTGCAGAAATTGTGAAAATTCAAACTTTGTAGCACCACTGCATATACATGAAAATGGAGCCATGTTAATTCCCAATCTGTGTTCGTTTTTTAAAATCTCCTCAAGTATCTCCTTTGCTTTCATGACCCCTAGAGCTCATCAAACACCCCCACACAACTACACCTGACACCTAATTTGCTCGGCTCCTAGGGGAGAGTCGGACTCACACCAAGGTCCTGTCAGACATGCTGCCATTACAGGCAGAGCAGATTGTAATTAAAGACTGGAGGTGAAAAGCTAAGCATTCTCCAGATTCCAAAAGTTGACAGATTTTCTAAACTACCATGACCTTAACGATAGTTGTCTGTGTGTGGTTCTGTTCATTAATTTCAGGTCCACTTATGCCATTACTAAATATTTATTGGGCACACTGGGAGTACAATGTGAGGTCAGTAGAAGAGACCATATACAACACAATTTTAAATAATTTCTCATATCTGATTCACCATAATTTAAGAAACGTTGTTTTCTGAGCTTGCACGCTGGGATATATTTTTCAGTCCCAGTAATTTGACAACCTATACTTCCAGCCTGGCCATATTCTCCTTCAAGTCAGTTGTTACATTTGCTATACATGCTACTTTGTCATATTCTGTAAGCTTCACAGGAAAAAAATGTTAATACTGAAGGACCAGAAGGATTTGAGTTTTTTTTTTTTTTTTTTGAGAATTTTCATTACATCTGAATTACTGCCCTGAATTTTACCCTACATACTACGACTGAAGATGACAAAGCCTGACAATCAAAATTCTATAAAACAATGAAGAATAAATCTACAGGTCTTCCACTGTACTCCTGTGAATATTCAGTATGAAGTCATTGTTAAAATTTAAATTAAAAAAAAGACCTTCCATCTACTTGAAATACACCCATTCTCCAGCAACAAAAATATGGGAAGAAAATGCTGAGAACTAGGCCCAATTTCAATCCCACGATCTCATTGCAGGTGTGAGATTACAGTATTTATCTGCAGAGAGGTGCATGCAATTATAAAAATGTAACAAAGGATTATGGCTTGCCGTTTCTAAAACTTGGTTAATCATCAGTAAATTTAGCGCTTCTGACACACTGCAATGGAAACTCAGGGTTTCAAATGCTTGGAAAAGGTGCAGATTGGAATTTGTTTGCATTATAATTTATTTGAATTTTGCACAATTTGTAACTAATTGGAATTTTTAAACAAGTACATGTTAAATACTAGCATTGAATTTGGCACACAAATGCCAGTTTAAGACTGCATTTATTCAGAATGTCTCTGGATTACTTCAACCAACTAATATACACTGACCAGCCATTACATTAAAACCACCTGCCTAATATTCTGTAGGTCACCCTAATGCCGCCAAAACAGCCCTGACCTGTTGAGGCATGGACTCCACAAGACCTCTGAAGGTGTTCTGTGGTATCTGGCACCAAGACGTTAGCAGATCCTTTAATTCCTGTAAGCTGTGAGGTGGGGCCTCCATAGATCGGACATTTTTGTCCAGCACATCCCACAGATATTCGATTGGATTGCAATCTGGGGAATTTGGCAACCAAGTCAACACTTCAACTGTTTTTCCATGATCCCCAAACCACTCCTCAACAATTTTTACAGTGTTCCAGAGCACATTATCCTGCTAAAAGAGGCCGCTGGCATTGAGGAATACTATTGCCATGAAGAGGCAGTGTAAAGAGGCAGAGAATAGATAAACATTAAAATAATGAACATAGCCAATAACTTATGTAAACATATAAAACCATATTAAATGTGCATTAACATTAATCTCCAGAGCGCTGTCACTGCCTTCCGTCACATTTACACTGACAAAAAACAAACCCACGTTGCATGCTGTGCATGTGCACCTGCGTCTGGGAGACTTATTAACTTTGGATGATGCTGGGCAGAATTTAATGTGAGTTTTTCAAGGCACAGTAATCAACCACATTTTTAAAGATAATTGAAATTTGAAATGGTAATACTACCCATCGGGAATTTTAGTGTGCTTTACCGTGGAACCAGTAACCGTTTCATCCCTACCGGGAACACCCCACAAGACCTGCTGTTTTGGAGACAATCTGGCCCTTGTCAAAGTCGCTCAGATCCTTAACGCTCGCCCATTTTTCCTGCTTCCAACACCAACTACAAGAATTGACTGTTCCCTTGCCTAATAAATAACGGCACCCTTGACAGGTACCATTGTAATGCAACAATCAATGTTATTCACTTCACCAGTGGTTTTAATGTTATAGCTGATCGGTGTACATGATATGCATTACATAGTTTTTCCTCCCTCTTAAAGGAACTGAATCAACCAATTCATATAGGAATTAAGTATTCAGTCACCATATTGAATATCAAAGCAGCTATAGGCGAATATTCACCCTCCCAAGTTTAAGGAAATGAGGACCATACTAGCTAATTATTTGCTTCTCTCACTCCGCAGCCTTTGCCATTTTCAGTTCATTGTCAAAACCCAACAGTTTCTGTGATTCAAAAAAAGAGCATAACAGCAGCTGTCAAGATAGCTCTGCTAATGTGAGAATCTAATCCTTCCTTACCTCACCTTTGGCAAGAATCCCAGCAATGAACACACTGCAGAAGCTTCAAACATTTTACCTGCTGCAGCTGTGCAACTATATTAAATAAGCCACTGTCTAGAAATCTGTACATATCCTCTATATGAGACGAACAAATCATTACTTTACATGAGTGATGTCCTGGACATGTATAAACACCTTAATTCACACACCGCTTTCTGGCTGTCTCCCTCCCCAAGTCTTTCAATTCACCCAAGCGCACCCATTTTGTTCCCTTCAGCCCATCTCAAAACCATTTCATCCCCACTTCTCTCACAAATGCTTCCATTTCTCCTTGCCCTTCCCTCACTCGCCCCCCATTTCCTAAACCCACCTATTTCACCTGTCAATTTCGTTGCCTCCTCCACCCATTAGTGTCAAAAGCTCTGAAAATGACTACAACACACAGACATTATGCACCACATGTGGACACTTTTGTCCGCTATGACAGCTTTGGTGCAAAAGAAACCAAATATACAGTTCAAGAATACAGCTCTTCCTTTAATAAACTGCCAGGCAGTGTAAAATTATATAAAGTGTTGCTTTGCTTGCTGAGGACACATTGATTGAAGCAGAATCCTTCAAGCATTGGCCAGGATTATGCAGCTCACGCAAGCTGAGGAATCAGTATCCGTGCCGTCATTAGCAGATGTCAAAGCCAATTACCCTCAGGAACGATGCACATCAGCAAGGCTACGCATTTTCAAAAATCAGCCTAAAGCAAATAAATTCTTAGCCTTTCACTGCTTTATAAAATATAAAAAAACATCCACGTGGAATTAGTTTCACCTTACACATTACAACCTTACACAGTGAATGATACCCAGGTTTTGACCAAACATGCAGCCATGATAACCATCAACGCTTAGCCAGTTCCCAAGGGACTAAAGAGGAAAAGGGCAGCTTTCTGTTCAGAGCTTCCATACCTCGCCAGAGAGATCACCTGCTCACCAACATCCATACTCTGATATAAATTAGGCTGTGAGACTTGGCTAGAATGTGTCGATGCTTAGTTAGGCTATATGGCGGCCAAAGATATTTGGACATCCCAATTAATTATAGGAATTGGGTAGTTAAGCCACACCCATTTCTGTCACATCTATATAACTAAGCACAGCCATGAAATCTCCAGAAATATACACAGGCAGCAGAATGGGTGGTCATTCTGAAGAGATTAGTGACCTTCAGCCTTCAGATGTGGTGCCATCTTTGCAGCTAGTCAATTCGCCACATTTCTGCCTTGGCCAACCACGAACATAGTGACTGAGAAGTCGAAATGTCTGGGACCTGACCACCCAGCATCAATGCCCAACCTGAACGGCAGCAGAACCAGCAGCGACATTCCAGCATCTAATACAGAGGTATACAAACTGTGGAGTACATCCCCCTTGTGGGGTACTAAGGTATTGCAGAGGGTGTGTGCGTGGGCGGGGGGGACAGAACTGTGTGAGTGGTTTGAAGTGGGGACAGACCTATTTTTAAACTGCAACCTTAAGAAATATTAAAAATAATGTGACTACATGATATACCTGTACACATTATGTGATGCTAACAAAATTTAATTAAAATGTGTAAAATGCTTAATGCTTGTACACTTCGAGGAACAATGGAGAAAGTTCTAGCTGCTAGTACTACTGAAAGAAAACGTAACTGTGAAGCAACATCTAAAACACGCAAAAACAAAATGTGACGACGCATATCTGGAACGCTACAGTCACTGTCAATGGAAAGGGGTATGGCCCTTTTGTGTGGTTTGTCTGTGTATCCTGGCTAATGACAGTTAAGCCAACCAAATTAAAATGACAATTAGAGACGTAACGGGGTGTTTAAAGGAAGGCCTTCTCAGAACAGTGGCAGTTAGTAACGCATCAAAGGGCGGCCCAACTTCACAATGCGCTTGGTTTTGGAAGGAGATACTGGACAAGTCTGTGTTCACATAGTTGCATGCATTGCTACATCATATCTGATCTGTGGCTCTATCAGTGCTTTGACCCCACCTTTCGGCCCTTGACATTCTCCATGATACTTGGCTGTGTGTAATATTTGTTAATATGAACCTGCATACTGTTGGAATTAGTGTTCAAACAGATGCAAACCAAACTAAGCACACCTGGAGAGGTGTGAACAAGAACTCAAAAGTATCTCACTAGCATCAACACTTGCTTAGAAATTTTACTGATTTACTAATCAGCATCACTTAGCAGTTTCCCACAAATAAGACCATAGACTTTTAAATGATCTTTGCTGGGTTTAAGGGTAGCACTGTAACATTCTAATTGGTGCTTTCACTGCTGTACCTAAGAAATTGGTGTCTTGGGTGGGATGTGACCAGACCTGTTACTGTTACATTGTTGCACATTCACAAAATGGTGACACACAGCTGTGCGAAAAATGTATCCTCTCATTCTACCCAACCAAAATTCAGTTCTCCCCAACTCACCTGTAGTTTTCCAACATGTCTGCAAACAGGCCAGACAAAATTGGAACCAACATAATTTTAAGGTACCATGTTAGTGTCATGACCCTCTATGAAATAGAACTCTGATATTTATGTGTACATCAGACTACCAGAGAAGAAAAAAAAGTAGGCTGCAGTGCTGTAACGGTACACACATTCGTCTTAGAGCATTTGGTACAGCATACACAATGAAACTAATATTTATTGACATGGGCGGAGCCTAAATTCAAAAGTAGTTCAACACAGAAACTATATAATATACCAATTGTGACTGTGAATTGGTTACAGCTAATGCTGGTTACGATTCAGTCATAATCAGCGATTTGGGAACATTTTAATTTCCCAGTAAAGTACCCCAGCTTCGGAGAGAATAGTTAATATGAAAAAGACAGGTATAACCGAGCTGACAGACAAAGTCACATACAAGTTGCTGAAAATAAGTCTCTCTTAGATTTTGACACATTGCCTTTGGATTGAAACTGTTCTGAACTGTTTTCATGTTCGCCGTTTTAACAATTTCAATACAAATTCTGTTTTCCCTGCTGTATCAAAACTGCACCGAACGAGTAACCCAAAACAGAGGTTTGGACCGAACCGTGAATTTTGTGTGCCGTTACACCCATAGTAGGTTGCACTCCTTTCAACATGAGGGTGAAAGTCTGACTTTAGTTGAGAAGTTTAAATACAGAGACGCCAAGAGAGAACATGAGACTAACAGGTTCTTTGGCTACAGTTTTCCGTAGTTTACTGGCTAGTTTATGTCCCTATCCTCACCCATAGCAATGAACTCTGGGTAATGACCAAAAGAAGAAAGGTCTCAATATAAAAGGTCAAAATTAAGTTTATCCCAACTAGATACCATGTTCAATTCCCATTAGTGGGAGAGATTATCCAAAATGTCAAGGGACCTCGAAACAGAGCCACTATTTCTTCAAATTGAGAGAAGTCAGTTAGGTCATCTCATAAGGCAGTTGTTCTTGGCATGTCCCGTCGGGTTGAGGCCCCAGGGCAAACACAGGATACGCTTGAGGGATTATATCTCCCCACTAGCTTGGGAATGCTTGGGGATCCCACAGATGGAGCAATAGTTTGGGGAATTGGAAAAGAAAGTCAGTAGGCTGTCAATACAACCCGTAGCAGGAGAAGCAGTCTGCAGATGGGTGAATGAAAACACATTTAGCTATGCCAGAGAACAACAGATATTAAAAAAAAAAACAACATACCAAGATACACTGCTCTGCGTGAAGCAGCTCCCATTTCAGCCATTTAGGTAATCACTAAGCAAAGCCGCCACACGCTGGAGGTCAAGAATTTTTTTCAGTTGCCATTTTGTGTTCCTTTGAACTAACAAGTGTAATATAACACACCATCTCCATCAAACTCCTGCCAGCACTAAGAAGGCAGGCTGCAGGTAGAGGACATATTTAATATCTCATAGCCTCGTTAGTACTACCGCCATCCTTATTTCAAGAATAACCTTTAGCATTCTCTACAGGCAGGAACGCCTTATTTAAAAAAAAATTGTTTTTTTAAACCAATCTTTTTAATACATAAAACTATACTGTTTCCCTCAAAAACTATTTCCTGAGAAAAGCTAGCAAAATAAAATCCTGGGAGAGATACAAAGAAATACACGGTCGGGTGTAGATGTCATAGAATTATCCTGACATCTTTGTTCACATCAATGAATTTCAGCTTAAGCAAAATAAAGTGCAACAAAATAATTACACCACCAAGGAAAAGCACGTGCTTCAAAGACCACATTTCTGCCTCTGAAGTCTTGCCAACAATCAGAATGAGAAGAGAAAAAAAGACGCATCATGACTGCCTTTTATAATCTTGCTACTTACCGTATATATTATATACATATATACTATGCACACAATGACACACACATACAGGGATCATTTCAGCTCTTTAAAGAAGTGCAATAATCTTTAATTAAACGTGCAATCCATGCTTCTAAAGGTAGTCTAAATGATTCATGGTTTGATATCCCTCCTGTATAATCAGCACCTCTGGGGAGCGCACACTGCGTGCTTCACTGCACAGCCTGCCTATATTAAAACCTCTTAATTGGTATTGTAGTACAGCCATGGAAACAGGGTAACCAGGGAAGAAATCGAAACACTATTCACATTTTAAAAAGACAAATTTGTTCGTCTGGCCAAATCCAATCATTACAATTAGCAGCATTTTTTATTTAATAAAAGACAACACATCACCAGAGAGAAAGAAAAATCTAATTTTCTTACAAATAACTATTGTTCTGTTTTTACAAATAGTGGTTCATTATCTCAGAAGATGACACTCTGTACTTACCTCTGGCTGAGGAAAATGGCAACAATCATAAACTAGACTATTTAGCTTAAAAGATGTATAATTAAGTGATTTGCATTGACCAGTTTTTCCCAGATAAAGTCATACATGATAAATATTTGGAACAGCAAGCACCTTCTACTGCATTATTTCAGAAAGCACTCCACCACCACACTGCAGGAATCACCACAACAGGCTGTTTTTAAGACTCAATAACCATAAGAGGCTGTAATGTTAAACACTAAGATGCAATGTGGGGGTAATTCACAATGCAATGCAAATTATATATGTGTATATGTTTATTACATTAATATCCTTAGATGGCTTTGTTACTATTGAAGTATGTTTTTTTTCCTCCTGAACAATTACACCACATAGGAAGATAAACCAACAGTCATCAACACCACACACAGGTTCCCTTACCATCACAGGTCAAATGATAAACAGGCTTATCCAGCTGCTTCAGGCTGGCCTCAGATCAAATATCCTGTTACAATAAGGGCCTTTTATTGCTGAAGCACGACATCACCCCGCTTCACTAATAGGGCTAATTAAGATTTAAGCTTACTGTAACTGCACGGCTACAGGGATGTCAGCACTGTGCCGGCAGCAGACATTGCAATCCCCACTGCCCACGGCTGGAGGCTAATAAAGCCACCCAGCAGGGGACCTTTTCAGGCCCTCAACCTGCACTCAAAAGTGAGGGAAGGGAAGAACAAGAGCAGCTGCTGACTGTGCTTGCTCTGGGGGAGACAGACCCCAGTAGAAAGTCAGGGCTCCATCCTGGCACCAAGCTGCCTGCCTTAGTACAGAGCATTTGCAATTGCTTGATAATAATGAACCCTGCACCCACAGCCTTTTATCCCTACATGCTTCACATTCACAAATGTAATCTACCTTATGGTCAGCATAGCAAACACGCACTACAGGGCGAACAGCACACTAAAAATGTTTTACCTATGGGTTCTGCAAGCCTTGCGGCTTAGAGCTGATATCATTCCAGGCTCATGAACACTGCAACCGCACAGTCGACTTACCAATTAAGCAGATCACAGGAGTTTGTTATATAAACATATACTTGTTCAAATTTTAATTAAATAGGCAGTATGCACAGATATAAGATTTGCACTATTCAAAGAGATACACTGTATATTTTCATTTTGTTTTCCTGTCGTTAGTTTCAAATCTCTTTACCTAAACAAAATGCATACATTTTTATAGCGATCAGGAGCTTCTCCAATATCCAAGAAACCGGTTTTCAGCTTGTTTCAAACAAGTTAAACTCCATTCCTCATCAGAATCTACATGGACTACTGTGCTAGCAGGAAGATGACACAGCCAGCATAACAAGAAGTGAGGCAAGGCCGGGATACAGACCAGGCTGAAACGCACAACTCGCAAGCCCACATTACCAAGCATCTTCCTACAAACCAGTTCACTTAAAATGGCGTGCTGTTTAGTGGTGATTCTCGGTTATGGATTTTTTATTAATAATAAATAATAATAATAATAATAATAATAATAATAATAATTTTAAAAACGTCACGGCAGCCTAAAAACCATTTAAAGCAGTGGTTCATACATACCTGAAAAAGATTTACGCTCCCCGTATACCACCACTGACATTATGCTTTACTATTAAGAATAATTCATTGGGTAAGTGTTTATTTTCACTACACAAGGGCTATCGTTTGACATTGTCTCTCTCCAAGCCAGTGTTAGCTGCATGTCAGGATGTTGCAGAGTGCTGCTGGTGGCAATTTTGCCATGCTCTTATATTTAGCTTTTAGATGGTCAGGCGTAATTAGAGAACTCGTGTGTATGTGCCCATTTTCATACCTCCTTTTGACAGTTCAGTGGAAGACAGATTGAAGTCTGCCACGCTTTGGTTTTTGTCAACTCTGAAGTACTTCCACACCGCAGATATTTTGCCACATTTATTTTGCTCGATATCGCTGATGTGCCATTTCGCTATTGATCATTATGCGTTTTTGTTACAGGTATTAGCGAACTGTAAGAAGGACAAGTACATGAGCACGGTATCAGACCTGATACCGACACTAGCATGCATCTCTAGCCTACAGGAGCTACTAAGAACTCCAAGGCTACATGCAAAATAGAATTTAGAATATAGCTGCACTTCACTTTACTATATAAACTACTGAATGGGGATGAAATGCTCACCTGTTTCACGGTAAACCATAGTAAAATTCCTGATAGTTAATACTACAGTTTCAAATTTTAATTATCATTAAAATCGTGCTTGACTAGCTTCTAAGATGACTAAAGCGGTTGCATTGTTTTTTTAATTAGCGCGCCAAGGAAAACTTGACTGAAGATGGTCACCATGTCTGCAGATCACACAAAGAAAAATCGCCGCCAAAGGGGTCATCTTCAAGACCACCACCCACTACTTTATAGCAAATGCAAGTTAACTTAGGTTAATGCATGATGCGGAGATAGTCATGGTTTGTCTAACTTGCTAATAGCCTGTCAATAATGTAAACTGGAGCTCTGAGTGTTACCTACTCTCGTAAAAAAACACCATTCGTTGTCAGTGGTGTAATGGAGATATTCCCTCAGCTTCAGAGCTGGCTGAATGCCCATTAGCTATTAAGAATCGATTGCGTACCTTTATATTTGCATATTCTTGAAACAGAACACCGTTTAGACCAGTTAATTTCCTTCGTTTATATGGATTTTCCAGCAAAACTACGATGTGACGGGCATTATGTTTGTCTGAAGTTCGGTAAATAGTTGGACTCTTGCGAAGTCTTGAGTCCATTAGCCTACTTTGCCGTCAGGGGATGATGAACATTGGAGAAAACTGCTATTTCATTTGCCTTCTTTAACATCATGACATTCCGACACAACCTACTCATTAAGCTATGTTATACCAAGACATTTAGAAAACAACATGCAATGAATAACACATCCTTAGCGCCCTCACTCAGAAATTCACTTCCTTGCAAGCTCATTTAAGCCACTGGAGCCAAGCATGCAAATGTTCTACCAGGTAGCTTCACTTCTACATTTTAAAAACATATCGGCTCTTGGTATGTTTTTGTAGTCTGAGAAAATAATGTATTTTATAAAAGATCTAAGTTATTGTATATTAATTGATTTCAAAAGGACAGAAGAGATCAAGGCAAGCCTATCGCCTTCTTTTTATGTAATGATCAACAATAGCAGTAATAGACCTAATAATAATGATATCATCATCAACAACAACAATGGCTTTGACCCCTGATTTCCCCCACAGTCGTCAAATTGGTTGTAAAAGTGTTCCAACAGGACAAACACTATAATCCTCTTTATTTATGTCAATTGCTGGGCTCATTGCAATTACTATCACAGTCCTCTTATGACCTGATTTGTTTTTATGTAAATTTTGTGTGCGGTTATAATATATACTCTAATGCAACGCATAAGACTGGGAAACCCAATAATGCAACTAGTCCCTTGTCCCCATCTACAGTTGCACAGACACCCTGCATGTATTTAAAAGACAGGTTGCTCATGCACCCACATCAAAAAATGCTCAAGACCTCACTAAAGCTATTTCATATCACAACACAAAGAACATGATGTCATTTCAAATCATTGAGACTTTCTAAGGTTGCCACCACATTCTTTTCCAAGACAAATTCTAAACCTGTACAACCAGGTTAAAGCTGATGCTGGAAAAATGCTTGGCTCAATAAGCTGTTGGGTACGTTATTTTAATGTTTATGCAAACAAAAAGGGCATAAGGCTGCTAATCATATTTTTGGTTTTCAACATAAAACTTGATGAAATGATTTCAGTTTGCGTATCAGAACTTTTTAAACATCCATCCATTTTCTGAAATCTCTTGTCCTATTCAAGGTTACAGGGGGTCCGGAGCCTATCCCAGAGGCTACGGGCACAAGGCAGGGAACAACCCAGGATGGGATGCCAACCAATGGCAGGGCACATTCACATACCACATGGCCTTTTTTAAACATTTTCAGCACATTTTAACAATACCATGATGATACTGATGACTATGATAATTTAATATCACAATTATAGTGACGAAAATTTTCATAGCGTTTCATCAGAAAAGAGCAAAAGCAACACTCTTCCCCAGAGACCCTCAATGGATAATAATGTTTGACAGTTGCAGAATATGTTCAGAGCTGATGACATGCAAGTCAACACTGTGGCCAGGTCAATCATAACAGAGTATCAGAGGCATCAAACACATCCCACATCATATGTCAGACCACATACAATGTCTTCCCTCAGACAAACAAATACTACTTTGCCTATATCAACAAAACATGTGCCACTGAAGTCAAGACACTGACAAAAAATCATGCACCAATACTGAATGCCCATGAGGTCAGTCGCTGGGTTCTGAACAAAGCAAAGCAAAACAAAGCAGCTGGACCAAAAGACATCCCTGGATATGTAGTTAAAGCCTGTGCTGATCAGCTGCCAGAGATTTTCACATGCGACGTCCAAGTTGAGGACCATTGCGGCATTAGTCACTTGCCAGAACAATTATCAGACAGTCACCCCAATAATCACAAAATGCTTTGAGAGACGGGTTCAAACTAACATGAAAACGTAAATATCAGTCTAATCGATAGTCACAGCTCTGGTCAGGTTATCTACCAAAACTCTAAAGCATAGTGATTCATCAGTTTCGTGTCTGTAGGTACAACCCACAGCAACACCACCAACTTTTATATAAGTAAATAAATTTTGATTTTGTGATTAAAAGGGTAATCTATCTTACAATTTGAAACACGGCGCTGATCGTTTCACAATAGTTGCTTTCAACAACATTTACGTCAAATTTTCCCTTTGAACCAGGGTAAAAAACCCATAGACCGTGGGAGTCTGAGAGCTTCATGTATAGGTTCTGCTGACACCTGACAACTTTGACTGGGCAGTTAGATTTGCAGTAAGATATTTTATATCCAGCTGGAGGTCAGCCTTCTTTGCATGGTGATAAGGAGACGTCTCAACAAAACAGGATAAACTACCATTAATGCTCATGACTGACAAGTTTCACATGCTGTCGCTGGTGTTGGCTAACAGTATTCACTCATTCACAGGCAGGGGGGCAAAAGCATTTTGCTACAAAACAGACACACTGGGTTGCATGCCATCTTTCACCACTGGCATTTGTAAATATTGTAAATAAAGTCATCACTGAATTTCAGTATTTGTTTGAAGTCCGGCGATTCTTAATAGTGTGGCAGTTAGCTCGCTAACTAAGCTGTGTGTCTCCACACTGAGCCAGTAGCTTTGAGGCAAAGTGGCAGACACTGCAGCTAATGCTGCCGACTTCATTCTGAAGAAATCTTTTGACGGAGAGCAGAATTTACATGCAAATGTTTGACCGATTAGAATAAGGAAAAGACCTTTTGTAGTTATATTGCCAACTGTCGACACTGTGCTTCTCTCATTTGAAAAATCGCCATCCGCCACTGATTAATATTAACCTAGGTCACAGTACACTGTACAGTACATCACTATAAAATTGGATCCTAGACCACAGACTGTCAGGTTAGGTATATATTTCAATTATAATCCTGAAGAGAGAGTTACCACAAGACTATGTGCCGAGTCCTCTTGTCACTCTTCACCCTTACCCATCCATAATTTCGACGCTATCATGAAATTTACACACTGCTAGCATAGATTTAGACTCTGAGAATGATAAGGCAGCGGTATTGAAGCCTATAAGATGGTGTGCCACCAACAACCTGAGCCTCAACACAAGGAAAACCAAGAGAGCTCTTTGTGGATCTCAGAATATGTAGATGCACGGCACATTCACCCAACATATATTAATATGGTGGAACAGATTCAGGTTCCTTGGCATCCACGTCTCTGAGGACCGTTCATGGACTCTCAATATTACCTCAATAGTGAAGAGGATACAGCAACAGCTGTACTTCACGTCAATCCAATCTATTTTTATATGGCGCCTTTCACAAAATAACCATCCAAAAGGTACTTACCAAGAGTGTCCAGCAATGCTATATTTTTACATAAAAGGTGAAACAGCAGTTATATTGTCAGCAGAATGAATTATCGGCGCTCCCTTGCCCACCCTCGAGGACTTGTATACCTCAAGAACCAAGAATCGGGCAGGGAAAATCATTACAGACCCCAC
>JAAGVU020000123.1:17270157-17305684 GCA_011763525.2 Mormyrus iriodes | reverse complement strand
AGTTCTCCCCAAACGAGCTTGATGGGCCGAATGGCCTCCTCTCGTTTGTACATTTCTTATGTTCTTATGTTCTTATATAGAAGATGCATGGACAAAAATTTCTTCCAAGCACTACAGGCCATGCAATACACAGAGTTGCCAACTCTGGTCAACTGGGTGGAGTGAGATTTTCAATATGAGACGTCTGTATACACATGCACACGTATTTACATGTACGTAAGAGATTTATTACCTTGTAAATAGTCCGTAGGGTTTGCAAACTATCCCAAACACTTTTGATGTAGCTAATTTTAGGTTTATAATGGAATAATACAGATTTGCAATAATATTTCTTGTGTGAGCATTAGAGTCTGAAAGCGTGAGCCATGTGTGTGAGTTGGCAACTCTGGTTACATCACACATCTGTCATGTCTGAAAATTTTTGCTACCCTTATGTGTTATATATTAAATATTACTTATGTTTTGTTGATATCTGTTTTTATGACAAACAATAGAAGTGATTGTTTGTATTTTTACGGATTCCTTATTCCTTTAGTGTGGGACCAGATTTTACCATTAAACTCGGCGGTACACATGTATTTGTTTTGTTTATTGAGACTAGTGTAAATTGTGGTCTTTGTTTTAAGTAAAAATATTTAACTTAAAAAACAACTAACAAGATTTACGTTTCAGTTTTACCTGGAACTAAACTTGCTTGACATTGTATTCTTACCCTGGCATTACATTTCTTTATGAAAAGAATAAAAATTGCTACCCCAATGAAAACTGTAGGTAGCAGTCTCTGGCACCATAAAACAAATTGTAAAAAAAAAAATGCCACGGCACTGAAAGTGATAAACAGAAGTTTCTGACAACATCAAACTGTATGTAAAAACTGCTGTGTCCATTTAAAGTGTAGGACAGTTATTTTGATAGCATAAATCCTTATATAAATGTCCATTCAAAATTATAGGTAGGATATTTTGGCAAAGTAGCAAAAAGCAACAGACATAACTGAACATTTCTGCTACTGTAGCAATTTCTGGCATCAAAAAATGGCAGAACACCAGAATAGCATTGTTTTTTAAAATACACTATATGGTCTGGACGGTATGATAGTATTAAAAATTAGATGCCACGAAACCTAGAGCTGATTTCACTGTCGCCAAATAATGGAACAATGATTTCTGGGACATTGCGCATCATTCAAGTGTAGAGAAGCAGCTGTCAATTGCAAAAGACCCGTGGAGTATCTGGGAGAGGCTACACACAAAGCAAGATAATAAAAATAGGCCTATTTATAAGTTGGCTTTCAGATCAACCTTTTAACCTACATTTCCAACTCAGTTCTGGCACCTTGTTATTATATTAACTCCCTGTATGGTATGCAAAAGTATCAGTTGTATGTAAATATCTGTCATAATAGTGGTATCTACATAGACAGCATAATACTTTGAGGTGGCAGTATATCATTTTTTTGTGTATTTTTTTACAAGTGTGTGTGTGTGTGAAGGGGAGGATTTCAATTTTATCATTTACCAATATTTTTAAATTAAAATCTCATTTTCAATTTTGACATTACTCAGCCCTAGCGTGAATCGTTACAGACTGACCCTATACTTTAAGATGTATTGCACTGAAACAAGCACAAATACAAGCAAGTTAGTGAAATTGGTAAACTTTTATGGACACTTTTAAAGTTGTTACAGTCAAACAACTAATGCAACAAAATAAACAATAAACAATGCAGGGCAAATCAGACAATCCTGTCACTGAGGGACTTCATCTCCCACTATGACAGCACTGGCTGGATTTCAAATATTGCATGGGATCTTGTTTTCTGGCTCAATCTTAAAAGCAACAGGCCGACATACTGGCCGAAGCAAAACTCTAGACTGGAGCGTTGTTCTTTGATCGTCAGGAGATATGACAGCATAACTTCAACCAAAGACATCCGAGGTTCTTTCCACTCTCTGCTAGCAAGGTCCAAGTTGCTTGTCATGAGAATCCATCTGGAGTAATTTTGTGCTGGGCCCTGGAATCCCATACTGCAGGCCTGCCATTGTCAATACTTCTTCGGAACACTTGTTCTGAAACATTGAATACATGATGCACTAAGCAATGTACAAGCATCATCTAACATAGTAAAAGGCAATGCTGAAATACAACGCTACCTAAAAAGTTAACGTTGCCCATTTGCAGTCGCATCAGTGGTCACTAGGTTTTGAAATGATCTCTTCTTGCCATATTCATAGGCACAGTGCATAAAGCACGTATGTCCAATCTTACCAGTTAAAACTAGTCGTATTTATGTCGCTAAGTTACGTAGTCACATCAGCCAATAAATCGCAACATAAAATTGTGCTCGCATCAGTCTTTGAGTTACCTTAAGCAGTGGCCGCCAACCAGTCCATCGTGATCGATTGGCCGATCTACAAGACCAGGGGTGGCTAATCTTATCCAGAAAGGGCTGTAGGGTATGCTGGATTTTCACTGCAACTCCCTAATTATATTAATAATATATATAATATATAATTATAATTAGAGATCTGATTGGCTGAAGAGTCCTCACACCTGGGTTTGGACAGCTGACCTAAAGGTTATCCCAAAAACCTGCATACACACTGGCCCTTTAAGGATAAGACTGGCCAGCTCTGTTACGGAAATTCGCAGTGAATAGTGATACCCTCAGCCCCCCCGGTTAGCGAAATATACCGCCGCCAGTCGGTAGCTCCACAGACATTTTTATTTTTTTGTAAAAGTGGCTCTCCTTGTAAAAAGGTTGAGTCCGCCCACCTAGGGACTGCTACCCAGCTGAAAGTGGGTGTGGCTGTGTGGGTTTGGATCTCATAACTAGCAGCTTCTGAGATGCTGCAGTCCGGTACTCCTCTCCTCACCCATCCCCCCAGAATCAGCCTGTCTGCGCGTCACAAACCTGAACCGAACCCCACCTCGGCGTGCTCGAGATACGCGGCCGCCCTTATATATATTTTATATATATAATATTATAATAATTTATATATATATATATATATATATATATATATATATATATGCGGATACATCTGCACCTGGTCACACAGCTGCTCATCCAAAGCGTCCGTCACTACAGCTACCCTTCTTCTGCTTTCACTTTGCTGATCTCTGCTCTCCTGCAAAAGTCAAACTTGAACTTATTAGACCCTTTTACTGCCGACGTCATCAAAAATATGTGCACGCATTTTGACAACCAAAGCGGCGTCTGATCCCCAGCCACCCCGGCGAGTTTGCAAGCTTTAAACATGATATTAAAACTATTCCTGGCGTTAACATGTCTGGACGTTGTGTCTTAGGGGCCCTGTTTGACTAAGCAGGATTTCTTGTTCAGCCAGATAACTTGTCGGATTTAAGGTAGTCTGGACTAAATGGACTTCATCTTTGTTCCATTGTAATAAGCCCAAACTACCTAAATTTCCAGCGAGTTATCCGACTAAGCAAAAACATCCTGCCTCGTGAAACAGGCCTCGGTTGTTAGAATCGATGTTCTTTAACAACTTCGCTTAACAACTATATCACCAAGCTCTAAACTAGGCTTGGGCCAATATCGGAATTTGCATTATCGATAATTGCCGCAAAAATATCAGATTATTATTTAAAAACAGGATCATGAATGAGAATAAGTTTATAGAACCTATTTTGCATTTCTGTTTTACAACCAATACATACCCCTGCTGAAAAAATGACCAGCACAAAAGCACAACATATACTGGTATTGCCACGACCACCATAATGCATGCTAATCACTGACAATAGCAGCATATGTTGTGTTTCGGTGCTGGTCATGTTTTTAGCAGGGATAGAAAATGTTTGTTGAAAATGCCCTTAAAATAGTCCGATAGAGCTTATAACTTCGAATACTGAGTCACATGTTTTTGTAAAAATCAGTTTTTATGTGGCGGGGCAGAAAACTTTACAATCTAACGCAGGTCTAGCACGCCAAAGCCCCTGTGTTTATAACTTACGACACAAATTGAAAAGCTACTCAATACACAATTAAAGCATTCTGTTCACCTTTTATTTTCTCTAGTTGAAACGGGGGCAGGAAATATTGCCCAAATAAACAGGGCACCGGCAGTGATCATTATTCAATGACGAAAGTAAACGATGTCCAATAGAGAAGTTACGGAGTACAATAAAAATACTAACCATCATTAGTTGTTTTAGTACGCTCCCATTGCTTAAATACGCAGGCGAACCGCCATCGCTGTTTGGAAGAAGTTAAACAGTAACTAGTTCACACATCTGTGTTATCTGTGTGCGCCGTGCACTTACAATGTGCGTAGTTTGACCTGATGTAAATACAATTAGTTGTAACTAACAGTGAAAATTCATGACACATTTTCGATTGTATCCATACAGTTGGAAAAATCGGTAAGGAAAAAAAACACTGATTTATTGATAATATCTATTATCTGCCCAACCATGGTCGTAAATTATGGAGGGGTTGTAAGCCCTTTGTGTCCAACTAATATGCAAGCTAATCATTGTCTTTGGCTAGGGAGGACTTCTGATTTCAAGACACAAATCTCTGAGTCTTTGTTATGGTACTTGACGTTCTATACAGGGCCACAGATAACGTAGCAGTAAGCACCTAGTGACTTCTATGCTTATAATTTCTCTCTGGTGTACGCCCTAGGATGCTCCAGCAGATACGTGCATATATCTGGCCACTTGCCAATGTCTTCTGCCCACTCACAGCTATACACGCATCAGGAAGTCGGTCACCATTTGTCAATTTGTCTACGTAGCATTTGCGACCTTTGGTGGTTAATACCCTTGCATAGCTTGACAAGCTGCTGCACTCCACCATAGACCCGCTGCCAAACCGCGCACCCGTACATACGTCATCATTGTTTACAAACTGTACTTGGGTCTCTCGCAACGCCTAGTTAATTCCTCGCGCATGCGCAGACGGCGGGAACCGATGCTCAGAAAGTCCAGGCCAACTGGGTACGCAGCTCGCGCGGACACTTCGGATGGGAAAATTTACCGCATGCGGATAAGTGGTGTATAAATTGAGCTTGTCCGTTTGTTATCACCTTAGAATGAATAAATTCAAAGAATTCACTTTAGGTTTTATCACTAGATTCAATGGATGGAAAATGAAACGATGCATAAATAAATATGTATAAAAATGGTTTGCCGGAATGCCATCCTGGGGTGGACATTTGGGAATGTTGTGTGATGGTAGAAATGGTCGACTGGGGAGGGGTACGCAGCAGTCCTTTTTCCTACCTGTAGCCTGTGCTTGTAAATTGAATATTCTTTACTCTGGTAAATACATTTTATATAATCAGGTGGAAATTTCAGGTCCCGAAAGTAAAAATCCAGACCAAGATTTTGTTTCAACCAACCACACAGTCACAGCGCAGGCTACTCAACTGATTGGCTGAAGCAAAATCTTGGTCTGGAATTCTACTTTCTGGACCTGAAATTTCCACCTCTGTTTATAGTCAGTTTTGGTATTTTTTACTGTGCTAACTAGCCCAATTGCGGTTATAAAACTAAGAATACAATCATAAGAATAACCTAAATTCTACAAATTGAGAGCGGAGAGAAAAGCAGTTACAAAAGGAAAAGGAAAGGAAAGGAAAAAAAATCTCACATGGTCAGTATAGCAGGAAAAAAGGCCCTGGGGATGCTTGTTTTTTTATATGAGCTGTTGTAGAATTTTGGTACAAAGCAAGCAAGATTATTGATTGACAGTTCGGAATGTCGAGGAATACATTGTTAAGAAACCAATGCAGAGTGATACATATACCAAGTATAAATCATGTTCAGTTAGCCAGGACATAAGCACACGTTCAGGAGTTGTGATTATTCAGAAGAACAGAGGGCCAGTAGTTCAGCAATTAGTGGTCTCAATATCTTACAAAGTGTTTAATTTAAAGAATGTCCTTTAGCCTTCCTAAGGTAAACCCAGGGATATGCAGCAGGGATAGATTTTTTATTATACTCTATGATTCAAGGAGGCATGAAACTTAGCAATTAGTAGAAGTCTGATATATATTCTTACATAACATAAGGAATTAATAGTGAACAACAGTGAGTAGTTCTTCTCCATTACACTCCAGGGATACCCAGGCTTTTTTACAGTGAGCGATACTTTTACAAAGAAAATACTGTTATGAGCTACCAAATCACAACTGTATATTTTGCTACCGACGGGGGGTGGTTCCAGGGGGTTCCCCTTAGTACATTTTGCGGACCGCAATTGACCGGTTGGCCACCAATGAAATAAAGCATTAAGCTTTATTTCCATATATCCAGTAATCATCTCGCGATTTACCTGGAAACACACGGTCGATCACAATCGATGGGTTGGGCACCCCTGCCTTAGTCTTGAATCAGTATCAGAATTAGGTTAATTTGGCCATAAATACATACACAGACAAGACAAGACAATAATCAGATACAGTTTGGTTGATATATACATTGCGGATGTGTTGCTGATGAATGAAAATTACAGCAGTGCATGTCTGTACATGACCGTAGTGGGTCTCATCAGCGAGAACGATGCATCAGCATACAGAGAGGAGGTGCAACGGCTAACGGACTGGTGCAAAGTCAGCTACCTATCTCTGAACATGGACAAAACGAAATAGATGATTGTTAACTTCAGGAGACCACAGAGTGATCACTCTACACTGAACATCGATGAATCCTCTGTGGAGATCGTCAAGAGCACCAAATTCCTTCTCCTGGTCTCGCAACACTAGCAACATAA
Organism: Mormyrus iriodes; assembly: GCA_011763525.2. Taxonomy (NCBI): domain Eukaryota; kingdom Metazoa; phylum Chordata; class Actinopteri; order Osteoglossiformes; family Mormyridae; genus Mormyrus; species Mormyrus iriodes. The sequence continues at coordinate 17,298,939 of JAAGVU020000123.1, read as the reverse complement.
CCAAGAAAGCCCAGCAGCATCTCTACTTTCTGCAAAAGCTGTGGAATGCCCATCTCCCACCACCCATTCTGACCACCTTTTACAGGGGGACTATCGAGAGCATCCTGAACAGCTGCATCACTGTCTGGTATGGAAACTGCACCATATCGGATTGCAAAACCCTACAGCGGACAGCAAGAACAGCTGAGAAGATCATCAGTGTCTCTCTTCCCTCCATCACAGACACTTACCACCCACGCTGCATCCGCAAAGCCACCAGCCTTGTGGAGGACCCCACGCACCCCTCACACAAACTCTTCCCCCTCCTGCCTTCTGGCAAGAGGTACCGAAGCATTTAGGCCCTCACTGCCAGACTGTGCAACAGTTTCTTCCCCCAAGCTGTCAGACTCCTGATCACTCAGGGACTGGACTGACACACACACACACACACACACACACACACACACACACACACACACACACAATGAATACCTTCCACTACCTCAGGAACTTTTGCAATCCTCAGAGTGACTTCAACACATCAGGTGGCCATCATGGTGCAATACCAGAGGGCCAGCTGTTCAACCTCCTGTCTAAATGCAGACCCTTCACCAAGGGTCCCGGGAAGTACAATCATGGTGTACAGAGACAGAGAAACGGTGGGGAGAGCACACTTCCCTGTGTGGCAGCTGGATGTGAATTTCCCCAGCCTCACTTTTTCCTATCCGTTAGGAAGTGGGTGACCCAATGACATGGGGGTCGACACAAAGAGCTGAGCAAGTTTGGAATGGAGGAGTTCTAAGTCGATGGTATTAAACATAAAGTGAAAGCATACAAACAGAATCCTTGAATAGATCACTAAATTATCAAGGTATTGCAAGAAGCAGTGTCACCCCATGCTGGCTGCATCCTCCACTGACCTGTTTGCTTGGTAGGCAAACTCAAGTGGGTCCAGTAGCGGGCCTTGCTGTCCTTCAGGAGGGCCAGAGCCAGTCATTACAAGGTCAACATGTCCACAGACGTCAGCGTGATAGGCCATAGTCCTTTTTATTCAGAATTTTTTGGTAATGAGTATAATGGTGGGATGTTTGAAGCAAAAGGGAACTTTGCACAGTTACAGAAGATTTGAGTGAAAGTGGGAGCCATTAGATCAGCACAGGGTTTCAGACAGAAGGGTGAGACGCCATCTGGGCTTGGTGCTGTCTTGGTCTTTTTTCTCTGGCTCATCCACTTCACAGATCTTCAGAGCTGGTTGAGAGGCAGGCAGGGTGGGTGAGGGGGCAGTTGTCAGTTGTGTATTGGGTGAATTGTAGTGGGAGGGAGGTGTGAGTCTCCACTTATCAAGCCTGCAGAAAAACACATTCAGGTCGTCTGCCAGTTGATGGTTCTCTGCAGTGTGGGGGATGATATCCTCTGCATGGTAATGTCTTTTAGGCCTTTCCACGTTGATGCAAGAATGTTAGCTGAAAACTTGTTGCGTTTCACAGTAGTGTCTCTTAGCACCTCTGATTTCCTTTGTCAAGTGTTCCTAGCCTGCATGAACGAGGTTTTGTCCTCACTCCTGTAGGTCACTTCCTTGGTTTGCCGGAGCTCATGTAGGTCAGCGGCTGAACCTTAAAAAATACTCCATTCAGTGCAATCGTAGCTCCAGCTTTGCCTTGTTGGTCCATCTCCTAACACTGTTGGTCATAGGATTATTAGATTTTTGTTTTCTGCTTAGAGGTCAGCAGAAGATGAATCAAACGACGATCAGTGACCCAGCTGCCACAGGAACAGCACGATAGGTATCTGTAATAACACTTGTGATAATAATCCAGTCTGTTACTGTCTCTGGAGGAGCATGTAATATGGGTTGTCTATACAATATAACAAAGTTCAAAAACTGATATTCAGTACAATTCAATACAACATTTTTTGTTAAAGCAGTTTTGGTAAAAAACAAAACAAAATGCAGGGCATTTGCACACTACAAATAGTTCAGTGTTTAATTTTACTTTACCCACTGACACACTACGGGGAATATAATTAAATTAAACGCTGCTTCTGGACTGTGGATGGAAATGGGAATTCCCAGAAGAGGACCAGGAAGGACACGCAAACCCTGTACCCAAGGAGCTGGAGCAGGGTTAAAGCTCCCAATCCTTGAGGTGTGACCTGTCATTGTTTTTTTTTTATTCTCTTTAATGAATAATTAGTCCTTATGGTGACTGTATAGTGTATGACGTAGAATACTTTTGACACTAAATAAATGGTTAATTTCAAACTAATAATTATGTTATGACTAGCATACAGCATCTACATTCTACACTTGTTAAAATTATGAATCCTGTTGTAGCATTTGGCCTCTATACTACTGACATCTGACTATTAGATCAACTCCTGAATATTAAAATATCCTTTGTACTTTGTACTGCATGTTTCTTTCTGTTTGTATGTTCCTTTATTACTATGAACTGTATAACCTGGAGCCATGTTGTCTGTTTCACTGTATACATCTATATAGCTGAGACGACAGTAAAGTTTGACTTTGACTTTTACTGAATAGATGAGCTGGAACTTGGGGACAAAGGGTAATGGTTTGGTGCTTTAGAATTTTCATAGGAATTCCCACACTATGCAACTCACTATACTGAATAGAAGTAAACAGCGTTGTTATGAATTTTAGAAATGTTACCCAGTAATTATTAATTACTAGTATTTCAAATGCCACCATGAAACAAAAAACATTTTCAAGTTTGGGGGTACAGTGGAAACCTCGTACAGTGATCATGTCTGTCTGGGTGAAACTGATCACTATAACCAGATGATCATTATAAAAACTTTTTTCCCCCCCATTTCTCTTTATGTCTCAGGCAGATGATCATCTTCTGTATATTTATTACAAGACTATAAGGTAATAAAATCGGCAGTGTCGCTATTTACTGAATTTTATTGATTCTTTCAAAATACAGTACAGCTATTTCAAATGCTTTTCAAATTACAGTACTGTAGCAGTTACATTACTGAAGTGTCTATAATTCAAATATGCTATAATTCAGTACAGTATTGTACTAAAATACAGCTCATTGTAGTTTTACTGCTGCATCTCAGTGGCTCGTTTCTGGCAGTTTATCATAAGCTTTAGCAAGTCTATATTTGTCACTGAGAGAAAATGATTTTTTTTCCCGTCATGTTTTCTGTGCACGCAGCATTAGGCTTGGGTAGCTAGGCAGAAGCAGATGGGTTACCGCAAGGCAAAGAAGGCAAGTAAAAAAAACAAATTACCATACTTTTATTTTTTCCGTGTTATAAAAAGATCCAAAATGAACACTGTAAGTGGACTGATTATAAGCAAATTATTTAAACGTGTACAGGAATGATTCTGTCCTAAGCTTTTTGATCCATATAAGCAGTTGATCACTATAATCGTGATCACTATAAGCAGTTTCCACTGTATTTAGATTCTTTAGAATTAAAGGAAGTGTGTGGCAAACAGATCAAGTATTTAAAATTGATACTTTTTGCAGAAGAACTGCATGTGCAGAGACAGTGCTCAATCTTGTTGAGAAGTGTTCTAGTGGAATGTTGAAACCTGACAGTCCATTTTTCAGACTAACAGCAAAGCACAGGGCAATTAAGTGAGTGATGTCCAGCAGGTCACAAGCAGCACTCTCTCCCAGCGACACAGGAAATGCCAAGAGTTATCCAGATAATGTAAAGGTTGATCCGGGTACAACTGTCCATGTCCTATACCAGTATGATATAGGACATGGACAGTGTCCTAAAAATCATTTTCAGTTTGCCGTCAACCAACAGACATGCTTTTCATGCTCACAGCTGTTGAAATTGCTGCATTGGTACCTGGAGTAGTTTCTTTAAATAACAAGCCACGGAGCACTGGCCTGCATGATCTGAGGACGTAAAAAGAAGGGATTTTGTGCTGGAAATAGGGAAGAGCTGGGGACTGTATACAGGGTGGTGAAAAAGTGAAGGAAAACAGAAGAAAATTGAGGAGTCCAAAATACAATACTACAACAGCTAGGTGATGTGGAGCCGGTTGAAGAGGATCACAGTCTACAAGGGGCCTGGCACTAGCCAAGGCTGACAGCGGCCACATATTTCAAACGACACATTGGTGAGAACTGTTGCATTCTTTAAACGACATGTTTTCGATGCAGCAGACCCACACACACTATGCTTATTTACAATTTTTGCCTATGAATTGCAGGTTGTCTGCCCAAATCCCAGATCTCGAGATAACGTGTCATATAAACGACAACCCTGCACCAGTTCAGCTAGTCTTCCTTCAAAGGCAATCATCCATCCTTCCATCCATTTTCTGTACCTGCTTGTCACCAATTTCAGACCCAGAACCCCCACTCCATCATTAACCTGATGGTTATCAATGAACTGGACATTTGTTTTGATAAACAAAGGGACAGTCCTCACACCACCCCCAGCATGCACAGCTATCAGCCCCAGCCCTCCAGCACCACCACCACTCAGCCACCCATCTGCATGATGGAGGCTGGGCCCACTGCTCATCCACTCGCTCTGAACAGCCCGCTCCCTCCATCGAAGAGGGACATTAACAAGGTGTTTAAGTGCCTGAACCCTCACAAAGCAGTCATCCTGGATTCAGTCTTCCCCTCCACACTGAAGCATTGTTTTACCAGCTGTCGGCAGAGCTCACAGATATTTTCAACATTTCACTGGAGACATATCATACACCAGCCTGCTTCAAAACCTCCACCATCATTCCCATCCCCAAGAAGCCCAGGGCCACAGGACTGAACGACTACCAGTGTTGGTAGTAACACTTTACAAAGTAATAAAGTACAAAGTAACATGTTACTGGCATGGCATAGGCAGAAAGGAGACAGTCAGGACAAAGGCACTTTTACCAGGGCCAACCCTGTGTGGGGCCACTATTGCCAGTGGGTACAGCACAGAACCAGATAGGCTGCAATGACCAGACAAGGGCACACAGGATTAGGGAACTCTTATACACTGGAAAGACAGAGGAATGAACAAGGAGCACCTGTGGCTGGTTAACAAGGGGGCAGGAACACGAGGTAACACCAACGAGCTACAGGTGCGGCTGATTAGCAGCCCCGCCCGTGGGAAACACTGGGAGCAAACATGTAGGGCGGGGCTGGACATGACAGTTACTTTAACTCCATTATGTTTGACAGTATGGAGCAATGTAACTGATTACCTTTAGTACGCAATCAAAAGTAGTGAAATTTAAATGGGCTCCTTACTTGTTACTTTGTCTAGGGTGAAAATATTAGTGGACAAATCCTGCCTGTTCACCTAATTTCTTGTTTATGATCTAACATTGTTATGGTGGTACAATGAATGAGTGATATTAGGCACAGTGATAGATAATATTTGACAGTTGTATTGTCTTGCACTGTGTCACAGCCTCATGTGTGTGTGTATATATATATATACATATGCAGACATGCATAAGTACAGTGTTTCCACAATGCTTTAAAAGACATTGGCAAAACATCTCTATGAGGTCATATGCCCACTGAGTATTGATTCGATATTCCTGTGATGTCTGTGTGATATATTTCAACAGCAACACGATGTTAATGAGACCACTATACAACGTTTAACCGACTGTCATTTTTCTCTGAATCGGCTATATAATCCACAATAGTGTTATACTATATATGTTTATATACTATAGGGCACATTTGTTCTGTTTACCCTGCATGTAACATACTGTTTAACACCGTATACCAAACAAACAATGTAACTGATTAGAAGGTATCCATTTATTCTTTTAAATATTGACAACACGATAGAACCAGTAACAATAGGCCTAACAGTTATGCTGAGCTGATTAAAGCAAAATTATTGGGGGAAAAAATGCCCCCGTCGAAACACACATGTATGTAATAATTTAAATGCTGTAGACCTAAATGGAACATGATCATTTAACAACATTCCGATCTTAAACCAATGTCCTGGCAACGTCTGTGTGCTACCTATGTATGTATGCATCAATAAGAGTATTGAAGTAATGCAAAAGTTACTTTCACTAGTAACTAATTACTTTCATATGCAGTAATTGGTAAAGTAATTGAATTACTTTTGAATGAAGTAATTAGTAACTGTAAATAATTTTCAGTAACTTGCACAACACTGACGACTACAGATCCGTCGCCATGACCTCTGTGGTAATGTAGTCATTTGAGCGTCTTGATTTGTCTCATCTCAGGTCTACCACTGACTCTCTCCTGGACCGGTACAGTGCAATTTGCCATCCCTCCAGGACCTGCCCGGCTCCAGGACCTGGAGACAGACAGGAAGGATTGTTGCCAACCCCTCCCATCCTGGACAGGCTCTGTTCCAAACAATACCCTCCAGTAAGAAATGGAGGTCCATCAAGACCAGAACCACACATCACAAAAGCAGTTTCTTTCCATCAGCAGTTAACTCACCAACCAAACCGCACCCCCGCAGACAGTCCCTGCCCCCCTCCCCACCTGTACACATATAAATGCATATTTTGCGCATCACATATGTCACATTTCAATACTCAAATTTTTTTTCCTACCTTTTTAATATTTTTATACTGATTAACAAAACATTGTACAGTTTTTATGCTATTTTTAAAAATTCTTATTATTTCTTAGTACTCGTTGCTTTATTACTTATTGCTTATTTATTTATTACTTTACTTTATAATTTATTACTTATTATTTTTTGCACTCTGTGATGTTTTGTATGGAGCACCACCATACCAGAGTAAATTCTCAGTTGAGGTAATACGCTGGGGCAGCAGTAAGTGTTATCACCTTATTCCCCTGGGACCAGGGTTCTATGTGTGTGGCGTCTGCATGTTATCAAATTGTGAATGGTGTGTGAATGGCGTGTGAGTGTGCCCTGCAATGGATTGACACCCCATCCTGGGTTGTTCCCTGCCTTGCGTTCATAGGCTCCAGACCCCACATGACGCTGAATAGCACAAGCAGTTAAAGATGATGGATGGACTTGTTGTCCTGTTGTTAAATCTGCTGTATGTACTCAGACCTGCTGCAGAACTGTACTGTCCCCCACTGGAAACCAAAATTTCTGCTTTATACCAATAATCTGAAAACTAATCAATAATGATCTAAGTTATATCTGATCATAGACTAACTATTATTCCCCTGAGCAATCCAAGTGATAATCAGTGAGCCCGGTCGCAGCATGAAGGGCCAGCAAGCTGGGGGAGTGGGGTGGGGGCAGAGGCCCTGTGCCTGTCGCTCTCACTCATTCGCTTTCTAATTGGATATCGATCCGGTGTGGAGATGTCTGTTGATGCATCTGTGCACCTGGAGTACAACGATCCCTGTAATCCTGACATTGTCCATCCATCCATTCCTTGTTCATTATATTTCGCTTCATTCAGTGTGGTGATCTGTTTATTGCTGAGCTGAGACACAATAAGGACTAATGGGGCAAAGCCTTAATTACAAAAAGGTCAATGAAGTTCCTACAAAAACAGTCTCCCCACTCCTGCAAGGGGATGACGTCACAATCTTAGGCTAACATATTTCCATATTGGGTTTTTCAAGTGGCTATTGACTTGTCCTGGTAACGTCTCAGATTTACCTTTAAAGTGCTTTAATTCTCACAGTCTTGGACCACTTTAATGTGACTCTGGCAAATGTCGTTGTTGTATTCCATCATCTGATAGAGACAGGGCTGGTATGTTTGCCACAAGTGTACAGCAGTGATACTCCACCAGGCCAGCAGAGGGCAGATGTATTATATCAAAGACAGAGTGTAGTGAAACGGGTAAACTTTTATCAAATTTTAAAGTTGTTACTAGGCTTCAGTGGTATTAAGGCAATACAACATATCACAGTATTTTGTCATCCTTGCAACAAAATTAGCTAGGCCCTCCTCTCGCTCCTCAGTGATTATTATCGCTATATGCTGTAACAATGTTGCTTTTTTAAAAACTCCAAATATGATGTCTGGGCAGCATGAAAACAACAACAACAACAACAACTATTCCGTTTGTACTCGTTCTTCATTGATCTCTGCTCTGTGAAAGTCAGTGCTGCCACCTACTGGAAACATCTAGTCAATTTCCTTACAGTGCTCATAATAATCTGGGCCACACGTGTACGGTCCTCCGGACACCCCTGATGACAAAATCTACGCCACTCACCCTGTGCGCAGACTGTAAGCACATGTGGAGGAGTGTAGTATGAATTGGCCTTTACAGTTGTGTTTTTTACTTGTATATATATAATGTAATATATCACATTGGTTATTTTAGCACTGCATTGAGGGCCATGATCGTGGATTTGAATGAGCTGACTTCTAACCCTGCACTTTCGATTTCAGCATTGAACTGCTCAAGTGTGCGTTTTAGGTCAACATTATCTACAAATAGAAAAGATTTTACCTCTAGCCTCCAAAACTGAATACTTTCACTTTACTGACGCCTAGGATTACCAGCATCACACATACCAACTGCCTTCTGGCCACAGATCTTTGCAGATATTGCAACAATTAAGAGCTGGAACATGGTCCATTCAAGCTCATTGTCCTCAGCCTCACTCACAATGTAAGTCATTTCAGAAGTGGGAAAAGAAAACTTTCATTTAACTGACACTTAAGTGCTTTTACGCCGCTGGAACTTTTTTCTGGAACCAGAACCCTTTTCTGGAACCTGAGATCAGGGGTGGAACTTCAGTTTTTTTTTGCTACATCCAACTGGGGTAGTCAAGTAAAAAATGTTCATGGAATTAGCCTCTGGGCGAGTGTTCAGTTTTCTGTACTCCCCCTTCATCAAACTTACTCAGCCCTGCTTGTGATGTTCACTTAAGTATAGCTTTCAGCTATAAAGATGCTAATGCACATAAGCAAGTTGTGGCACAAGCAAACCTTCCACAAGGCTGAAAGCTATTACTCCTTTTCCAATACTTGTTCACACACCCACTCTATAAATCCTATGAACTATATTCCTCATGTAGTTTTATACTCATATATATGTTTGTATTCTTACGTATAAGATTCAAGATTCAAGACAAATAAAAATCCTATACATAGCCAGTCTTAGGCTTTCTACATGCTTTACCCTAATTTACTATGGGGGGTAAGAATAAACACAGACTGGAATTAGGTTTGATGTGATTTTTTCAGAGGTTAGAGTTTTTCACGTTATAACCCCAAATTTTGGCACTTTTCCACTGTCACCAGGAAATGAACCGTATCTGACGCGTACCGCAAACTGACAGTTTTTCCATTATACATTACGCCAACCGTAGCAGATCTGGACCCACGCTGACATGGCCCTGCTTACTAGCCGGGTCGAAAGCGTGACCAAATCGAGTTGGCTACACCATCTGAATGGGTGAAATGCACGGAGATACCAGGATTCTGCGCACGGATTATGTGAAGGAAAAAAGGGCATATTTCATATATTATTCCTTACTAGTAGTATCGCACATTGCGATGTATTAATGCATTCCTGACAGCTTGGAACTTGAAAATATCCATCAACCTCCCTATAAGGTACTATAGAACAGCTGATGGAACAGAATGGATTTGTAAATTTACACAAGCGAATGCTAATTTCAGTAGCGGTAGATGCTAACATAACAAAGCGATTCTCACAGATGTTTTAGCGGAAATTAGCACACCATAAAAAACAAAGAAAAAGAAACAAAGTACATCATGATGTACACTGTCACTGTCGCTCTCTAAACCCGGCAACGCCTTTACCAAGCCGGCCCTTCTGCGGTGGAAAACCAAAGGGAGCTGGAACCGCGCCCTAACCAGTCTTTCTTCACGGTACGGCTAGGGTATGGCTCGGTTCCTGTATACCAGTGGAAAAGCGTCATTTGCAAATGTGAGCCCACCAGCTATCCATCAGCCTTCCAAACCAATTTCTTTTGATATTTTAGTATGTACACTTAAACTCATGCACACATTGCCGTCTGGGTGCCTACTAGTGATGTATCTCACTCTCCGTGTAACTAACCTGTCACCTGTCAGGTTAAATTTGGCTAAGATTTACTTATACTCAGCTATCCCAGGCAGCATAAGGCACAAAGTCGAGGCAGACTCCATTCCAATCCATCCAGGACACACACAAACACAACTATACACTGTGGGAACTTGAGAGACACCAAATAGTCTAACTGCATGTCTTTGGAGTGCAAGACGAAACCAGGGTATCCTGAGAAAACCTGCACAACACAGGAGGAGGAAACTCCATACACAGAGAGCAGAGCTGTGACTCAAACCTCTAACCCCAAAGGTGTGAGCCCACCAAATGACCTGCATTTTTATTAACAGAAAACATTGAAATCAGACCTAGGCTGCCTAATTTATTTTTTCACCAGCATTTTGAGATTATTAAGACATGGTAGGAATGCAGGGGCTTATATCTAATGACATATTTCAAGTATGTATTTAATACAACAGCAGCGCACAAAGATGATCAGGCCAGGCATGCAGAAACAACTGCTTACTTAAAATGGTACAGACTTTATCAATAAGCACTAAACATTTTATTATTTTTTGCACCAACAATATTTATTCTGCGCCATAAAAATAAACACTCAAAGAACACCCATACATCCTCTTGTCTGGACATTACATCTTTGGTTTCAACTGAAGTAATATTTTCCTGTCTATAGTACGCAACTAGTTCCTCATTTACAGCCCTTATTTATAGAGGAAAAAATTCCTTGCATAAGAGAGTTAGTCTATCAGCACTTTGATCAGTAGGTCTGCACCGACCAGTTGATATATAAATGCTTCAAAAAACAAAACAAACAAACACTGTTGTCTTCTTGGAGTATAGTTCTGAATTTTCTCTGGTCCCATTATGTGTCATCAGTATTTCAGCATTCACAGAAAGAAAAATAAGCTATAAAAACAATATTATACCAATAAAATACATACAAAACCTGGTATGCATACTGTACAACAGTCACCCAAATATATCAGATCACATTTGTTTAGGTTTTCATCACAGCAGTGTATGACTGGAACTCTACAAGAGACCCTGGATGAAACTACCTCCTGCTTCCACACTTAAAGTGCCCTACGACTACAACTTTCTAGATCTAACCCTCTAAACAATGTTGCTTGAAAATTCCTCTTGCCTCATCATGTCTTGCATAAGAATGATATCATCCAGAAAGGATGGACCACAGAAATATTACATATGTGTGTGTTAAACGAATTTCTTTGCATTTTACTTTTCACAAGCTACGCCCTGTTAACAGTTACTGTCACGTTGAAAAATATAGTCTTACATCAAATTCCGCCTTACTGAGTCAAATCCCATTGTATTTACATCCAAGGCCTATAGTACATAATATACACTGACCGAGAAATGCCTGAAAGCGGATGCAGTAGAATTTTAGAGGGTGCACTGCTTAGTCTAACAGGTGCTGGGGAATGGGCAGCGCTGCCAGCCGTATAATGACCCACTGTCCATATCTAACTAGTAATACAGTATCCATACAGAAATATCTATGTGCTGGACAGATACAATATCGAGATACGCCCAAACTGACTTGCATCCACTGGTCCCAAATGCGAACGCAAGTGGACACAAGGCTGTATACTATTTCCACATTGCCCAAAATATATCTATATAAATCAAAGTACGTGAGAACGAAAAGTCAATTTGTTTAATGTTTTATGAGTAATAAGCTAGAAGGAACAAAATTAAATATAGTCAGCTCTCTGGGAATACCACCAAAGACCTGTGCCTGCAGACAGTACATCTCCCAAAAGATGTAATTTTACAAACAATTTCCGAGGATCTTCTACAGATGTACTCCTTAAAACATCAAGGCAGTAACAGGCCGAAGAATCCAGAGACCGCAGCAAGTACACGTCTGCTATGAAACGGCTGTTTTTGTTTAGAAAAGTGTTTTTGTATCTTGTCCCTTGTTCGGAATTAACCATTCAGTGATGGACCGCCCATATCCTGGGCCTTGCTGCCTCTTACTGAGGGAGTACAGATGCTAGACCTCTCACAGGAGTCACTGCCCGGGCTGTCACGTGCTGTGTAGCAGCAGCAGCAGCTGTAGAGCGAGGCAGCCAGCCGGGAACGCACCAGCTGGGTGAAGAGGACAAACAGGGTGCAGTTGGCAGCTCCTTGGAGAGTGTTTCCGATGCCCTGAGCAGAACACAGACAGAGAGTAAACCCAAATCATCATTACACAATAAAAGGAGCTGGACATCACAAAGCAAGTATGCTTATGTAACCCTCTCAGCTTAATGATGAGCATGACGCAGGTAGATGCAATATAAATGAACTATAAAGCTATTAAACACCATTTGTAAAGTTTACATAGTATCTATTCCATATGGCAGATGCTCACATATATCCAGTAACACTTTGGGCACAAGAATGGTCTGTAAAGCCTTACAATTCAATACAACAGTGTCTATATATTAAATTTTTTTTAATTCTCAGAACAGTAGTCTCCAACCAAGACATTAGTAACTCGTGGTCGACTATACTAATGCAGCCTCTGTGTGCCGATAAAGTTACCTAATGACCTGACGGTGCAGAGTGGAGCGTGCTAATTGATGTGGGTGAGTGAAGGTTTGGCGTTCTGATTGCTGCAATCGACTAGGAATTTCCTAAAGATCACCATGTCGATCCTGATCGACCTCCTGGCCACCACTGTCTTAGGGGCTTAGATGTATTGTGCTTTGTGATCTAAATGAAAAGTGCAGCTTGCATTTTCAGCATTAAATACACATTTGTTAGACCAATAAGGAATTAGATGCTTTTATGAAACAACATTGCAGACATGTCTTGATATTTGGCATTTTGACAACAATTTAACACAGTGAAAGAAGGAAAAGCAGACAGGAGGCAATGTTAAGGTCTTGATATGTACAACTCACATGCAGGGTGACCAGCATGGGATGCTGCCTAGCGGGCGAATCCAAAAGCACCAGGACGAAGCGGACGGTGCTCCAGATACGCAGGGATATAAAGATTATGGGGATGAGGGTCATCTTTCGGTCAGCCAAGGATGTGTGGGTGTCAGGTGCGCGAACACTGGCCAGGATGGGGCGGTACTCTGACAGGGCGGTATGCTGTGAAGAGGACCAGGCTTTACAATCCCGTTCAAGGCTTTCAAGACAATTTCTTCAGGAAAAAAAATGACTTTTGAAATGATATAAAGTGATAAAATGTATCATAGGAAAATGTCGCAGATGTATTCCAACCCCTGCCACTCTACAATCTTAAGTCCTGAAAACTCACCGCTCTGTGGATGTGTTTCTTTATGAGGACGTATATGATGGGAAGGATGAGGTAGGCCAGGAGCTCCCAGATCTTTCCTGTCAGCAGCATCCACAGGACATGGTCTGAGGCTTTAAAGCTGATCCAGCACCAGCCCACAGACACCTCCGAGGCGTCATAGCCAATCTTGTGCAGACACACGGCTGCTGCTGTGATCCCCAAGGGCACACCCCAACTGCTCCAAGAGAGAAAGGGAACGCCACAGACAGCAGGGGTTAACAAAACAGCAGGGCTTCCATCGCAAGCGTTTCCTCTTTTTATCATCTCACTCTTTCAGGGCTGTCAGCTTTGGTCAGCTGATTGACGTGAGATTTTCAATTTGAGACCATTCTGCATGCACCTGCACATGCATTTACATGTATGTAACGGTTTTATTACCTTGTAAATAGTCTGTAGGGTTTGCAAACTACCCCAACGCTTTTGATGTAACTAATTTTAGGGTTATAACAGAATCATTTAGATTTGCCGTAAGATTTCTTGCGTGAGCATGAGTCTGAAAGCGTATGTCATGCCAGATGTGAGAGTTGGCAGCCCTGCACGTTGTTTGAAAGGAAGGATTAAAGCAGGGGTGTCAAACCCCAGTCCTGGGGGGCCGGAGCCCTGTGTAGCTTAGTTCTTTTTCTGTTCCACCAAAAATGTCAAAGTGCTGTGAACATATTTCCTATCTGATGTAAAATCATTTCAATACTGATTATCTAATGCTGTCAAACACTGTCCAAGAGTGGGAAATATCCATGTTATGGATATCATGTTATCATGTTAGCTTCCATCTGCCCACATTCAAGCTACATATTTTTTTTGCCAAGTCAGCATTTTCAAGGTGAAAAATCTACGTATTATGAAATAGCAACCAAAGTGCTTTTGGGTTTGCCTGCAGGGTGAGGGAAGGAGGCCACTGAAATCAGCTGATGATGATGAATTACTCCTCGTGGCAGAAAGGGGAAACTTGGTGCATGCAGACCAGTTGCGGCATGTTTTTCAGGAGCGTTCAAACTGTCATGTGAAATTGTGTGTCCTGCCCTCCGCGTGCAGCTTGGAAGGTCAGGGGCACCGTGAACAAAAACGCCATCTAACATTACTTCAGAAAAAAAATTTAAAATAGCAAAGTTACGAAAAATAAAACAAAGGCGGAAAACAGACCACTTTTAAATCTCTGTGATTAAATGAACATCGCAATCAAAAGAGGGCAGATGGCACATTTAACGCGCACATTTTAACTCAATAAACATCGAATCACTGCACAAAAAAATCCCGTTTTGTTTATCTACAGTTATCACATTTCGCCTGTAAATAATTCGGAATAATTGTAATCTTCGTAATTACGGTTAAACCATTTGTTTCCGTGTACACAAAACAAAAACGACCTTCATAGTAATAAAACATTACGCTGGTCATCTTAAGTTATCGCTCATACTTTGGGTTTATACTATAGCTAACACACGTGTAATTATGCACGCATATATGATGAAGCGCATTCGTAATACATAAATATGGAGTAAGGCAGACATTAAAAAACCATTAAAACCTTTTCTTACAAAAGTCAAAACTAATGATTCTAAGTCTCCCTTAACCACTGATAGAAATGATACATTTTTAAGACTACTAACAACTAAACAAAATAGCTTCTTGTAAAATAATTTAATTTGCATAAACATTACGATTGCAGCGTATATCAGACATTATGACCATCTCCATCTATTCCATTAATTATATAAAAAAACCGATTTATTATTATTATTATTATTATTATTATTATGAAGACCTAAAGAAAAGCATTTTAAACACAGTTACTAAACGTTACAGTACTCAGACGGCATCCAGGTGTTATTCATTAAAATGGATAATAAGGCTGTAAAGGAAAGAGTTGTTCCCTGCATAACTAGCGAGTGTTTGGTGTGATGTGTGTATCCCCTTACCTTAGAATGTGGAACCACAACACCAAGCTGTCCGCTAACCTCTGGTTGGACTTAACAATGTAAATATAGAGATAAACTGCCACCGTGACCGTCCAGAAGAACGAGCTGGTGTTTGCAAATGTGGATATCGCCCCTTGGGCGACGCAGTCCCACGTCTCTGACTTAAAGACCCTCCACACTCCATACGAATAAGAAATCGCAGACAGCAAGTCTGCAACAGATAAATACACCAGAAGTTTTCTTGGTGTGGTTCTTAAATCAGTCCAAATGACGTAAGTAAAAATAATCAGAAGCGACCCGAAAAATGACAGCGCACAAGAAAGCAAAACAACAACCTGCTGATAAACGAAGACCTCCGTCTCATTCCTCCCGGCCATGATCATATATTATAATTTATGTAGCACATTCGCTTGTCCAGATATATAACTTCATTTTGCATGATTATTTGCCACAGTTTTAATCCCGCGGTACATTAATATTTAGCATATGATTAAAGAGCTCTTCTGCGCTCTCACTTTCTGTAAAGTCCTTTTTGACTAAAACTATTTGCGACGCAAAAACGGAGTTACACTGCGCAGAGCAGCCACATTGTGAAATTATGAAAGCTAGACGCTAAGGAGCTAGATTTAGAAAGTGTCTTTTAAAATTCTGATATAATAACAGATCCATGACCCAAGTCCAACACATGAAAACAAAACTAAACATTTCTTGGTTTCCGCTTGATTAAGAGCCGACTAATATCCCCACCCTTAATAATTCCGGCATAGACGGTTCTTTTTTTACCCGGAAGTCCGTAATTATTAAAGGGAAGAAAGTTTTAGTCATTGTAGATATGCAGATTAATGTAGGCGAGCTGAACAGCCTGTCCGTAAAACTGCGCGGAGCCGGAGAGCCGGGCAGCTCGGTCCGTCCCTGTCCTCTAAGCGGCCATGCCCCCCTTACTGTCCCGCAGCCAGCATAAATCTTAATTTAGTAAAGCATTCATTATGCCCAGCCTTTGTTACATTGCCGTGACTTTAGGAGGCTACTTGAGATCATTTTGAGCTTTTGATAATAAATACACATATACGCACTTAAAACGTTAACTTTTTTTTTAACCAATAAGTTTAAATACCCAATTGCAACTGTCTGGGAGCAGTGCATGCATTTGTGCAGGGAGACCAGGTGCGCATGCTTGTTATTGACCCAGGTTTATGAAAATTGCTCAGCCCATTGTTAATGTTATGTGACTTGTCGCATCATATTTGAATCGGAAAAAAAATCGATTAACTCAAGGATTTATTAGTATTAAGTTGTGTATCATGTGAAATGTCTTAAGTGCAGAAATGTGAAAGTGAAAGCTTTCATTAACAAAAAACGCACTTAAATTACTCGGCTCCCAGTATTTGACAAATAAGCATATATACGTTTACACAGTACCTGGGATCCACCAGCTACACTGTGCGTTTTTGATTCTATTACATAATGACACGTGGCCTTTTTATTGCAACCAATAATCGGTGTAATTAAACTTTAAATGAAGCTGGGGAATTAAAGTTGAAACGTTTTACGATGGGTTTCATTTAATTAACTGCATTGACTACAAACAGAATACAAATATTGCTGTAAATATGGACTTAATACATTCTATGGTGACCAAACTCACCATGGATCAGAGTGTTCTTGTTGCTATTTATAGCGACTTGAATGATGTTTCACTCTCTCCCTCACCAACCTTTATCAGTTTATGAAGGTGAAACAGGACCCTGGACATGTTATAGGCCATGTTGGAGACATATTGTATAAGTCCATCACTCGGTCAAATGAGTCAAAACACTGGCTGGTTGAAACAAAATCTTGGTCTGGATTTTTCCTCTATGGACCTGAATTACCAACATCTGATGGTACATCTTACTACCACCTAAACACCGAAAATTCACCAGCTACCAGTCACTACCAGGAGCACAAGGAGGTGGACAACGGTTCCTGTGGAGACTTTGCAGGATGACGTAGAGGAAACAGACTGGAACATACTCTATAAGTTATACAAGGAAGACATTGAGGGATACAGCTACTGTATCATGGACTACATACACAGAAAGTCAGTGCACCACTTCCCCAATAACAAAGAACCTGAACGGCCTGCTAATCAAGAAGAAGATGGCCTTCAGGTCCGGCATCAAGGAGGCGATCAAGCAGGTGCAGGCGGGACTGAAGATTCAACTCCGCAAGGGGAAAAATTGGTACAAGATGGAGCATAAGCTACTGCAGAACAGCGTGACGGAGCTGGGGAGTGAGACGAGGACCGTGGGCAGCTGCAAGCCAGCTGAGAACATGGCAGTGGAAGGGGGCACAGACAGGGTTAATGAGCCTGGCCCATAGCCAGAAATAAATTTCATGGGTGTCCAACAACCTTACAATCCTACCAATATACCGCTCAGTGGGTTTTGCTGACCTGAGGGAGAAATGAGCTGAATCTTCATTAGATTTAGATGTGGGTCTCGCTTGTCAGTCAAGCCCTTCTCCCACACCACTATCCTCACGGCCGGTTCACACATACTGCTGATGTGTCACAGTGCCACACTGCAACTGTTGTGACGTAATTTTCATCACAGAGGTTGGGCAAGAAGACTGCATTTGAGCGCCACATGTGAGGGAGCGTAGCACTCAAAAATCTAAACAATGCAGACGGTCTAGTCTTTGAAACAAACATGCTTTGATCACTCATTGGCCAGGGGTAGGGGCGCCTGCAAGATTTTATCCCAGGGAACACCCCCCTCACATGCACAGAGCCGCTTATTGAGATAGGACTGTCACACAACGTGACGGGGGGGAGAAACACAGGTGTTGTGATAAAGAGCAGACGATGCTTATATTTAGCATTGCATTTGGAAATGCGCGGTTTGTTAGAAACCGGTAGCATTCCCTTTCTGTTACGGCGCCTGGGCATGGTGCCGGCGGGAAACAAAGGGGAACGATACGCTGGCGACTACGGGGGTAACACTGGGATTTATTTGGACTCGGGACACACCAGGAAGACACGAAAGCCAAAAGGGAATCATAGGGGATCCAAACAGAAACGAGAAGGTACTTGGGCTAGGGGACACAGGGAATAAACAGGACAACTCAAAGGGGGATAAACCTGACTAACAAACACACCGATTAATAACCAACTAAACTAAAACCAAACACAAATCACTAAACTAACACAATCAATGTCACAAGCACTACTCAGGCGCAATGACTGATGAGGAACTGAGCAAGGGCAAACGCTTAAATACACACACAGGAAGCTGGGGCAACAAGGAGCAGGTGTAACTAATCAAGGGAAACAACCAAGGAACACAGGACAAGGAAAAAGCCAACAGGTGATGAATCCTAACGAGTTAACTAAAACAATGAACAAAATGCTAGAACTAGGAACATGACAGGAGTTAAACACTGGGAACACAGGTATACAAAAGCAGGGGAATAAATATACAAGCCAAATTAACCAAGGACACGGGAAATAAACAGAACTCAAATACAATAAACTTGACAGAGATGAGGCTGGACTCAAACCTGAGTCGTAAGGCTATAGCCTTTATACCACCTGCTCAGCCCACTGAGCTACAGTGGCCAGGGAACACAAGAGAAACACAAGGGTTAGACTAGACAGACAGAGGAGGAAGGCCACAGAGGGAGGGGTCGGCAGACGCTAACCATGACACTTTCTGGTATGGAAAGTTTAACAGTCCCAATTAAATAAGAATCATACTTTTAGTGTTGCACCAATATGTACATTTTGACCGATAACCGATATATTTTTGTGTAATATTACTAATACCCATAAGCGGCTAACCTTTGAGCCACTTGCTGATAATCTCCATTATCTAAGTAGTTGTATCTCTAGCTCTGGTGCTGCTAACTTTGAATATTGATAAAGTTTATATATCAGCCGGTGATATTGGTATGGTAACCGATATATTGTGCATCTCTACATTTTGTTTGTTCCGTCTTCATAAAGACAATATGTAATGTAAATTAATAAACAGAGAAATATTCTGCACAGAATCGTGCACCCCTCCTGCCCTTTTTATGTTCCTGTTGCAGACATAATGAGGCAAAAAAAATGTTAGCCAAATAATTACAAGTGTAAATGACCAGAGTACACACAGTACATACAGGTGTACAGCTGCAGGTGCCCATAGCCAGGGGGAAAGTACCAGGAAGTCAGAAAGGAGATCAGACCAAAGATTGTATGTAAGCACCTTTTCTACCCTCTCTGATCAGACTGAAAACAAACATGGCTATTGGATTCAAAGAAAGGCTGGCTGAGGAAGTCCAGAAATACCAGCATTTATATGATGGGATTATAAAGACTCCCAGATGGCTGTTAACTCAAATGAAATATATGTTTGTAACTGCAACACTATATTCCTGTCTATTTCATTGTGTACTGTAAATACTTAATGCATGGTTAGTTTTAATAAAATACTTATTTTAAGCAAAACATCCCTACCATACTTCATAAACGTGACTTAAGAGGAGTTAAACTGTACAGCACTACCCAGGCCTGCATGGCATTAAAGAACAGTTGCATGGCACATTGCTGCAAGAAGTGTGAACATCCAGGAACGCAGACGGTCCAGCACTAAGCTACGTGCGCTGTGGCATGTCCATATCTGCCATATCATTCAAGTGGACAAAGCAAAATCAAGCGTGTCAGTGCGAACAAACTGTCACATACTTAACACAATGCTACCTTTTTCATTCTATGTCGTGCCACGACTCCTAGAGGATGCAGAATGTTTTCAATACAACCAGGGGTGGGCAGGGTTCCGCTAATCCGCTAATTACCATAGCTAACTTTTTTGTTAGCAGATTAGCAGTTATGAAAGCTAACTTTTCAGTTAGCTGTGCCTACCACTGAATGGTTCAAAGCATGCTATTAACTGCATAATTAATCCTGCTGACCAACCCTGTGGCGTCACATGTTATGCCAGCCAATCACGGGCAGTGGGTGGGAACCAGCCCTCAGTGTTCCACTTACTGCCGCCCCCCACAACCTTCACACCTGCCTGCAACTTCCCCATCAAAGACAACAGACCCAAAATCCCCACCTCCACTCCACGTCCCAGTCTGTCTCCGCTAACCAGGTGAGGAAAGACCTTGGGAGACTGCACAGGCAAAGCTGCAGAGCCTGATGGAATCAGCCCCAGGGTGATGAAGACATGCCAGTCAGCCCTGCAGAGTCCTTCAGTACCTCTGCTCTTTTCCCTGATTCTACAGAAGGTGCCCCAGCCCTGAAAGACATCCTGTGTGGTCTCTATTACAAAGAAATGGAGCTCCAGCTCTCTTAAGAACTTCAGACCAGTCACTCTTACCTCACATACCATGAAGACCTTTGACAGGCTGGTACTGAAACAGCTCTGAGCCCTGGTATTATCTACAGTCTTTACCCTCTACATGTAAAACTTCTGATGCAACACCAGCTCTTGCCATGTACAGAAGTTCTTGGATGATTCTTCTACTGTAAGACACATCAGCAATGGAGATGAGTCAGTGTACAGAGGACTAGTGGAGGACTTTGACTTGTGTTGCAGGGAGAACAACCTACAGCTCAACATCAGCCAGACAGAGGAGCTGCTGGTGGACGTCCAGCATAACAGGGAGGCTCCGCTTCATAGACTGCTATCTTACAGCCCATTAGCTACCGGCTCATTGCGCCTAACTGCGCTAAGAAGCATTACTGGGGGTCCGCCCCACCTGTTGCCATTTTCCGCCGCTTATCTGGGTTTGGGTCGCGGGGGCAGCAGTCTAAGCAGGGATGCCCAGACCTCCCTCTCAACAGCCACCTCCTCCAGCTCCTCCAGGTGAATACCAAGGTGTTCCCAGGCCAGCCAAGAGATATAATCTCTCCAGCATGTCCTGGGTTTGTCCTGGGGCCTCCTCCTGGTTGGACATGCCCGAAAACACCTCCCCAGGAAGTCGTCAAGGAGGCATCCTAGATAGTTACCTGAACCTACTCAACTGGCTCCTTTCGATGCGGAGGAGCAGTGGCTATACTCTGAGCCCCTTTGGAAAGTCTGAGCTCCTCACCTTCTCTCTAAGGCTGAGCCCAGCCACCCTGCGGAGGAAGCTCATTTCTGCCGCTTGTATCTGCGATCTCATTCTTTTGATCACTACCCACAGCTCATGACCATAGGTGAGGGTAGGAACGTAGATTGACTGGTAAATTGAGAGCTTTGCCTTCTGGCTCAGCTCCCTCTTCATCAAAACAGAACGATACAGCGTCCGCATTACTGCCGACGCTGCCCCGATCCGTCTGTCGATCTCTCACTCCCTTTTCCCCATTTAATAATAATAATAATAATAATAATAATAATTATAATAATAATAATGCTAGTTACAGCATTAAAAGACCAGGTAAGGTGGGGTCATGGCGGTGTATCTTCTTGCTGGATAACTTTACCACTGCTGAATAACGGGACGACAGTTTTCCAGAACATTCTGTGTCATTTGTGGGTGTCCGGGAGCTGCTGTCAATTTGAGGGAGACTCCCGGGCCTTTTGGGATAAATGGAACATTTCAGTATGACTCAAACAGCTCCACTCTAGTCTCCTAATTCTTTTATTCCATGATAATGGATTAAAATTATATCTTCTCAAGCAACAAAATTTTGTGCATGTTTTTCTGTTTCAAAATTATTAATATATGTTGATCTAACATACATAGATAACATTACTGAGGGAGAATCCGACTCAGCTACAGGGTCACAAACTTCTCTGTATTAGTCCACCTGGCAGAGTGTCACCTGCCCTTCCTCAGCCCTCCCTCTCCCTCCTCATCCTCCCACCCACTGGCTCACTTTGCCTTCCCCTACAGCCCCCCTCTTAGGAAACCCCTTCATCACTGCTTCGCAGTTGATGTGCTGGTAGTGTCAAGATCTGGGTCACATTTGGAGAGAACCGGTTCTAGCTGCTGAGCAAGAGGCACACAAGTTCGTACAGGAACTAGAATTTGTGTAGCTGTACCGTAATCTTAATTCTCTTGATAGTTTTTGTATATTGTTCTCTTCTCGGTCTGTTCATACTTATGTCGGGATGTTGATTCTGACTAAAGGAAACATCACAAAATACTGTGGTTTAAAAATGAGCATTTGATATATTACAAATTTTGAAATGAAAGCGTACTGTTCCACTCTGTAATCAACACCATTTTCCCTGCCTTGAAATAACAAATGACTCCTACCTCGCTGTTCTCCAGCGGGCCCTCAGGGGCCAGGGCATGGAGCAGCAGTGGGGGAGATGGATGAGGCCTCTTAGCGTGAAGAGTTTCTGTAGCAGTATACTTGCTGATTGCTTTGTTCTTTTTCCTCACAACAACCAGCTAAGACACTGCCGGAGAAGCGCTCACAGTAGCCAGATCCAGAACGTTCTCCTCTGTCCCTCATGCCATGTTCTACCGTGGGATTTCAGCTCGTGGATGCGGCAGTTCACTGACTTCCTACAGAACGGTTTAGCTCCGGGCCTGATGGCAAAGACTGTAGTTTTACACTGTGCCTTCTGTCAGTGAAACAGATGATGGCCCTGCAAAAGTAAGACAAGTCTTGTAAGAGAAAGAAATATCAGTAATGCCCAACAACTAATGGCACTGATTCTGAAAATCACTATAAGCATTTCAGGATTTTATAAATTACAAAGTATTACAAAGTATTACAAAGTATTACAATGTATTACAAAGTATTACAAAGTATTACAAAGTACTACATGATGTCTACTCATGTCTTTTGAAAGTTCATTACTTTTTTAACTTATTTATGTAAGATCTTTTATAATTTTTTTCAAAGCCTGGAGAGTTTCTGGCCCAAGAAATGTAACAATTTAATCAAAACCCATGAATGGGCACTTATAGCTAGTATACAAAGGTAGGTGGAGAACAGGAATCTCTTGGCCAGATCTTGTTCTTGTTACTCATACAGTACATCTCTTCCAGTAGACATGTTCATTCGGTGATGATATAGGACGTTTTCAAAACTTTATACATCTATGTCTCCTTAATAGAAACGGTCCAGCTGTGGCTATAAGAGAGGCAATCTGCTATTGTATCTTTCTATAGCCTCTGATGCAAATACTCCCACACCACAAATACAAAAATAGACGTGCTATGACTCACACTCACACAGTCCCGTGCTTTCGGTTATTTTAAATAATTTATGAATGCTGAAGGACATTGAGTGTGTCTGTTTATTTCTGTTTGCATGTATGTTTTGTAAAGGGCTAAGGATGAGAGGATTAAACTGTTTAGAAATTCGTGATGAAGACCGCGGATTTTACGTGGTATTTTCAGCCTGGTCCTCAACAACCGTCACATCATGTGATAAGAGTCCATGGATATGAGGAAGTCTCCATTGATGAGTGCATACATAGGAGGAAGTCTCCACTAAAGCCACAATTGTCCAAGATAGATGCTCAAATAACACGTGAAAGAGGGATACAGAACAGGGAAATATTGCTTTCAGCTTCCATATTTTGAAAACGCTAAACGTGAGTTCAAGCAATACCTTAAGACAATGTGAGACACCTAAATATTTTTCTGAAGTTTTGAATCTCTGGGAAGCAAAATAAGGGTGGCATGATGGCTCAGCGGGAAGCACTCCCACCTCCGAGCTGTAGGGCTTGCAGTTTGACTCCCACCCCCGTTCTGTGAGTGGAATTTGCATGGTGTCCCTGTGACGGCAGAACCCCCCCCCCCCACCCGTACTCTGGTTCCCTCCTGCGGTACAAAAACACGTGGGTAGGTACATCTCTAAATTGCCAATTGTGTGTGCCCTTCAGTGGCCTGGTATACTGTCTGCCTGCTTACCTGTGCTTCCTGGGACAGGTCCAGACCCCCCCCCCCCCACCCTATAAACAGTTGATAGAAACCTTTTCAACCAAGCCAACAAAACATACTTCTCATTTTACAATTTTACTAAAAATCAAGACGGAATCCATGCATGTCTTTTCTGATAATAGCTTTTTAGCAAGTTTTGACACTTGGATAAAAAACTAAACAAGTTCCTTTTTCAAGGATACTGCAAGACAGGAAAAACCTCATAGCCATGACCATTATATATGTAAAGAACCCTAGAAAATAAGTCATAATGCTTACAGCACTCATATCTGATGTCCTGCATGAAAGGTGGGATTAAAATGCGCCTGGCATCTACAGCAATAATTTCTTTTCTTGTGTCTCAAAATCAATGGTGAAACTTGATTCTTCGTAAACAGATCCATGGCACACAGATTCGATGGCAAGGGACACCCTTGTCAAGTGACACATTGACAAAGGACACAAGACAATTATACAGTTAACTCTCCAGCTTAAGCACTTGGCGAATCCCCAAGTTATTAGTTTCTCTGTCACAAACAAAACCAGCTTATTTTGTACATTATTGAGCATCAAAGTGTCTGCTAAATGACATAAGTATCACATAATTCATTTTTATTTTTCAAGCAGTACCCCAGATTGATCTCGTTCTATCACCATTTTTTTTCCAAACTCACTAGAGAACTATACAGAGCATCTTATTTTTAAGTGAAATCAGGAGTCTCAAAGTAATGGAAGGAAATTTAAACTGGTCTTCAGAGATTTCCCTTTTGTACCAAAGACAGTACCTGCGACCTGAGGTGTTTTTTTTTAAGTCAGGGCTGGGTAGGGGAGGTGGCCACCAAAATATTTATATGTTCAATTGTGCGAGTCTTTCACCACCCTATATGCCAGACAGGAGAGCTTAATTCCCTAATCCTGGCAGCCCAGACACCAGAAGAGTGTTCCAGACCAGTCCCCATAGTTCCAGAGATGAGTTCCACGCTCCTATACCAATTCAGGACAGAGAAGAAGCACAGTGAGGCTCCTTCCCAGAATGTTCTGGTTCCAGGACAACTCTCCGGACTCAGGGCATAGGTAGAAATTTTTCACCCGCTAAAAGATTGTCACTTTGGGCCCACCTACCCAATTTTTTTCATATGATTCTACGTATCGAAGGGCCCTTGTCAAGTGCTGGGCCCCCTGAATCTGCCAGGGTATCCATGATCTTTGATCCCTATCCTAGGAACATTGGAGAGCGCTCTGACTCCCCTTTTGTGCTGGAAGGCTTAGCACCTTCACAAAACTTCCATGCATCTGTAACAATTAATCGATTCTTGTGTCTAACAATCAATAGTGAAACTTGATTGCTTGTAAACAGATCCATGGGACACAGATTTGATGGAAAGGGTCACCGCTGTGAAGTAACACAATGACGAAGGGAACAAGGTTCAAATATAGAGTTAGCTCCAACTTACGCAATCTGTGAACCCCCCCAGTTATTGGTCGCTCTCTCAAACACAGAACTATCATATTTTGTACAATGATTGATTGATAAAACCTCCAACACAGAGGTGTGAAGTAACAGAGCTACCCACCAAGGCACCAAGTCACACACTAACATGCTTTTTAGAGAAGGTAATTCACCTAATAGCATATTTTTTGACTGCAGAGGGGAGCTGGAATGTCCATAGGTGACCTGCACAAACAAAGGAGAACATTAAAACTGCAAACACGGCGATCTGGGGGGTGAGATTAAAGTGCAATCCACTAAACCACCATGCCACTCGTCAAGAAACAGAAAATAAAATGTAATATTTCATTTCTATTGTTCAATACCGCTGCATGTTCTCTTTGGAGGGACAGATAATCAAAGCCTTCAATCCCTCTGGCTGGGACTGATACTAAAGTCAGCAGCATTTGCAGAAAAACGTTGATTAGGATGAAAAGACAAAATCCTTGCTGTCAATTCAGTCCAATGCATCATGAATGGTTTGTGGTGTAATCAGTGCCATTATGGGTAATTCATTACTGTGTGATGATAAACTTAATATTTCAGCAGTGCATTCATCAGGTTTTATTGTAAATTGATCAATATATTTAGCCCAGGGTTTCTCAACCACTGGTTAAGAATCCCTGATTTAGCCTATTAGAGAGATTGCAACATTACAGATTTCTGCTGGCGAGAATGATAGGAAAACTGAAGCTGAGTCAAAAATGTTAAGGAAAACAAGGAAATAGTGGTTGAAGAAACGGATGTATAACATTTGAACAACTTCTGTTTACACGGGGAGCGTGATACTCAATGTGTCAAGGGTGTTGACGTGGTAGGTCAACATTTTGTGTGAATCTTGCGCTACAATAGCCTTCTTGGTTTGTATTTTGCTGTTTAACATCCTTGCATCACTGAAATGATACTTCTCATAGTCAACTGCTTGCATTGCTTTCATTTGCGTGCTATACTATACTATATGATACTATACTATCTGATACTATACTATACTATACTAAACTATACTATATGATACTATACTATACTATACTATATGATACTATACTATACTATACTATATGATACTATACTATACTATATGATACTATACTATACTATATTATACTATGCTATGCTATACTATACCATGCCATGCCATACCATATCATACCAAACTATACTCTACTCAACACATTGTTAATGGATGAACAGCTGACTGACTGAAGCAGTTCTGGAGAAAGTTGTGATCTGAATTCCAGAGAGAACCTGTGGCTTTCTTCGAAAGCTAGTCAACCAGTGACATTCAACCAACATGAAAGCCCTGGAGCAAGTCTGTCATGAAGAATGGGCAAAATCATCTGATTTTAGACTTTTGAAGAGTGTAAAAAGCTGGTAATTGCTTACCCTAAGAGATTTAGAGGGTGGCACTGCAACAGAGGGTGGCTGTACCAAATAATAAGGTATATAGGGTATATGAGGTTGCAAGATGCATGTATTCAGATTTTTATTTTATTCAAAATTGTCTTCTTTGCTGACAAATTGTTTTTGAGTAACTCCTTAAATAAAGTAAACTGTTTTTTTGTCTTTGGTTTCTTTTAAATTTTTTGGGTCCTATTACATCAAATAAGTAAAATTTACACCAGGTGGGGTGATGAATATATCTACATAACACAGAGATAGAAGGACTCAACTGGGACCTTATTTAGTTTTGGGATAAAAATACCTACGACAGCCCATTCAGCTCTAACAAAGGTGGAATTAAGAAGGCAGGGCAAGATGGGGCCTCTGTCTACAAATTCATCGGCTGGGCTGAGCTTGGCTTCTCCTTTGTGGCACCTGAAGAACCTGATTTCACTTTCACTTTCAATATCCATGGCCTCCTCTATCACCCACCGTCTGCAATAAAATGTATTTCTTATGTATCGTTAGCCATCTATGGCCGTGGTACTATATTCCTCCTCTCTGTATAGCACCAGAACACAGGTGTAACAGGAAGAATGATGCTGTCTCAGTCAGCAAGTTCTGCGCTTAGCTCTGGCACATAAATGCTGACAATTATTTTCTTGTAATCTGTTGAGATTTTGAGGACAAAACTTTGTCCTTTGATCAGTTTTTTAATGCTAAAATTATATCAAAGTGTAGGCCTGGTTTTTGAAGTCCTATACTAAAAAGCAAGAACACTTGTTAGTTGGGCTTAAAATTAATAGGACCCTACTAATCTCAATACCATTTTTAATCAATCAATCAATCAATCAATCAGTCAATCTCTCACTTAGTTACAGTTGTTGTCCGCATTATACACAGCTCTATATTCTTTCACCCCTTACATACAGTAGATTTTTTCTAACCGCAATGACCATACAGCAGGATCATGCCAAGATTTGGTGAACTCTCCTAAAGTAATTCTTTCTTTACTCACATTAACCTGTCCTATTTTTTCCTCTCCAACTGCATAATATGAGAGATGCAGATCAAGAGTAATATCTTAAAGGCACACTCTCACAATGACTGACACCGTTACACTTGCCAATACGTAATTCACTCTGGAGACTTTGTTATTTACAATAAAATACAGTAACAATATGACATGGAACGGTTCATGCAAACTGGCATTTAAATTCACATTCAGGAGAAAGGCAATAGCCTCATTTATAATATTCTTCCAGCTTGAGGAGGACATTTATCCTGTCCTATGCGTCAGCTTATCCCGCAGTAGGTTACCCTGCTCTGTTGACCAGTAGGGAACAGATCAGCTAGATCCCTGACTTAGCGTTTCCCTGATGTGCAAAAGGTCTTTTTTCCTGAAACTGGCAATTCTGTAAAGGGGATCCCAACACGACCAGAAGTAAAAAAGAAAGATCTGAATCCACAGACAAATATACTCATTGTGAGTATAACAGTTAATATAGTATTATTTTGAACCAGAGCAAAAAATAACAATGTAAATCAAGTAAACGCACCTTTAAGGTTGTACAGGATTGGCAAGGACTCACAGCCTGAGCATACTCAGCTAGCGGGTGTCTAATACTATCTGCATTGTGATACTTTTATAGGGTTCACTTCAGAGTGAGTGAGAGAGAGAAAAAAAGGGAATGAGTGAAAGAAAGCGATGATCTCTTACACCAGCAAGTCTGAGAGTTGCTGCATTGATTACATCATCACGGAGCACTGAGAATGCTGGAATGGAACAGGCACAAAACTGCTGTATAAATTTCTGCTCTGCACACACACACACACACACACACACATATATATATATATATATATATATATATATATATATATATATATATATATACATA
>JAAGVU020000123.1:17238773-17255767 GCA_011763525.2 Mormyrus iriodes | reverse complement strand
GGGGGGGGGGGGGGGGGGGGGGGCGGGG
Source organism: Mormyrus iriodes (assembly GCA_011763525.2). Taxonomy (NCBI): domain Eukaryota; kingdom Metazoa; phylum Chordata; class Actinopteri; order Osteoglossiformes; family Mormyridae; genus Mormyrus; species Mormyrus iriodes. The sequence goes on along the minus strand of JAAGVU020000123.1, from coordinate 17,255,739 downwards.
GGGATCGTAAGATATTTTGGACGAAGATTTCTTAATATGGGCAGGATTTTATGTAAGATCCAACAAGGGGAATCCAGCTATCTGATGTCTGAGAGCAAAGATCAGCTTCTGGTTTGATGATTTTTTTAAAAACACTTTTAAAACATTGAATGGTTATAAATTTGTCATTATGTTTTTATTGGGCTTGTCTTTTATGCCTGTTGTCTGCATCTAATATTTATTGGTTTTGTATCTGTAGATTTTTATTCGAATTATTCCCTATTCGCTGTTGTATAGAATTATGCGCAATTGCTGAAAAGGTAGTCATAATGTCCTTTGTTATAATATTACTAGTAAACATTTTTGTTCCTTCTAGGTGTTGTGCTACATGTTAGGAACACTCAATTTGATGGAGTTCCTATCTTCATGACGTCTGGGAAGATGCTGGATGAGCAGGTGGCCTATGCCCGCATTCTCTTCAAGAATGAGGTTTTTAGTGTTCAGAATACCAGCAGCGTCCGATGTAGCCCCAAGCAAATAATTTTCCTCCTGAGACATGGTAACCTACCTCAGTCGTCCATTCTTGTTAGCAAGAATCTGTTCAAGCCTACCGTTCTAGATGATGGCTGGAAAGAGATGACTGGAGAAAGAAATACTACTTTGTTTGGCCTGCCCCTGTCAGCTTACTACATCCATGTGCCCAGGTTTCAGAGGGAGGCCCATGAGGTGGTCATCTCCCAAATCTTTCATGGCAGGAAGGACAGCGTTATCCAAGTAGAAACCCTCCTGGCTTCCTGGGCTTTTTGGACACCCCTATTGCACAGCCTAGCACAGCAGGTTCCACGCATATATCCTGGAGGCACTTACACAGAAAATCTTCTCGACTTCCAGCTGCACGGCGAGAAGATTGCTTTCACAAACGAAGCTATAATCTTGAGCTCACGTGACTTTGTTGGGGGGTCAGCGACGGCTGAGAATTTCCAGGTCATGCGCGGCAAGTTTCGTAACTCGGACATGGTATCGGCCTGGCCGGAGGAGCTCATTAATCGACTAGCTGCTGACCTGCAGGCAGCAGCTGAAGAGGCCATGGAGGGTGGTGGACATTTCCACCTGGCGCTGTCAGGAGGCTCAAGTCCACTTGCCCTGTTCCAGCGCTTAGCTAAACACCACTACTACTTTCCATGGCAGCGTACACACATATGGATGGTGGATGAGCGTTGTGTGCCATTATCAGAGCCTGGCTCCAACTTCCACGCCTTGCATGAGAACCTTCTCCAGCATGTACGGCTGCCCTATTTCAATATTCATCCCATGCCTGTACACCTCAATCGACGTCTGTGCGTCGAGGAGGATGGAGGCCCACTGCTCTACGAGAGTGACATCTCTCAATTGGTCAACGGATCGAGTTTTCACTTTGTTCTGCTGGGTGTAGGTTATGACGGACATACAGCTTCACTCTTCCAAAGCACTCAGCTGGACAGCCATGCAGATAGGTTAGTGGTGCTGACGGAGAGCCCTGTGAAACCCCACCAGCGCATGAGCCTCACTCTAGCTGCCATCAATCGAGCTCAGAGGGTTGGTGTGCTGGTTACTGGTAAAAGCAAACATGAGATGATCATTCAGTTGAGCCGGGTGAAGGATGATCCACAGAAGTGGCCTATAACAGGTGTCAGGCCCAGCACTGGCAAGCTGCTATGGTATATTGACTATGATGCTCTTTTGGGCTGAAGGCCTCAGTCACTGGTGCAGTTCCTAGAAATCTACTGAAACCAAATACTTTGAAAATATATGAATGCCTGTTTTTTTTTTGGCTTTAAAACCCTTTCACAACTATCGAGATTATTTTTATATTGCTAAAGATAATGGATAAATAAAATAATTGAATATATTTTAAGTTCTTGATGTTGCAATGGTTTTACGCGTTTCCTCTTGTGTAATAGTTTGATTTTCATGATAAACTATTGAACATTGGTGAATTGGTATTCAAACAAGTCTAAGATAGTATTTGAATATGCTACAGTGTTTCCAAAATTTTGTTTGTTTTCCTTTTCAAATTCATCATTTCAGGGATACTTTTATTCTGTGTTTAGTCTGCATATCTCGTTGAACACGATTGGTTTGCCAAGATGTTTTCACATCACAGTGACCATGTCTTAAGTGTAGTAAAAGACATGATCAAATGAAGAAATGATTTGTAGCAATTTTGAATCTCAGGAATGTTTGTTTTATATTTCATGGATAATTGGTCAGAAATTCCTATTCAGGGTTTTACAGCATAGATTAATGTCGATAATTGTTGGATACTGAAGGGGCTTTTTTTACAGGAATTTGTAGTGATGTTTGCCACAGCTGCCTAGGAAAACGGTGCTGAAACTGGCGATTTTGAACGGCAGTTCCTTTTAACACCATGTTTTATGGTCCTTTTGTCATTAATCACTCTGAAAACAACTGTCTGCTCTTATGTTTTTAAGGGGCCGCATCCTAACTTGTCTTCTTGTCTGATCGTTACTCTGGACGCGGCAATGTGACCAACCCAGGCTGTTTCATCTTAAATGCACCTTCTTTCATAAAGAAGAATTTGCAATCTTATTTTGCCTTAATTTTTGTTTTTCTTTTAACGTTACAGGTGCTAATTTGTCCGTCTTTCCTCAGTATTATTTTACTTTATCCTTTCCTGCGTTATAAAGGTTACTTAAAAAACAAAGCTGTCTGGTCAATTAAATTGCATTAAGCACAGATTCTCACTTCTGGCTGCATGCTATAATTTGGCTTAGATAGCATATCTTTAGTCGAAAGCTCACACAATGACGTTCATAAGAATTTCATCAACAATAACATGCCTCAGGATGCAGAGAGGGTCTGACAATATCTACAATATTTGGATTCGTCGGCTCATCGTTTTGATCATATGCATTCACTTAATTTCTATATAGTGCCTTCTGGCAGACTGTATAGGGCACTCATGGTAAAGATGAGCAAAAAAGGGAAGAGATGTCTATGCTGATATCACTGGTTGAGTTGCCTTAGCTACAGCAATAACAAGAAAAAATGACTAGAAAGAACAAACGAAACAAAAATCATCAAAAGAATTCAGGATTTCTGAGGCCCCTGACATTTCTTCCTGCTCATCATGGGGCAGGGTATCCTATATTATTTAGTAATGATAGTATTTAGTAAAATGCAAGTCAGAGATATTATGCTGCTTTTGGCCCTGGCCGCCTAGCAGCCGCAAGTTAGGCACACGGCAAATGCTTACCTAGTGCTTCCCGTATTTGAGGTTGGGTGTCGCTAAATATCTCTGGGATTATTACTTTGGACTGGGTATGTGTGCAAAGTGTACAAAGGGTTTATGTCGTTTATGCCTTTGTGAATTCCCAGAATCCTTTATCCTCCGCAATTGAAATGGCTGAAATTAAAGGCTGACACTTAACATCCACAGACATGTGAAACGTGGAAAAATATTTATTTGAGCATTTTGTATAACATTTCAAAAAAGATTCTTTTCTCAGCAAAATGAAGCTTTTAAGGCTTATTGTATATTACATGCATTGTAAACATTGTATCCCATCAAATGTATTGCAAATCCACAAAGAGAGAAATTAAAATAACAAAGCTTTGTTAAAAAAACACTTTTACCATACTAAAGAGAAATTGGCACAATCCTGCCAAACAGGAGGCACAGTAAATTTATGCAATCTGTTGTGAATGACATCATCATTTAAGGAATGTAAAATAATGTCTGTCGATAAAGAGACCATGGCAGACTAGGTAGACTTACACAGATGCTATGAAATCTACATATATGTAGCAAGGAGCAAGACTGGAAAAGTCATTCAAAAATCACCAAATTTCATTAATTTCTGTTTTTTTCTGCTGGTTGGCTACAGGTCCTCAGTCTTTCAGGTTTCCATTTTAGTAGGATGGATAACAGATTGTGCACTGAAAACAGGAGACACATTAAAAAAAAACAAGAAGAACATTAGGTCTGACTTTTCTACCAGTTAGTTTGTAATTACGCATCCATAATAGGGTTGGTAAGATTCACTGATTCGCATCGGTGTACCAGCGTAAAAGTTCACGATGCTATTGCCCTGAATCATATACATAACTAGCTGCTACATAAGTATCTTTAACATATCAGATTGTTGGCAATGCATGGAGATATGTGCTGTATCACCCTCAGTGACAGAGATGCACATCCCTAATCCATACATGTAGCAGTTCCTTCCCCCCGGTAGGCGCTACAGAGCTCTGTTAACCAAGACATCCAGACACAGGAACAGTTTCTTTCCTCGCGCTGTCACCCTCATTAATAACTGACAGTTATGTGCCATGCCATAGCACACCATACCACATCTGCTCCAATCAGATTGCACTTTTATGTATATTCTTGTTTGTACATAGTCTGTATTTATTGGATGTATATTGTCTGTCAATAACATGTTCATTTCGTATGTGGTATGTATATATGTATGTATGTCTGTTGTCTGTACAGAGGAGAGACACCATCGGCCGGAGCCAAATTCCTTGTGTGGATTAACACACTTGGCCAATAAAGCTGATTCTGATTCTGATCCTGAAACTGCACAGCAGAATCAGCAGAAAATGCTTATACATTTATTGAAATATTCTGCTGGAACTCCAGTACATTTAAATTTTGAGAACTAGCTTGTAATCATTCTAGGTCAAGAAGATGAAGTTCTATGCATTCTTTAGCCAGTAGAACAACATCAAATTATATCAATGGGAACTATCTTTTGCTCTTAGTTATGAACAGAATATGCAGGCTGTTTGCTCCGGCCATCACCAAAATTTAGCTGAGCTTGACTAAGCTGGAAATGTTTTAGTCTTAATGTGAAATTTCTAACATGGAAAAACATCACAACCCCGAAAGTGTCATGTGTGGTACAAGAGTAACACGTAGCAACAAGTCTTCTGTAAACTGCATGGACAGCTACAAAAAGGTGAAACATTTTTACAACTCAAGATATAAAATACAAATGGATCTAACCATATTTGAAAAATACAAACATAAAAAATACAAATAAATAGACATATAACTTCATCCAAAATGGATGTAAACAATTTTGTAACACAATGTGTTCTTTCTTTCTGTAAGTCCGCAGAGTATGAGCAGTTACACGCTGAAATTCCATATAAAATTCTTAGTGAGTTATGTGCCTTCAATAAATATTACATTTCCAATGTAAATACGGAATCAAAATAATATAGGATATTAACATGAATTTTAAGAAGATCAACCCCTTTCCTTATTATCAGTTAAGTTAAATATTTATAGTCCTAAGGCTGATTCTTAAAATGATAGTAAACATTTGTCCTTTGTGCCCAGAATCATCTGTTGTCCTTGGAAACACTGTGGACCATCCAGTTCACCTTAGTCTTCCAGCTCTCACGCAGCGCCTCATTAAATTTTACTTTAAAGTTCTTCAGGGCCTCCTCTTCTGACTTCCCCAATGCTAAAGAGTCCTATAAATCAATAGAATTAAGTCAACTAAATTATATGACACATAAAATGAAAACATGTCAAATGATAAGATCTAGTGGTAACACTTTCTACGAATGCCATGTCTAGAAGAACACATCCATAACATTATAATGCATTAAGCATTTATAAAAAGGCATAAGGGATTATAACGTTGATTATAATGCTTCATAAGCTCCAATGAAGCTCTCATCTATAATGCATTATAGATATCTTCAAAATGCATTAAAAAGCATCTATAATGCATTGTAGTGCTCGGTATAAGAATCAAGGATGCTTTGTAAGGCATTATAAGGGTGTCTATAATGCATTATAGAGGAACACTTAAATCAATGCCTTTTTATAAATATAACCATATTTATAATGCTTTATGAATGCATTATAATGTGTTATGAATGTGTTCAAAGATAATGTTACTACACTAACTTTTATAATAGCTTTTTTGTGACTGTGATCCAGCATGATTTTTCAATTTGAAGTTTTATACATTACATTACATACAATGAATGAAGCCAGCTTATAACACAAAGTCTGGTTGTTTTTAACTGGTTTTTGTTTTTTTACCTTCATACCCAAGTTGCAAAACAGTTATGAATATATAAGATATTCCTGAGACTTACCTTCAGGTACTGAATATCCTTAGAGGAACTCAGCTCAGGGAGTCCCGCAGCCCGCATTAGGGAGAATAAATTCACAAACAGGATCCCATTTCGACAAAGGATCTTGTAGGCCAGTTCACAGTACTCCCGGAATCTGAGAACATACCAATAGCAACTGAAGACATTTTGCAAGATAACTGGAATAACCACATTTGTATGCTTTAGAAAAGACCTCTAGAGACAAAGGGGGGGACCATGCAAGATCCAAACATTCTAGGGGGTCACTGTATGACTGCCCATTCTAGGGGGTTACTCTATGACCACACAGTCTAGGGGGTCACTCTATGACCACACATTCTAGGGGGCCACTCTCTGGCCGCACATTCGAGGGGGTCACTCTATGACCGCACAGTCTAGGGGGTCACTCTATGACCACATATTCTAGGGGGTCACTCTCTGACCGCACATTCGAGGGGGTCACTTTATGACCACACAGTCTAGGGGGTCACTCTATGACCACACATTCTAGGGGGGTCACTCTATGACCACACATTCGAGGGGGTCACTCTCTGACCGCACATTCTAGGGGGTCACTCTATGACCACACATTCGAGGGGGTCACTCTCTGACCGCACATTCGAGGGGGTCACTCTATGACCGCACATTCGAGGGGATCACTGTATGACCACACATTTGAGGGGGTCACTCTATGACCACACATTCGAGGGGGTCACTGTATGACCGCACATTTTGAATCCAAGCCCTGTTCTGTGGATGGAGTTTTCATGCTATCTGCTTGTTTTCTCTAGGTCAGTGCTTCCCAACCCTGGTCCTCAGAGACCCACAGACGGTCCATGTTTTTGCTCCCTCCCAGCACCCGCAATATGTGGATTGTCTGTGGGTCCCCGAGGACAGGGTTGGGAAACACTGCTCTAGGTACTAGGTCTTTCTACCATAGTCCAAAAGCTTTAAGTGATGTAAACTGGCATCTCTAAATTGCCCATAAGCGTGATTGTGAGTGTGCCCTGTGATGAACTGGTATCCGATCCAGGCAGTTTCTTGTGCCGTATGCTGTTTGAGATAGGTGTCAGGCCCCTGTGCTGGATTAGTGGTGGAATACAAATGGATTAACACCAGAATTGTGTCCAAAATAGGTATTATTATTATTATTATGATGCTATAAAATGAATCACAGGGGGACCTTAAATTCAAAGTTCGTTAATAGTTGTGACACATCCCCTCTTGTCTGTTTCGTCAAATACAAACATAGCAATTAGTTATTTATAGTGAAACGACTCTGAGGCCACTTTATGATCAAACAGACTGCTGTTGTAAGCCGATAGCTACGGATGACACAATAGATCTTCAGTAAAGCCTACTGGTTGTTCCAACTTTAAGCACCCTGAGCTCAAAACATCTTCCTGTGTTCAAACGTTCAGTATTGGTCTCTCTCTTTGTAGCTAGTGTCTATTGCCAGCTAGTGATACAGAACATGGCAGCAACAGTACTGATCCTTAATACCAGGGTTCCCATTAAAAAAATGATAAAATCCAGAACTGTGATTCAGAATTGATAAAATACTAAATTTAACATAACTCTTGGTTTCCAGAGGTCATTTTTAAAGGGAATTAATCTATTATTTACTCATTTACTGCAATTAATTTTAAAACAAATGTTTTCCCTGCTACACTGAAATTACACTCAACTGTGAACCCAAAACCGAGATGCGTACCAAACCATGAATTTTGTGTACCGTTGCACCCCTATTAATAATTCATGTAAACAGCAGCTTTCCTGAGGTCTGGAGAGAGCTCTGGCCAGAGAACAGTGGGCTCCTGTCCTGGCAGCAAAGCTAGGGCCCACTGGAGGATAGCAGTGGTAAGGGACGCTGTCAAGCTGCAGAGGGAAGCCCAACTAGCCGCATATTCGTACGATAACAACGAAAGAGAATTTACAATAAATAGTACAAAGTGCAATTATCACCAGTAAATTCCCACATTATAAATAACCGTAGCTGAATTCTTAGAGGCTGAAATTATAGCAATTACAGTCCTAACCCTAAGCCTGTCACCTCAGGCATGATATCGTGCCGTCTTATTTTATTATGCACAGTATGTTTGTTTTTGTTGTTTTATATTCATTTTGCTGGTACATCTGTCCATCTATACATCCATCAATTCATCCTTCCATCCATCGATTTTCCAATGATTTACCTGGGACGGAGTTGTGGGGAACCTTAGGACCTGATCTCAGGTAGCATATGACAAAGCAGGAGAATGCCCTTACTGAGATGCCACTCATTTCCTAATGGATAATATTTTTTAAATGACTAAAAATTGGTGACTCCAGTTCCACTGTAACTGTTCGCAGTGTCAGCACATATTCAATAAAAGTAGAAGAACTGCAAGTAAGGTACTGGTGGTGGAAGTATAATTTCTTCCGAAAGTTAAAATTTACCTCTCAAACTTCTCACTGTTATTGGTTCTTCCTTGCTGAATTACATGAACAAAGTCATAGGTCAAAATGAACGGCACTCGTTCTCTATTGATGCCAAACTTGCTCTTGAAGTTTCCAAGGAAGTGTCCAAAATCAATGTGAAACAGCTGAAAAAGACAGCGCTCTATTTAAAGAACAGTCAATTAAATCGAAAGTAATTAGTCTCATTATAATTAGCATTGTTAAATACACAGTTTTACTACAAGGAATGAAATTTAGGCCACAATTGCTTTGTTACCCTTTGACCTTTTATGATACTCAATGCAACATGAAACTAATGTACAATGTTATGTTAAAGAGTTAGTGGTGTCACAATAAAATAAAGATCTCAATCAGTCTCACCTGGCCCGTCTCCCTGATCATTATATTGTCACTATGCCTGTCACCAATTCCCAAAACATAAGTGGCTACACAGTAGCCAGCACAGGAGAGAGTGAACTCCTCAATGGCTTGATCCAGTTGTTTATCTCTGTGAACAAAGAGGATAAGCACTAATCCAGATCAAATATTTCAAGCAGCGGTCTTGCCATATACTGACACTAGGTTTTGGCCCTGAGCTAACAGTCCTGGATCCAACTGTTGTCTGTTTAAAGCTGAAAGTTGAGCATGCTCCCAACAGCATTTCATATTCCCTGCAGAGGCGGCACTCCTACTATAGTGACACCTTCTTGATGAGTATTATGGGATGGAGGCTGATATTCTCTGAGGACGGCATTTATGCAGTACTTGAATCGCCTGGAAGCATAATATTTAGGGCCTTAAAGTATGTGTAGTTTGGAGTACACCACTGCACCTTCTACAGCTGCCCTGTGCTGGGGTACCAGCTGAGTTTGTTTTAAATATGTCTAGGTTTAAAAAAATGATTAAAATAGTAATCTCTCCACACTCTAAGATGTAAACATTCATTTAAATACTTAAATACTAAAATAAATACTTTTTAACCTCTAAAGCTGAAAAGACTTTCTGTTTTCAGTTCAATTCAATTCAATTCAATTTATTTTAATATAACGCCTTTCACTCCCCAAAGTGCTTCGCATGATGTTTGAGAGAATACTAAGACAAAGAATTGAACTAAAGAAAGAAGGAAGGCCAGATGACAATGGAGGAGAGGAACCAAAAACTCCCAAGTAAGGAGTAAAAAAAACCTCTGGGGGTTTTGACTAAAACTAAAACAGTAAATGTTCGGACCTAACCAAGGCTTTGGTATACTTTGGTATACTTCGGTATATATTCTTTATACCTGAAATTTTGAAGCTCAGTCAGAAAAAAATATTCCACCTACACTTTCTTTGTTTATGAGCTGTGCAACAATGAATTATGCTACATATATATGTAATATATGTATTTAAATATAATATTAATGCTTCTGAAACATACCAGAAAGTCCACAGTGTTTCAAAACAATTATATCCTTATCTCAAGACAAGCAGATGCTCACCCTGGATTTTTGGACTTCAGCCAGTTGAGCAGAGCGTCCTTGTTAAAAGCCGCGGTCGCAGCGTTATTGCTGTTGTTACGCTGAATGTTGGCGATGGTGTCTGAGTTCTTCACCACCTCGATCAGGCCCGTCTTGTTTCCAGTCGAGAGACAGCCGTATGGAATCATCCTGAAACCACGCGAAGGGGAAAGAGACAGCACTCACAGAACGTCTTGGCATGCTTGCTTAATTCAATAAAAATCCTGCAAATTTATTGGTTCATTGTTTTTTTTTTATTAGAAAAATCATTACTATATTAATTTGCTTGCAAAAAATATATATCCAATTAGAAACTACCAATAGTTTTAAGTAAAACATTCATTTCAAGTATTAATAAATTGAAATCCTAATTATAGCTGTAAAAGAGCTGTTCAAAGTTAAAAAGTTCATTGGCACGCAGTCTCACTGGGTGCTTTTTAATCAGTAACATCTCTGCTATAACATAAAACACCATTATCCTTCCATTATCCAATGACGACAATTGCAATTAATAGCAAAATGGCAAACAGAACTGAATGAGTCAGTTAAAAAAGTAAGATACTTAATAAAAAGAAAATGACTGTGCAGTTGATATGTGCAGATATGTTAAATATTACTTGTAAATTATGTTATGAAACCAATAAATTTGTGACGTTTTTACAGAATTAAGCAAATGTCCAAAGACTTTCTGTGAGAACTGCATGTTCTTATTGTTTAGTCCATATTGTGAAAATGCAACGCAAAGCTGTAACATCTGGAAAGATAACTGAGGTACCCAAAGCACTAACCTCAGATCCAATCCCTCTTTTTTCCAAAGAATTTCCATCAGCTCTATCATTTGGAGAGTCAACATATCTTGTCGAAGGTCTGAGGTAAGAGAGAGAGTGTTGAACACTGACTTTGGAGTAAATATCAGCCAGGAAACTACTGAGATTCAAAACCTGCATCTTAAGTCTCTGCCTTACAAAACATGCAACCTTCTGACACTTACATACACTGATCGCCCTCAGAACTGCCCTCCCTTTTGGGGCTAAGCAGGGTGATAAAAGCAGAGGCAATAATAGAAAGTTTGCCCTGGGTCCCCACCCCAAAACTACAGGCATGTGCTAGGCCCCCTATCCATGTCTGGACATCCTGAATGAATAATTCAGGGCTTCCATCCCATTCAGGACAACCCCTGCTTGCCCAGTCTCCTTCACATTCACTAATTTCCAATTGTCTGAAACTGTACAAATCCTTCTTTTAATCTGTCTCTTCCCCTTGATTTACACAAAATGATGTGGATTTTACAGGTGTAATCAATTGTGGATAATAGCTTTTACATCAATCCCGGATTCATCTGATAAAATAAATAGAATATACAAACATGAATGTTTAATTCATTGATTTATCCATCTCCTGTAACTGCTTGTTCAATTCAGGGTCATCTACAGACTATGGGTGCAAGGTATGGAACAACCCAAGATGGGGTGCCAACCCATTGCAAGGCACACTCACACAAAAACACCCATGGGAAATTTACTAACTGTAATGCTGCTTAATATGTTTTTGGTCTGTTGGGGAAACCCCATGATGAGACAGAGAGAACATGCAAACTCCACACACAGAGCCTCAGGAAAGATTCAAACCCTGGTCCCAGAGGTATGAAGCAACAGTGATAACCACTGTGCCACCATGAGCCCCTAATGTAGCTTAGCATATCTTAAATATATGTGGTATATTTTTTGATTGACTAGTTTTGCTGTTTTGCCTTAAATGTTCAAGTGCTTCAACATATAAATATGAGTTGCATATGTACATACTCTAGGCCAAGAGTATGTCCTTTAAAAAGTGTCAGGAGAATTCAAGACTTTGGACAAAAGTCAATTAATGCCACTGAGTACAGGAGAATATTGCAGAGGGGCTCATTTCCCACAGTTGAGAAGTTGCTTTCAGAGGAGGAACAATCAAAATGAATTATTTTTCAATGACAATGCTCCTGGCCAAACTGCAAAGGACACCAAAAAGAGGCTTGAGAACTAGTCCATTAGGCTCATGTTTCGGCCAGGTCAGAGTCCAGATCTAAACCATATAGAGAATATTTGGTCTCACATTACATACAAATTAGCTGGGAAATGTTTTATTTTCCAAAAAATTGTTTTGTTGTTAGAACCATGACGCCATAAACTAAATTTCTTGCAATTTTTGGTTTGGTCCCAGAGTGTTTATACATTTTATGCTTTATATAAATATATAAAACAGTTTCTTACCATCACCATTCTTGAATATAATGCCCACTGTGTCTCCTTGCACCTTCTCATTCTTGTACACCAGCCAAAGGGGCTTCATCTTAGAATCCATGTACTTGCACATGTCCGGACTATGGAACAAAGTGAAGGTTTTGACGTCACAATAATGTTACAAAATACCTGAAACTTACAGAAACTGTCTCGGCATACTCGTCACAATGCTGACTTATGTTTGCCAATTACTCAACTAATTTTCAGAGATTTCATAGTTCTGAATAAAATAGTAAAATACTATATAGTTAACTATACCTATCGCAAAAACGACATGATATGTCAGGTTTAGAAGCACATCCACTTTCTTCACCTGCACCATAACCAGTTTTATAAGATTGTAGTCTATTATTCCCTTTGACCCAGAAACACACAAAGACCATGATGCCCAGCTCCACACCCTTCTAAACATCCTGCCTATTAAGGCTCCTACAGACTGTGTGATTTCAGCAATCGTATAAATGTATTGCAAGCCACCCTGTCCGACACGGCATCCAGTGCGATGTTATCACCTACTGAATCATACGCTACGACTCAAGCCAGTACACAAGAATTAAATGTCATCAGCATTGTTCGGTTAGTAAACATAGGCCGTAACAGCGGTCACATTGTGAGACGCGTCATACTAACTTTCTGATAATGTTAGAAAACTTTCCCATCCTATCTTTAGTCACGAGACCCATGACGACGTACATCTTTCGACATCTCTCATAGTGCGATGTAAGACCACCGCTGTGGAGTCACGACCAAAGATATCACTGTGATTGTTCATGCTGGTAATCTTTCATCTGGGACAGCCAAAAATCACAAAGTGTATGCCAGCCTTTAACTATTGCAGCAACGCATAAGAAACCAGGAAAATATAGACCGTTTAGACACCTATTTCGAGTAATGCCAATAAGCTTGTAATTTAGTATTTTTACACTAAGCCAAATTCATCAGTGCCATACTTTACTGAGTTTATTAAACTGAAAAAAAAATCAAGTAATTCACCTAAGTAATTAATTTTAATTGTGAAGTGTTTAGCGTATTTAATTGACCATGTAATAAAGAATGTAATGCATCAAACTTGCCATTGTGATGCAACAATCAAATCAACATAAACCCATAGAGAAAAGACATCGCCGCACTTAAGAAAGGGCATCAGTGCACTACAGCGCCCTGAACGCCTACTAAAGTATTGTCGTAAAAGGATACGTGATCAGCGCTGAATTAAATTAAAGTTAAATTAACAGCAGTTAAGGGGTGACAGGAGTCAGGCACAGAAAATCCCTAGAAACATGGTTCAGTTTATTTCTGAGAACTGTGTTAATAGGAGTATTGCTGGACACAATGTCACAGCTAAAAAGGTTTTTCATGAGTTTTGGTCCAAACACATAAAAAACAAGTTAGCTGATACTGGAAAAAATGTTCTACTTGTAATCATCACCAATATCAGTCTAAATAACAGATAAAAATCTACCAAAAGTTGAGGCAGATAGCAGTATAAGATTATGGATTTTCTGTTTTACCCCTGTGTTGTAATGAGATAGAATTATACAAATATATCCATCAACCTGAGAAAGAGGAACTGTCTGATGCCCACTGTCAAAGTCTGCTTGAAAATTATTGGTCACCCTGTTAGAGCTCTCTCCATCCTTTGTGAATGACAGCCTGTGAAATCAGCTCGCAGGATTTTTAGGACACAGAGGGGAAGGGAAACCTCTGTCCCCAGCGCTGTCCAGCATCTCAACTCTCAACATCGACGATTCAGAATCAAACTAATGGAACTTCATTAGATCACACAGCGTCAATGCCTTTTATGTGTGGATTTATGCATATTTATTTGTATATTTATTGTCATGTATGAATGGTTGCTGTGCTACTCCATGTGCCTTTTTAATTGCCCCTTGAGGATAAATAAAGTGATTTGAATTGAATTGAATTGAATTGAATTGAATTGAATTGAATATATTAAGAGAATAATTGTGAGTTCAACACCAGGGGGCACTGTGGTAAAAAGAAGGGTCATAGATGCTCAGGAGACTTTGTTCAGCTGTAGTACAGTGCTTGCATTAAACAGCTAGAAGGTTAACCTCTGTAGTGGACATATAATTATCCCTAAATACTAGATCCTCTAATGCCAACAAGCGAAAGTCAGGGTTTAAGAGAACAGCCTTGTGCTCCTTCTTAAACTGCATTGGGCTTAGCATTGTCCCAGGTTACACAGCTGATGTGGAGAATTTCTCCAAAGATCCCTGCATTTTTGAAATGCAACCAGCTGTTGATAGATAGTTTGACCGTTATCATAATAGAGGGAGAGTCTTTTAATAAACTAATCACAGCATTAGCCTTAAGCAATCATTTGCAATCGAATAGGATAGACAGAGATCACCAGACAACCAGATTTTGTGAAACCACTTGGTACAATACCCTTTCATATTGCAACTGAAACTAATATCTTATTGGTGACAGTGGATAGTCTCTTAATCCAGATTTTATATAAATATTAGCCTATTTCAATTCGATTACAGTTAAAACATGTACGGCCAATGTGATAACAGACTCTGTAGAAGAGGAAAGGTATACTCACCAAATTTCAGAGAGGATGAGGCTTGGATTGAGGGGTGAAAGCAGATCAGACAGAGCTTCCATATAGGAGTCTTGCTTGATGCACACCTTCATGTCTCCTGTGGTCTGTGTCCGAGTTCCCTTCTGAGAAGCCGACTTCACAAAGTCGTTCAAGGACTTCATCTTGACTAAAGTTTCATTCTAGTGGGTAAAAAAGAAAACTCAAGTGAATCAGTGAGACATTTCAGACAGAAAGGTACGGCAGAATATTTTTACAAATGAATAGAACTGCATAATCCTATAACCGATTCTACAGTAAATCATTGGGCTGGGATTTAGTGATAACATATGTGAAATCAGTACGTAACAATTACTTAGCAAGTAAGTAAGTAATAGCTGGAAGCATTCTGTGCAGCAACCCATTGTCCAAAAATTCCGGTCCTGGTTTTATTTAATAAAGATGTCTGCATTGTAAGTGTTAATGCATACAGGCTTTAAAACACTTTCTGAAGTGTTATGATTTTTTGACAAGTCTGGGGACCAGCAAAAAGCTATTTGCAAACAGTGTCAGAAAAATCTTCCCTATTCAGGCCGCAAAACAAACTTGGGGAATCATTTGAATAGATGGCAAACTTCTGCTCTCACGCGCAGAGGATAATCATCAGTGTCGGGGGCACAACATCATCTGCAATCTTATTTTGGGAAAAAGGTTGAGCAACGTCGAAGTAAAGACATTACAAAAAAAAACTGTTGATAGATAGTTTGACCGTTATCATAATAGAGGGAGAGTCTTTTAATAAATTAATCACAGCATTAGCCTTAAGCAATCATTTGCAATCGAAAATGACAGCATTTGAAAATGCTGTGTGAAAGATATGGAATAACTGGAAAACATCAAAATATGTTAAATAAAATACTGAATTGTACAATGCAGTGTGGATGTGCAGTTTTAAACAACAACAACAACAACAACAATAATAATAATAATAATAATAATAATAATTGATGATAAGTCTAATTATTTTTTTTGATTGATCAGTTTTTCAAAATTGGTTATTACCCCAGCCCTAATAAATTATGGCCAAATTCCTAAGGCATCGTTTCTTTGTGTTTCAGATATTAAACTACAATACATGAAAGAATAAAAAAAAACTCGAAGGAAAATCATGTTTGTCCAGATCTCACCTGTTTCAATAAAGCCTTCATATGGTAAATGCTTCCTCTACAGTAGGCCTCAAGAATGAGCCCAAAGCACAGACTTACTGATGGTACATGCATTTCTGACCTGCAGAGATTACAGGCAGATGAAGTCAACGACAACCATTTCGATTCTCAAAAATCACGTGAAACTACAATAGTATCTGTAAGATTATCCATCCATCCATCCATCCATTTTCTATAACCGCTTATTCCATATGGGTCGCGGGGTCTGTAAGATTACATTTCCCTAATTCAGCATATTGTTATTGCATCTTGTCTAACATAGTCAAAGTTTGGGTTTAAATATAAGACACAAGCTAATGGTCCAACACAATCAGTGACCCAGACTAGTGAAATACAGACACACTTTAAATATTAAATTGCACCCCCCTTTCACAATAAAACAGTATTCCATTGGTAGATATTGATGGATTGGATATAGAGGATGAAAATGCATCTAACGACAAAAAGAACAAATCAGTCTTCATGATTTAATCACTCTTTACGTTATAAATGTACCTGAGATGCCAAAACAAGAAATGCCCAATCTTCTTGTTGGAAAGTGATCTTTCTAAGAGGAACTTCGACAATTCACAGTAAAGGTAAGGCTCGTACTTCAGGACTTGAACCAGCTGGAGCAAATACTGGAACAGCTCATTATCACTGAAGAAGAACAGAACAGTATTGATTAACATGGTGCAAATTAAAATGTCTGCTTTTAGGCATCTATATTTCAGTGTCACAAATTATACATTATATTCTACATAGTTATACATAAAACTTTAAAAAAAGGGATTATTACATTTCTATCATAGTTTAAGCTGTGGTCCAATAACACTATGTAACAAATTTTTATTTTTATTTTGTTCCTGGGTACAAAGTGTGTTTTCCTAACCCGTTATGC
>JAAGVU020000123.1:17185740-17238372 GCA_011763525.2 Mormyrus iriodes | reverse complement strand
AAAATTTTCCCATTTTTACATGGAAAGTAGGTTAATTTCTAAATTTCATTATCCAGGTCACAAAAGCAAAGTTTAAACGGAATAATGGCCATTTTCTATACTTTTACAACATAAGCAATTAAGAAATAACATGTATTATCCAGGAACAAAATTTGTGTTACATAGTGTAATCTCCCTCTCCTAGTAGACTACATGCTATTTTGCTTCTGTGCCAGCTTTTTGTCTAATAAATAACTGAATAAATACTCGTCATATACATTGAGTGGCCACTGTATTAGGAACACTTGAACAGATACTCATTCATGCGAGTATTTAATCAGCCATTCAAATATCAGCAGTAGAATGTATAAAATTATGCAGGCGTAGGTCAAGGGCTTTAGTTAATGGTCAGATCAAACATCAGAATGGGGACGAAACGTGATCCAAATGACTCTGAACATGGTATGGTGGTTGGTGCCAGACAGGGTGGTCAGAGTATTTCAGACACTGCTGATCTCCTGGGATTTTCATATAGCAGATTTTACACAAACTGTTGCAGAAAAACAACACATGCAGTGTGGCAGTTCCGTGGGTGGAAAACAGCCTTATGTTTGAGGGGGTGAGCAGAAAAGCACCTCTTAAAACATTGAACCTTGAGGTGGATGCAGTGTAACAGCAGAAGATCATATTGGGTTCTACCCCTCTTAACTGAAAACAGGAAACTGAGGCCACTGTGGGCACAGGCTCACTGAAACCGGACTTTTGTAGACGGAAAAAGGGTTGCATGAATCACGGTTCCCACTGTGATATGTTGAGTGCAGGATGAGAATTTGGTGTTAAAAGCATGAATCCATGGACCCTTCGTGGCTTGTGTCAACAGTCCAGTCTGGTGGTGGCAGTGTAATGATGTAGGGAACGTTTCCCCGGCACATCGGGCTCCCTAATGCCAATGGAGTATCGTTTAAATGACACAGTAGTAGATCCCATCTAATAAAGGCTACTTCCAGCAGGCTAATGTGCCATGTCACTAAACAGAAGTCATCTCAAGCTGGTGCATTAGCATAACAATGAGTTTACTACAACTTCAACAGCTTCCCCAACTGATTCCGACAGGAGAAACAGGAACATTACCGCACAGATGTGCAGCTGTCAAAGCTGCAGTAATTACATGACATATAAATATGGAGCAGACTCTTTAAGGGGTGTTTCCCACGCCTTGTTGAGTCCATACCATGAAAAATATATGTTCTGAGAGCAAAGGAGGGCTATACCCAGTATTATAATGGCATTCCTATTAAAATGGTCTGTGAGTATATAGGTGTACACACACACACACACACACACACACACACACACACAGATTCTTCCTCTCTTTGTGATGACCCTTCAGTCATCTCTAGGGGCAAAACCCTAATCCCATCTATGACAACCTTAACCCCTACACAGCCCTAACTTTAACCATAAGTAACCAAACAAAATACAAGACTTTTTGCATTTTTAGTCTTTTTATTACAGTCACAGACTTTTATAAAATTGAGCTTTCTCTTGTGAGGTCAGACAAAAATGCCCCCACGAGGTCAAACTAACAGGTTTTTGGACATTGTGGGGACATTTTGGTCCCCAGAATATAATAAAAACATGACCACACACACACGCACGCACACACACACACATAATGTATTATATTTGTGGCCAAATAGTATACCTGCTATTTAATTTTTGGTGTAAGCGCTGTAAAAAGTTTGAAAAGCATGTTTTTACTCTGAAGCAGTTTCCCTACCTGAGCCTTCTTAGACACCTTATTGTGAAGGAGCGGACATTGGGATCAGGGAAGCTATAATCCAGTAGCTCCAAGGCATGTAGAGCTGGGAGTTCAGGCCACATCTGCAGGAGACTGACCATCTAGGAAGAATTATGCCAAATCATGTTAAAGGTTATTCTAAGGCAAGCAAATGTACTCATATGTTACTCATAATGTATTTTAGTGCTTTAAAAGAGATTTAGCATTGAGGAGAAAAGAAATGAAGATATAAAATAGGCATATTTTCAGGTGTAAACATCCAGAAGAATCTATTGAAGGTTGACGGCTCAGGTGCACCTGTGTTACATCTTCATGCTTGTTCCATTTGGTGATGAGGAGCAATTTGGACAAACTCTCTGGGTATTTCTCAAGCATTTCATAGCGTAGTTTCCATAAAATCTCCTTATCGTCCTCAAAAAACTCAGTGTAGTTTTTATTTTCCACTATCTCCCTCAGTTTCATGTGCTGCAAAAGTTCATGTAACGTTCATTCTCTCCATTTACAAAACACAATGTCAGACAAAGCAACTGTTAAATTAATGACTTCATTCTAAATGAGCTTTAATATTTTATTTTGAAAGATTGCCATTGCTTGTCAATTATTTTGCTTATGTTCTTGTCAAAGTTGCCATTATTGCAGTTACTGAAAGAATATTGAGAATACTAAAAAAAAATGACTAGCCTTTTATAAAGGTTTTACTTATAAAAGTTTGGCTATAAAATCACACGAATAAGGCACTGAGGAATCATCATTGATTTTGCTTCATGGGTGCGCCATGCTTCGATAATCAAAAGTAAATCCTGTGATTTGGTTATCAAAGGTAAATCCCGTGATTCAGTTATCAAAGGTAAATCCCGTGAATCGGTTATCAAAGGTAAATCCCGTGATTCAGTTATCAAAGGTAAATCCCGTGATTCGGTTATCAAAGGTAAATCCCATGATTCAGTTATCAAAGGTAAACCCCGTGATTCAGTTATCAAAGGTAAATCCCGTGATTCAGTTATCAAAGGTAAACCCCGTGATTCAGTTATCAAAGGTAAATCCCGTGAATCGGTTATCAAAGGTAAATCCCGTGATTCAGTTATCAAAGATAAATCCCGTGATTCAGTTATCAAAGGTAAACCCTGTGATTCAGTTATCAAAGGTAAATCCCGTGAATCGGTCATCAAAGGTAAATCCCGTGATTCAGTTATCAAAGGTAAACCCCATGATTCAGTTATCAAAGGTAAATCCCGTGATTCAGTTATCAAAGGTAAACCCCGTGATTCAGTTATCAAAGGTAAATCCCGTGAATCGGTTATCAAAGTTAAATACCATGCTTCGGTTAGCTAAGGTAAATCCCATGATTTAGTTATCAAAGGTAAATCCCGTGATTCGGTTATTAGAGGTAAATCCCGTCATTCGGTTATTAAAGGTAAATCGCTCACCTCCTCTTTCGTTGCCACAGCACTCTTTCCATTTATCCTGAAGTTATTAGTCTGAGAGAGTATCAGAGAGCATTTCATGCATTGGGGATTCATTTAAAATATAATTATGCATATACTGCAGTGCAAGCACATTATATACTTGTATTGATACATTTTCTGTAATATTACTGATTTTAAACCAGGTTGTACGTAAATTCAGTTTTTAATTATAGATTTTCCAAAATACAATACAGCAGTGATGATAATGTCTGACACATGGTGGAAGACAGAACTACTTTGTTAAAAAAACACAAAAATATAACATTTAGTGGTTATTTTTATATTGATCCTCGTTGCGGAATTTACTATGATTTAACTGTATTTATGATGACAAAGCATCCATCCATCCATTTTCTGTACCCACGTATCCTATTCAGGGTCTCGGGGGGTCCGGAGCCTATCCCGGAGGCTACAGGCGCAAGGTAGCAAAGCATAAAGTATTTAAAATATGCAATACTACACATCCAAAAATACCTTAAAATCATAGTAAATTCAACACAACTACACTTTCTGAAACAATGTGCCACTTTTGGGTAATTTGTAATCAATCACCATTGTATTCACCCATGACAGCACAATCTTGGTGTGGAAAAAAATATACAAATAAACATTGTATGACTCCATAATTCTGTGCATATTTCATAATTGTCCAGCATAGTTTGTATTGGTTGTTTTACGAGACCGGTATATGTATATGTATATGTAAAAATTACATAAAAATATAAATTTTACGAGACTGGTATGGTAACAGGTATTCTTCATGCATGTAGTACCAGGCACCAACAATGTTTCATTATTGTAATGTGCAATGTCTATAACTATACACAAACATTTCCACTAATAACCAGAAAAACACAATGATTAGAATGTAAATGCAAAGCAGACTACCTTGCTAAGTGAAGGATAGTAAATCGGATGCGGCCGGATATTTGGAAAGCGGATAAATAGTCCAGCAGCGCTTTCAGTGTTGGGATTGAGTTCCACAGTGCCCATTGGATTCAAAAGTTCACCTTTATCATCTGAAAATTTACAATAAGAAAGACAGCTGGTTATTTCATCATTCGTTTAGACTATTTATTCAGTCGATACTGTTAAATCAGCTGTAAACATGAAAAAGAACAAATCACCTGGCTGCTAAGTGTCTTCATTGACAGTAATAAGTTTACCTGGATATTGTAACAATGTCTGAATACTTGTTGCATGTACTGGCCAATAATTTGCTAAATATACATTATAAAAACCTGATTTATAAAATGAACTAACTACAATTGCTTATTTAAACTTTATTTTTTACAGCATTCCAAAAATATGCTACTCAAACACTGAAGGAACAATAAAGAAATGCACTGATTATAGTCTAATGCACATAATCTACAGCTAAAATATTACAAACAAATACTAATATACATTAAATTTATTTATTGAAGATGAACCGGAGAGAACAGATCTAGAGAGTGTCTGTGTTTACTATTAGTCGCCAAAGCACACCCAGCTGGCCTTCATGAACATGTTTGTATTTACGTTTTTCCCCGCTTTTTTTGTCTATGGTTTTTTGTTGTTGTAAAGCACTTTGGTCACCCAGCAGCTGTTTTTAACAGTGTTATATAAATAAAATGACTAGTCTTGACTTCATCAGTTTCAGAAGGAAATGAGTGTGTTTCTGTATTTAAGTATAAAGTCAGTAACATCCCATTCCCACCTCGTGTTCAAAGCTTTTAAAGTTATTGTAACTCTTTGATAAGTACAAATAGCACGCAAAAACAACCTCAAAGGAGTTCTCTAATTAATACTGCATTCCATTTCAGGAAAGCATATAATTTTTTTTAAATAAGTAATATAGTAAACTGTCAATGATAAACAGTGTGCCTTCTGTGCAGAGTTATGCTTCCACATTTCGGTAAGAAGCAGGAAAACTGAAGGTACTGATGTGCATGAAGTCCAGGTCAAAGGTCTAACGCAGTGAGCAAGGAAGGAGTCGTACCAAATACCACACACGGGGATATCAACCGCAGACAGAGATAAGCAAGGAGGTTTCTAAAACATTTTAAGCTATGAGTTATTAAATTTAAATATATATTATACAAACACAGCCAGTATCATACACATTATTATATTATACCAGAATTTGTAAAACTGATCCAGAGTACTGCATAGCTGACACAGAGTAAAGTTTGAGTTGTTGGTCCAAGGGACTTACCTGGGACTGATGGCCACATAGACAGGTTATATTCTCCAGTCTTAAGCTGGTCTTTGTAATCAAATACCATTGTATTCACCCATGACAAAGGGCAATCCTGGTGCAGAAAAATTTTTACAAAATTTACAGGCAAATTAATCTGTTATGTCCTATCAACTACTTTTAATACGCATTTTTGTTATGTGAATTTCCTGTATTGCACATTGAGAAATGAGGGCACTAAAACACTATATAACAACACAACATTAAGAGTAAGTAATCCAAAAAAGATCCAAAGGAAAAATGTGATACTACAGGTAATACTTATGCTATCAGTCAATTAGAACACAGTTTCTCCAAATGTATTAGTATAAGCCATAATCCTTGTAATTATTCCTGGATGTTTACAAATATAAGAATTCTAAAACATATCTATTCATATATATACACTGTCTTAGTCATCTACTGTAAGTGTAAGTAAGTGAAATATAAAATGCCCCCTTTTATCCAGCCTCTTTTTTCCAGCCCTCTTTGTTTTCTCTTTTCCCTGTTTTTCGATTGTTCTGTCTTAATGATGGTGTAATGTATCACAACACACCCATGTAAAGTGCCTTGGGGAAACTCTGCTGTGAAAGGCGCTATATAGTTATAAACTGAATTTAACTGAATTCTACCCGCTTATGCATGGGTAGTATGGGGTCAACTGTCCCAGACAGTGCAGGACATAAGGCTGGGGGACACCCTGGATGGGATGCCAATCCATCTTATTAGGGCACACACACACACACACACACAAACACACTCTATGGCGACGGTAAAAGTTGTCGGGGGGGAGGGGGGGCAGTCAAAGTTGCTTTATGGCCAATTTAGAGACAGCCTATTAGGGTAACTTTGGGACAGTCCCACACAACATGGAGAGAACATGCAATCGCCACAGATATAGCACAGAAGTGAGGTTCAAACGGCAAAGCCTGAAGGTGTGAGGCAACAGTGCTACAGGCACAGTGCCGTCAAAAATGACAGGCTTTCGGCTTCGGTATAAGAAAGGCTCACATCAAACTTGAAAGATGATATTGTTTGTTACCAGACAACATGTTGGCCAACATTCAAAATGTCTGCTCCAGGCTCTTACTGCCAGCCAAATTACAAACTTGTTAAAAGCCTTACATTTATACGCATGTTTTTCCTAAACACCTGCTGGTGCTCCTCTACTCTCACACTTACATTTTGCACTACCATCAAATATTCACACAAGGCTCAGCAGAAACACGTAAGTGACACATAGTGAGAGAGATTTCTTAGTTCCGCTAATATGCCGGCCCCACACTTCTCCAAATAGTAACATCTGTGAAAAAGAGAAGCACTCTTCATACTGTAGAAATGATGAAGTTTTACTGGAAACAATAAATATTCATAAACATGCTTTCTTGGCCCTCATCTATCATTTGTAATTAAACGGTGTCTTCAACAAGCACACAGAAAAACAGGTACACAAATACATAAACAAAGATACACACAACACACAATTATTAAGAAAAAAGAATATATTCTGGGGTATTATTATTTTTAATTTCTTTGTAGTCTTTCATTATCTTTTCTGCCCTATATGATTTAATAATGGAAAAAAATAAAAAATAATTCTAGATCAATCTAAGAGAATTTAAAACAGGAGCTCTCATGACGACTTTGTATGTAACATAAAAGTGAGGGTGGTGTTTTTAAACTCAGTAACACTGTATTAACTCACAGCTTTCTTGTTCTTCTTCTTAGTGGAACGTGGCTTCTTGCTCTTCTCTGTCACAGCATACAGAGCGAAGCAGAGGCGAGCCATGCGCGGCAGGTCGCAGACGTTGATGTCAAACTCCAGCTTCTGGTCCCAGGCTGGCTCAGAACAGACGTTAACTTCACTGCTGGTCACCACCTTACAGAGCAGTTCACTGCCATGGAAGAGGCCAGCCTGCACCACCAGCTGATAAAAAGAGATAATCTCCATTACTGCAATTATCATGACTGCCGAGTTCAAATACATCATGTCCTCAGACGTTAAAACTAACCCTGCATGAAAATTATCAACAGAAACAGATTTGTGAGTATATTTGGGCTGTTGTAACATGTGAGTAAGCTGTGCAAAGTTATAAGAATTATAAGCCTTATAAGCGCCATACTTTATAAAGAATTATATAAAAGTACCATATTTCACTAACTGGGAATGATTTTTTTGCTGTTGGGGATAATTGATTTTAAGAGTCTGAATACAACGGCTCTGAACCAATTTTGTCAAGTTTCCAATTTCATTATGATCATTTCATAATAATGTTTCTCAGTAACTGATTCTCCAGAAAACAATTAAATTGCCTTGTAGTTATCCAACAATTACAATAATACACAATAATAAAGATGATGCAGACGTTCATCAAACTGTTAGAAATAAAACTGAACCGGACTTAAGAACCAGACTTCAAATTGCTTTCAGCTGTGTAGAAAATAAAGGCAACAGATGGTGTGATACATGTCATATTTATGTCATGGTAAAGAAATCACTGTGCTCAAACAATAGACCAGCTATATAGATGTAACACGTCATTAAATCAAACAAAAATTTTGTAATTAGATTAAGGTGAAGCATAAACTCTACTGACTTGGTCTTAATATTACAAGAACATAACTGTTTCCCAAGTGATATCACTGAAATTCACCTTTCACAATCTTCCCTCTTCTAAAATAAAGCTATTTTTAGTCTTCCACCGAGTCTCTAAAATACAAAAAAGTGGGCAGGCATATAAAGAATGAGCGCCAAAATTTCAATACTTTTCTCAGAATTAAGGCACCAGTGTGAGGCGTGATAGTCCAGTTCCTCTGCATTTCCTGTTATGTGCTGTTGCACCAAACCACTGCTGAATTATGGGAAATATGCGGTCAAAGTCACATAACCACATTGTTTCACAATTTGTCTTCTACCTTAAGTTCTTCTAAACAAACAATATGATGTAGCATTTAACACAAAAGAAATATACCTTCATCCCTTCATCAGCATTAACTCGACTTCCTTGGACCAGGTGGATGACAAAAGGATCCTGAATGGACCACAGAGAGGATGTGGTTTGCTGTTTAGAAACAAAAACCGTTTCACCGTTTACCGATATCTTTGTTAATTGAATATAACTATGTTAGGAAATCCTGTTTTTTGTACTTTCTTTTAAAAAGTAATATTTTTTAAGTATCCATTTTGCCAAAACAATGATATTCTAACTAATTTTGAGAACTGAGGGGAAAATTCTAATGGAAATATTCAAATTTCTTCTGCAAACATTCTCAGATTAAAATAAGCATCACACATCAGTAAAATAGGCCTACAATTTACCAATTTCACCAAGGTGAGATAGCTTAAGAAATTCTTTTTGCACACTGTTATTAGTTAAGTGGTTTTTTAAAAATGGACTAACGTTCTATTTCTAATATTAAAAGTTATTAAAGATCTAAGTTGCTTAATCCTCAATATCTCTTATTCCTCTCACCCAAAGATAACAATGAAACGGTACTTTCTGTTTCATTAGAACAGCCCTAGTAAGCTGATCTCACTATCTACTCTCATGTGGTATCCTGCAGGCTATTCTAAGTGTATATTCCATGTATAACTGTCACTCTTCAATGTAACTTTCTGCAACAATAAACAAGAACAAGAATTCATGCAAGAATTCATCCCTCTAAATGAAAGAACAACATATGACATGTAGGACCTGTAGAAGATATCCACAGAACATGGGCTACGCTAAAGAATTTTAGAAGGGTTTTAAAATTAAACGATGCCTCGTTTCAATAAGTTGGCCTCCTACCTTCTTAAGTGGCAGTGGGGGCGGTTTAGTGGGAGTACGGTTTTTTGAAACCTGACTGTTCATGCTGCCTTGCTCTTCTTGAAACTTGTTGATAGTGGAATGGTGGACCATGGTCAAGTGTGGGTTAAGGCCAGTGCGCAGGCAGTTAAAAATATACTGGAAACAAAGTGAATTAGATTTGAGGAAAATTACCATTCAGTGATCTGCATAAGGTCATAATCACATTAGCTTTTTTTAGACATTTTCAGAATAGGACCAAATTCACACAGCCTAACAGGGACAATAACTGGTGCCAGTGTAAATTCATAGACAGCAAATGAAAACAATGCAGACAGGACAAAAAGCTGAGCTGAAAATGCAAATTATTAATTAAAAAAAGCCTTATCTGGCACGGAGCATGCAGTGTACGGCAACAGACATAATTCTATTTGCTGAAGGGCTGCCATCCGAGCACTAAATCTTTGTTAAAAGCAATGGATGTTATAAAGACAAGAGAGGCAAAGCAGTGAGGAATGCACAAGGTTGGCCCTGGTGACTCATTTAGAATTAGCCTCAAGATCTGAAACTAGCTGTGGTGCCCATTTAGATCAAAATAGAAAGCATTCATACACAGGGAGAGGAAGTGAAATTGAGGGCACAATGGAGGCACAGTTTTTAAAAATTAGCACGAGGTTAGCATTTTAATCGCAATTAAGTATTAAATATACAAACAACCAAAATGGACTAAATTACCTCCTGTTCAAATTCTTGTTCCCCTATCCAATAAAATTTCCAACCCCAAATGAGTATCAGTTAAATCTCCAGACATACAGGTATCAGTCCAACTCATCCAGCCAATATTAACCACGTTAACATTTTCAGTATCAACAATAGCTCATCACCTGGAAGGATCAGAGCTGACAGAAACTAGCTCAACAAAATTCAAGGTACCATTTTACAATAAGGCTCCCTTTTGCCACTTATAAATGATAATCCATCCATTTTCTATAACTGCTTATTCCATACGGGTCACAGGTGCCCATCCTGAAGGCTGCGGGCACAACCCAGGATGGGGTGCCAACCCATCACTGGGCACACTCACACACCAGTCACACATACACATGCACAATCTGGTAACTCCAATCAGCCTCAGCATGTTTTTGGATAGTGGGGGGAAACCGGAGTACCCAGAGGAAACCCCACAATGACACGGGGAGAACATGCAAACTCCACACACATGGAACCCAGGCGGAGACGTGAACCCTGATCCCAGAGGTGTGAGGCAACAGTGCTAACCACTGCACCACCCCCATATAAATGATAATAACTGATTAATTTTTAAAAACTGCGTTATAACTTCTTTATGATTGTCTATTAATGATTTACAAAGTGTTCCAACCTAATTAATAACCAGATTATAAACCATTCATAAACCCTTTATAAGGGTAATGTAATTGTAAAGTAGTACTAAATTCAGGGAATGATTGCATTGCTTTTCTATGTGCTTTACTCACTTTAAACTGGCAGAGTGGGTAATTCCCATAAATATACTCCCATCTGCCATTAATCTGTAAGGTGTAATCTTCAGGTCTCTCTGGCTTTGTCGACCGAAAGACAGTGGCTTTCTTCTTTAGTGCACTCCTTATTAGGGTCAGTGGTGCTTCTTGAGGTTCTACCTGTAGCATGAAACTTTCCTGAACAGAAAAGTTAGAGTTAGTAACATTAAATGATATTATTTCGTAATTTCACACATTATTCAACTCCTTACTTAAAAGATCTAAATCACTGGTCCATCCATTCATAATTCAGAGCTCACATGATGTGTTGTGTGTTGTCAGTCTGCACATTTAAGAACTTACATCACTTGCTTCAAATTTTACATTAACAATTATTTTTTTGATCCCATAAGTCTTTAGGCTTCCACTCAAGGGACAAGGCTCAAGGTCGCACGGAAAACTGTACTCCATCCATTGTTGCCAATGCAATCTCTGGCGATCCAATGCCCGCTCCTCACAGAATGCCCTCATCTTTGACCGAAACTCATTAACTTCTTGGTTTTTTAGGGAGTCAAACTCGTGAAGTCCTGAGGAACACAGTTATTATTACTCGCAACAAAACCATTAAGCTGTGATTCTAACATAGTTGCGAAAGTGATAAGCAGACCTTTGCCGATCAGTAGGCTTATCTGAGACGCAATGAGCTTTTCTACTCGGTCACCCTCGCGAGCCACAAGTCGGAGGATGGGCATTAAGGGCCGGACATCACAAAGCCGCCTCTGTTCATCCTCCAGCTCTTCCTGCTCTGCCGTATAGTTGATACAAGTGAACACATATGCATCTGGGTCGCTCAGTGCAAAGAAGAGGGGCTCCTTCTTTGCATTCTTCCATACGATCTGTATAATGCAAATCACGTAACAGAAGTCAGAAGGAGAAAGTGCTTTTTTTAGCATTTCCATTATATTCAATCAAGATTCTCTATCACGAAATATACGGCAAAGAAAAATATTACACTATGAGTTAATGCTGACTGAATGGAAATCGAGTTGCTTCATAATACTGACATCATGTAACAAAATTTGTCAATTTGCAAAATGCAGGTAATATCTGTAATATATATTATAGATAGTCAGTATCTCAGGCTGAGAATGAAAGTGCAAACTCATAGTCTGTCTCTGCAACTTCTTTTCATGTTGTATTTGCATAGTAAGGGTACCTTATTACTGCGAATTATATCGTTCCAGTAGGGTGACATAGTTAGCACTGTTGCTTCACACCTTTGTTTGAGTCTCTGCCCTGGGTCTACGTGTGTGGAGTTTGCATGTTCTTCCCGGGTCGTCCTGGGCTTTCTTCCAGGTTCTCTGGTTTTCCCCCCACAGTCCAAAGACATGCTAAGGTGATTTGAGCAGTCAAGTTGTCCATAGGTGTGAATGGCGTGAGTGCCCTGTCCCACCCTGGGTTGTTCCCTGCCTTGTACCTGTAGCTTCCAGGATATGCTCCACACTCCCGGAACAAGTGGGTACAGAAAAAGGACGGACGGACAGTATCGCTGCTGTATTTACTATATTTAGCTAATATGGTTTTTCTTCACTATCACTGAACTATATCCAAACTTATCCTAGACAGGATTAGTGGTGGGAACTGGGGCCTCAGACAACACAGGGCAAGGGTATACCCAGGTCAGGATCGAAAGGCACACACATGCACATACTACCAGCTATTTAGAAATATCAATTAGCCTAACTATGTCTTTGGGAGAACAAGCAAAGTCCAAAAACACATAACAGAGACAAGATTCAGTCCCCCAACCATGATGGTTTTAGGCATCAGTACAACCCACCAAGCAACAACCCTAATCACACAATATGCTACACTGTATTTACTTTTGGTATCCACACTTCCGGTTGTGGATTTAACGTGAGTAATTAACGTTTTGTGTTAATGTCTTTTACCTGGTATTCATTGTTTTTACACCATCTCTAGTGTTTCTCTTTCATTTTACTTATCGCGTTAAATTTGAAAAGAAGTGCCCACTGTTCTAAACTTGAATTTTATTCCTTTGAACATGGGACTAACTACAATTGTAATATATTGCAGTGATCATTCACTAATTTTAGATGCACCCTTAGTGGGAACCAAGACACAGAGAAAGACCAAAGAAGAACCAGAACCAATAAAAACAAGCAGAGAACCTTCAGATTATAAAAAAACAACCCAGCCCCCTGAACAAGGAGACACTCTGACCAGAATGGACTTAATTACGCTGATTGCAGGTGTGTTTCATTGCAGTGTACTGATTTTACATTAGGGCAGGGTTCCCCCGTTGCGGTCCTGGAAGGCCATTCTGCAGCACAGTTTGCAGGTTTCCCTGCTCAGACACACCTTATTCAGCTCACCAGACCGCAACTGGGGAACCCTGCATTAGGGTCATATTGAGGTGGGCGAATTACATGGGGAAGATCAAGGGCGTAGGTTTTGTCTCAATACTGGTAGGGACCAAATCAGCCCCAAACCCTGTGTCCCCCTAAACACACACGGTACTACCACAATATTGGTAGGGACCAAATCAGCCCCAAACCTTGTGTCCCCCTAAACAGACTCGGTACTCCCACAATATTGGTAGGGGCCAAATCAGCCCCAGACCTCGTGTTCCCCTAAACACACACGGTACTCCCACAATATTGGTAGGGACCAAATCAGCCCCAAACCGTGTGTCCCCCTAAACAAACACGGTACTACCACAATATTGGTAGGGGCCAAATCAGCCCCAGACCTCGTGTCCCCCTAAACACACACAGTACTCCCACAATATTGGTAGGGGCCAAATCAGCCCCAAACCTTGTGTCCCCCTAGACAGACATGGTACTCCCACAACATCGATAGGGACCCAATCAGTAAACACACATGGTACATGCACAATTTATTGAAACTGTTGAACCTGATCCTGCACCAAATGTCACACTCAGTTATTAGTGCCTCCATCTAAGCACTATTAAAAAATTGATTTTCCATATAGAATCTTTCCAGATGGTTTCTAGATCATATTCAAATTAATTAACATTCCTAGATCCGCACCCATGGAATGCCCCCCAGATGTTACAATACAATTAATGAGTACCAGGGCCCATTCGCTTGCTGTGACATCCACTTGAAACAGAGGTTCAGCCCATAGGAAATACATATAATGCAAAATGTATTATATTTAATATCGGCCCTTGTTATATAGTTTACATGTGCCATTATCCATGAGATATGGTCCCTGTAGTCATTGTAGCTAAACAGTTCAATTTTTAGGAATTTTGTGCATCATCAAACTGACAGCTTTGAATTTACACCTTCGTGCTCTCTCTCTCTTTCTCTCTCTCTCTCTCTCTCACATTTTCTTTCCCTATGTTTGTAATCCCCCCTACTACTGTCCCCTAATCCATATTGTCCCCATTAAAGTTCTCACTGTCTTTGTGCACGTGGATTGTTTTGCCTTTTTGGGGGCTTGAGATGGAATTTTACTTTTGGGATGGGGGGAATAGTATTAATAACTTCTTGTAAACATGTTGATAAAATTGTAATGTATGCGTGTGTGTATGTATTTGCAAACTTTAACATTAAATCTTTAACAGTGGAGGAGTGATGAGGGGACCACATCAAACGCAATATTCTGGGAAAAAAATGCTTTTTCTAAACCAAAGAGTAACATTTGAGAAGTTTTACACATTCCTAAAGCTTCTTATTTGGTCCACGAAGAGTCATCGCCTAATGACAAATTTAAACAAAGGAAGAAACATATAAAATACACAGGGGAGATTTAATGGAGCGGATTCCACTAAAGATGGGCCTCAACTAACCTTGTGTAATAAATTTTAAACTTAAAACTGCCACCCATCCTGAGTATTATGGGATTGTCCCCTTTTAAAAAATAAAATGCCATGTCGCCCCATCTGCTCATCTGGTCCGAAATTTAATTTAATCCACACCGTGTGAGTGAGACCCCCCCCCCTTTTTAAATTATTATTCTTAATGTCAGGGACTTCCCCATTCCCCTTTTCGGCATATTTTACAATTGGGGACCCCGCCACCATTCTCCCCTCCTTGGTTGACGGTGATGTCATCAAACTAGTAAAACTGAAAAATAATATCCTGCCGACAACTTCAATAGCTCGGTGGCCTCTGACCATGCTACTTCTGGTTGCATACAGGTTCCCAATACTTTATCATCTAGTTCTTCCAAAATGCTATACCTTAAAATGATTAGGCTTTTTTTCATGATGGCTTTTAACTAAATATCTCTACGTTCTTTAAGCCTAAAAATTATGTCAATTTTTTTCTCCTTAAATTATTATATATAACAAGCGGATTGAATATGAATCATTCTGTATACCACTGTTCCCAGTATCTGGACATTAATACAATCAACCAAACAATATATGCAGGAAAACACGTTTTGATTACTAAGCTTTGACTTTAAAGTGATTTAAGAGCTAATAGCTGATTTAGCAATTTAGCCATTCCTGCAAAGGGATTTCAGTCCAGTAAACCACAACATATGACACAGAATTTCACTTTATAGAATAAATTAAATTAAAACAATGATCTGCGTTGATTAGCTGGAAAGCAGATGAGGACCGAGGCAATATCTGCCCAGCATTGCCAGAGTACAGAGGCTATTTAGTTATTTTGATGTTATTATAAAAATTATATAAGCAAAATGTACAACTTTCACATAAAAATTAAATATTCTCTTTTAATTTCTTTCAGTCAAATTACACTTTTTAAGCCAGGATATTCAACATACTTTCTGTGAAATCCGTCAGAACAACAGCCAAAATGATTACCTTCTTGATGGTCTGGATGGTGTCATTGCGTGACACAGCAAAGTTCAGGTAAATCCCTGTTGGAAGCAGGAAGTCCATGTTCACCTGCTGGCCTCCATCCTCCCACATACCTTGCAAACTGTACACCCCAGGGGGCATTTTGGTGGCCACTCATTTACAGCCAAGTTAGCTTCTGGATGCACAGAAATAGAAAAACAAGCAGATCAATAAAATGCCACATAAAACTCTTTGAATTGTTCAATGTTGCAAAAATATAGTTCTACAATAGATACCATGCATCTGTCCCAGGACAATTACAGAAAGGCTGCGTTAAGAATGATCCAGACTTTTGACTGAGCACAGCAAAAACTCAAACACCACCACTGCCCAACACTATGAAATTGTAAAACCTTGTCTCGTGAAAGAAATATGTTCCGTATTCTGGCCACAGGGTCAGTCTGCTTTTACAAAACTTCATTTGTTGCAGGACCAGCAGGCATGCCATGATTAACAGCTTTGCTTTCTTAAAAGGAAATCGACCAATTAATGCGTTTGATACACCATGGCATCACTTTGGTTAGCAGTCAAATGAGGCTTGTCATGCTTTGTCACTTTCAGAAGGCATTAAACTTGGCAGTCAGTCACTCCATTAGAACCTTCCAGTAAAATCAACCATTTATCAAACCCCTGACATATTGTAAGAAAATATCACGTATACTTTGGACAAATTTTATGAATAACTTATTTTATTTATCCATTTATTTATTTTAATAAGAAGACAAAAAGACACTTTGAAACTATACTGTGAAACTGTGAAAAGCTCAATAAAATTAGATCTTTCAAAGTTATATGATACTACACATATATTTTAAATGATAAAAATCAGTAAGTTCGTTTAAAATCTACATCTCACCTTTAGACGTTAACCATCCCCCAGACAATGAATAAACTATTAAAACTTAGTTCTTACGTTTCTGGTAGGAAGTAACACTTCCTGAAATGTAAACCCGCTAACCAATGTGTTTTTTTACTGTTGTTTGTGTATCGCCTTTTGAGATAACTATCATATTTATATTTCATACTATTTTGACTTATATTTTAGAGTGCTATAATTTAAACAAAAACTCCATTACAAATTCTATTAAAACACATTTTTACTATTCCCAACAGGAGTAAATGCCAGTTTAGATTGTTAAAGCATTTACACTGAAAGTCAGTCTCGCGCTGACTTAGATTATGCTGCTTTATTTAAGTTTTATAAAGTTACCAAAATCCATAATTTCATTCTTAGCTTCGGGCATTTAAATATGAAAATAGGTCACATATAATGGTGAAATCTTTCATTTCAGCTAACGTGTACAGGTACATAGATACTTGTAGTAGTATACGGGAAACTTGGTTGCAGAAGCTGTTCTTTAGATCTATATTTTGGTAAATTGAATAACTTGTACCCAGTGCTTATTGTTATGTCAATAGCTTGATGTTTTATACATGTCTTTGGAGATAAATGCAATGTAAAATAAGGATTACATGTGGCGGCTAAAGTAAAATATTACAATATTTTTAAATATTACAATATTTAAAATGTGCATTAAATTATGCATCACATACATTTTTTCATATCTTTTTTTCTGCAGATCGAATGCCCTGTTTTGTTTTGTTTTTAATGCGGCGAAAAATATATATTTCAAAAACAGAAAAAATGCAAACATAGATATCTGTTTTAAAAAAATCGCAAAAACGCTTCTTGACGTTTTCATACGTTGCTAATAAAAAGTAGGACTACGTTACATTTTTTTACAAACATTTTTTTTATATAAATATTGTACTCACTTGCTTGAAGTTCCCTCACGATTAGTCCATTGCAGCGTGATAGTTTCCCAGTAGCTACTTATTTGTGTCAATCAGTATAGTAGATCCACGTTGTTAGTGCAAAATATCCCCTTTGAAAATGAAGGATGAAATGGTTTTAACTTCTGCAGTACTGTCCGTGACACGTAAGTAACCTGACTCCGACAGCGCGCGGCTTCTCGCGGAGCACCGACCTCAGAGACACATTCGGAAATAACTGATAAACATGCATCAACTGGGAGCGTCTCAAAAGTATCGCGCGTCGATAAAAGGTGTAAGTTGTGTACGAAGAGGGGCACACTGTGCGTTTCTTTCAGCAAAGTCATTTATTTTGTTTGTTTTTGCCACAATAAAGAAAAAAACTGTCATAGTTTATGTGCAGTGTGTGATTCAATTGGCAGCACCGACTGACTGTCCTTCTGGTCCAATATCTTTTTACGAGTTTTTAAGCTCAGTATAACAGATATTTAGTTATCGGTAATAGGTTCGAAGTTATGATGCCTGCATTGATACATTATGATTCAATTAATTTCCATTTCCATTTTGAGCAGTGTAAATAAACGTGAATTATCGTTGTAATGTTTCCGTGCAATTAATGATTTCGTAGAATGGATCTTTCTCATTTATGGAATACTTTTATTATAAAATGATTGTGGATATTATATTTGTAAATCCGCAGTTACAGTGCAGTCCGACTCCATTTTACATAACTACTTAAACAGAATCACAGTGCAAAGCGATCAACTAATACAATATATTTAAAATTAAATGCGCAGCTCTAAGAAATGCACTAGTTGGAAAGTGTTAATTTTTCAGGTATTAACAGACAGTTCCTTGCTGACTCAGACACAGGATGTGAACACGCCGAAAAATAGTTTTGAAATTTAAAATAAGTCAACCTATAAAAGTTTTAGCTTAATAAAATAACATAATTATAAAACACATTCTTTACTCTAAGATGAACTCTGCTCGGGCATAAAAAGCTAAATGTGGTCTTTGTACACCAACACGATGCATCAATTTGTCTTACTTGGAAACCATGTTTTGAGGTACCAAACAAAAGCACTGCTATTTTCTGTATTATCGTTCTATGATAGTTGTGAAAGTCATTCTGAATAATATCTAGATGAGACTTTTACATTTACCAGTCATTGCCTATATATTAATTGGGAGTTTTCATGTTCAAAAGCAACACCAAAAATTCAATATTATAATTTGCATATAGTTTTTATTGCTGTATATCCTAATGCAGTCCCAGTGTTAGGAAATAACATGCAAAATGTACACAGTATTGATAACTTTCCCTGAAGAGTAGTAATGTGCTCTGGGAGATGAAGATACAGTGAGTCACAACCCAGAAGTATATCACAGGAAGCTTTTCATCTATCCCTCCATCCATTTTCTGTAACTGCCTGTCCTATTCATGGTCGCAGGGGGTCCGGAGCCTATCCCAGAGACTTCAGGCACAAGGCAGGGAAGAACCCAAGATGGGGCACCAACCCGTGGAAGGGCACACGCACACACAATTCACTCACACGTGCTCACCTACTGGCAATTTGGTAATTCCAATTTACCTCAGCATGTTTTTGGACTGTGGGGGTAAACTGGAGTACCCACTGGAAACCCCACAATGACAAAGGGAGAACATGCAAACTACACACACATGGAGCCATGGTAGAAACTCGAACCCTCATCCCACTGGTTTGGTTTGTGTGTGTGTGTGTGTGTGTGTGTGTGTACATAGATCTCACCAACAAGTACATCTTGTTTGGGGGATTAATATCTCATGAAGTCGATTAACCAATGAAGTTAATTAAATCAATTAGCTTTTGGTAAAATTTAACAAGTAGACGAAATGGCTCGGGTACGCCCGAGGACAGGTTTGGGAACCAAAGCAGTGTTCTTCTAGCCATTCAACAAGATATCAGCATCATTTTGGAGAAACACAAGAACTTCTTGTACTTATTGTATTGCATAACTGTTTATTTGTTGGAATATATGCAGACATGCCATGAGGGGAGTTTTGGACACTCTAGTGAAGACGAGGATAGGGGCTGTCAGCTGATCACCACTCATTGGTATGAAGAATTTGGTGCACAGTGGGGAAGCAATAGCAGCTGGGAAGATACAGACAAGCTCACTGGGATTGCTGGGAATGTCTAGTCGGTGCTGTCTTGTGAGATGTGTTCACTTGACACCTTCTTCATAACTTCTTTCACATTGCTGGGGGGGCAGGGGACATTGATTCTCAATGCACCGTGTTCAAGGGTGCAATCCCTGCTGAGGCTACCAAGAAATGTGGCCAAAGAGCAGTTGGTGCCTTCCAGGGGAACTTTAGGACTGATTGAGGATCACCATTGATGAGGGAAGCTGTCAAGGTAATATAGGAGGCATTCAATATTTGCAAGGAGGTCTCCTATTTCAGCTAAGATGTACCAATTGACTAGGAAGGGTACAGAAAAAGCACTCATGGATGTCCTACAGTACACAGGCTTTTATTTCTTTTGCTGGCTCACTGAAAATTACTGTGGTAGTCAGAAGCCTCCATGGGGTCCAAAAGGGGTAGATAAATTTTTCAATAATTATTGGAGGTGCTGTATATTGGTGATGCGTTACAACTCCACATTTTTTTCACTGACTGATTCAAAATTTATATTATTGTTGCCGTGCGCTACAGGGGGTCAGTAATTTAGTTTCAGAATGAAAACTCTCATTCACTTTTACAGAAAAGAGGAAATTAAGCACCGCCCTGGAAGAGAAACTATATTAACTGCCCTGTGTGGGAAAGTTTTTCAGCTTAAATGAGAAGAGTAAGAAGAACAGGTTGTTTACACATGGAACCCACATGATCACCTGCAGCCATGTGTAGTGCACTCCCCTGTACACATATATATTCGCACACGCAAAAGCAACATGGAAAATATCAGACAGATGACCATTAATTCACTTATTATTGGATGTTCCCACACGATAAAAATGTCTTAGATGTTTGCAGATTATCTGTGTAAGTTTATTTTTAAAATTCCTTCTGCACCAGAAAATGTAGAGTAAAAGATATGAAGTAAATTGATGCAAAGTAAAGAGATACAGGAACAATGAACTGAATCAAAGTATTATACTGGGTATAAAAACATTATGACAGGTTACAAAAAGATTGTGATAAGAAAAAAAAAGCACAGTCACCCACCATTACAAAAACAAAAGTAATACTTCTGTGTCAGATTTTGTAATGAACTAAAATGATAGATAGATGCATAAAATAATGATTAACGGCAAGGGTCATAGACTTAGAAATTCTTGCAAAAGCACTGGTATTTAGATATATAAGCAAACCAACAAAATTATATTTGAACTTGAAATCCATAAGTGATGGTTGGTATAACTGCTAAGGAATTGTACTGATGGGTCCTTTTGCAAAGGCAAGAGAAAGACATTTACATTCAAAATTAAAACTTGTTGCATAAATGTATGAAATTAAAAACAGATGGGCTGTGTATCTCTAGCTGACAATGTTAGAGAACTTCTCTAAGGTGGAACAGAAAAAGACAAATGACAGCTGAAGAAACACTAATTCTACAGAAATGTTTTTACAGTAATTGTGAAGAGATACAAACCTGCCACAGTAATTACTGGACCTAAAATATGCATTCTCAAGGCCTAAATAGCCCTAAGGTCTGTGTGGTCAGGTGTGCAGTGCAGCAAGTGTAAAACAGCAACAGCTAGCTTCGGATGAAAAAGAAAACAGGAAGTCGGTACATAGAACTGAAACTCAGTCTGCAGCCTTACAGAACTGCACAATGTCCCCCTCCCCCACCCCAGCCCCCAGTTACCACAGCAGTGTGCAGCACACTAGGAAAGCCATTGACAGTTACCGTAACGAGTTTCGAAACAAACAGCCCCGATGGGGAAGCTATAGCACTGTCCTCAGAGCTGCATCTGCAATTCCATCCAGAAAAGTCTAGCAAATTAATGAAATTGACAGGAAACACACTGTATATAAATAATAATATTTGCTGGTTAATGTAGTTCAGTAGTTAGTGGTGTGAAGACCACTGTTTGACCATTTTTATTGTCATTATCTATTTATACATAAAGGCATTCGTTTCATATAACTGTTACACAATGTAAGAAGCATTTTTTAAACATATTAAACTTCCATCCATTTTCCACTAAGTTCACATAGTAAGGAGATATTTTGTAATTCAGGAGACAACAACCAGACAAAGCAGGACACACTTTAGCTGAGAATCTAAGTTTTTCACAATGCACACACACTCCAGTTCACCTAACCTCATATTTTTGGCCTGTGGGGGGATTCCAGCATCAGCAGAAGATGCCCTCAAGCCTACATTTTTAAAATAATGACAATCATAGAATAATATCATGTAACCAATGGAAATAATTTATAAAATATTCCATGCATAACTTGGTTAATACATAAATAAATAACTGTACTTGGTTTCCTAATGAAATAGCACAAACAATTAAAACTCTCATTTTAATTTTAAGCTATTTCAAATGTATTCTCGGTCGTCCCCATATACCTGGGTACACTGTTACAGTATACTGAAAATATTACCATAATAGCATCCAAACCTACTCTACACACTCTCCCCACTTCTCCAAAAAATCTTTAGTAAAACACTAACTTTGTGTGACTTGTCTCGATGTAATCAGGTTCACCAGATCTGTTTCTCTCCTTTTACATGCCACCATTACGTGACACTGCTTCCACTTTTTTGCAATTTGTCTCAAAGTGAAACAGACCCCAGGTCATCATCCATGCAAGGTTCCTGGGATGTTTGAAAAAGATCCATGAAATACTTTTAGAGTTACTCTCTTCACAAGATCGAGTGTCATCTGCAACCTCCCTTTGCTGCCACCCATAATGCTGCTTCAATTTTGGGGTAATTTATCTCAAATCGAAATCAGAAAAAGTGTCTGCGGCAGTGGACCAGTCCCCATACATTCCTGGTGTCTGCAGAAATCCTGATGTTAAATTTAAGACTTTTTAATGCCCCGTGGACACCCTGCCATATGCATTCCCCATTCAAGTAATACAGTATGTTTGTCTGCAAAAGAAATCAAACAATAGCCATTTACATATGCCCATTCTAAATGGCCAAAGCTATCTAGTGGAAATTCATTCAAACAAAAAGTTATGCATTCTATTAATATTCCTGATACAGGAATGTTGATCTATAAATATCACAGTTCAAATGCAATTCACAGAATTTTTACTTTAGAAAGACTTTTACTTTAGAAAACAGAACTAGTTCAATGATCAGAGAAGATACATAATTTAGGGAGTTTTATGGAAAACAGCTTTTAAAACTAACAGGTCCTTTCTGGTGATGAGCTGTTAGAGCTTTAGAGAAAAATATGTGTAAAACTTTTCTCTCTAGTCTATCCAGGTTTTTGTCATTGCAGTGCAAATGTACACAACACAGCAGCGAGTTCACTCAGTATCAGATTTGATCCTGTGGATACGGTGATCCCAGTTCTGAAGAGAATGGTCAAGTACTAAAGAGCCATTAACTTTAATGCAGTGTTTCCCAATCCGGTCCTCGGGGACCCACAGACAGCACACATTTTGGAGCAGGGAGGGAGCAAAAACGTGGACCGGCTGTGGGTCCCTGAGGAGCGGGTTGGGTAACACTACATTAACAAATCCTTCTAGCTTCAAAAGAAAAGCAGTCGTATTTAAAAATGACATGGTCCTGAAACTATGAGCGACAGCTAAGATTAAGTTCCAGGCTTCTACTTTTTAGATTACAGCTGTTTATTAAATTTATTTCAGATGCATTCTCAAGGGGAAAAAAGATTATCTGCATTGTCTTTGTCAGGGGTGGCCAATCCTATACAGAAAGGGCCGTAGGGTATGCTGGGATTTTGATGCAATTCCGTAATTAGATTACTAATAAGAGATCTGATTGGCTGAAGAGTCCTAACACTTGGGTTTGGACAGCTGACCTAAAGGTTATCCCAAAAACCTGCATACACACCGGCCCTTTGTGGATATGATTGGCCACTCCTGGTCTACATCATCGATGGTAAAAATGCAGTATAATTTACATGAGTCTCCGGATCTGTAGGCAGGATCTCGGATATTTTTCCAGGGTCAAAGCAGTCTTGCAGGTACAGCACCCTGAGGCCAGGATCTCCTCTCCCTCAGGGCTGGTCTGAGCCACCTCTGCATGTGCCTGTAGGCTGGAGTCAGGAGGATGGAGATGTGGTCTTAGTGTCCGGGGTGGGGGAGGGGTGCAGCCTTGTATGCAAGGCAGAAATTTGTATATACATGGTCTAATATGTTTTCCCCTTGTGTGGCAAAGTCAATGTTCTCATGAAATCTGAGCAAAACTGATTTTAATGATGTGTTATTGAAGTCCCCAGCAGCAATGAAGATGCCATTGGGGTGAGCCATCTGAAGCTCGCTGATCAGGTCATCCAAAGTTCTGTTAGCATTAGCATTAGCACTAGTGCGGGGGGGGGCGGTGGGGGGTGTAACCAGCAATGATGACAACTGCTGTGAAATCTCTGGGGATAATGTAGAATAGTCTGCCCAACCTCCACGACTGACGATCACCATATTCATGCACCAACTGTTGTCGATGTAAACACACAGACCGCTGCCATGCATCTTACCTGACAGAAAAGTATTCCCGTGGGTGCGGAAGGTGGTTAGCTCATCCAGCTGGGTCACAGACTTGGCAATGCCCCCCCTGCAGCCACTTCTCGGTGACGAAAAGAGCACAGCAATGTCTGCCCTTCTTCTGGGAGGTCAACAGCTGACCAGACTTATGCAGTCCAATCCACTCAGAATCGGAATCAGAAGATTTATTTTTCTGAAAGAAATTGTCTAATTGTTGATGGATGGGGGCGACACGGTGGTGCAGTGATTAGCACTATGGTCTCGCACCTCTGGGACCAGCGTTTGAGCCTCCACCATGGCTCCATGTGCGTGGAGTTTGCAGGTTCTCCCTGTGTCATCGTGGAGATTCCTCCGGGTACTCCGGTTTCCCCCCACAGTCCAAAAGCATGCCCAGGTTAACTGGAGTTACCAAATTGCCCATAGGTGCGCGTGTGTGAGTGAATGATGTGTGAGTGTGCCCTGTGATGGACATAAATGGGCACATGTCCAGGTACTCAGGGTACCTCTTATTCTGGGGAAACAGCAGGATTCATTTGAAGTGCAACCATTTCATGCTACCCAATGGAACCCTGAGACTTGGTGGTATGAGTGATCATAAGTTACAAAGTACTTTGACTTCCCAACCTCAATATCCTGATAGCCAATCTATTTGCATGACTTTAGAAACCCCTGCTTGAGTTATTCAGTTATGATCAGACCCATAACTAGAAATGAATTTCCGGGAGGGGGGGGGGGCGGTTGGGCCTGGTAACTAATTGGGTGAGCAGGCCCTCTCCCAGTATATTGTGTCAACTGTGGGAGAATGCGCCAATCAGGAGTGTGTGGGAGGGTGGGGTCCAATCCATGGATTTCACCAACCGTGGGCTGAGTCTGATTTTGAGGGCAATTTAGATTCGTAATTTTAATACATGGCTACATGCCTGGTTATGATGCACAGACCAGAGACAACAGGGGCCTCATTTATCAACCGTGTGCGTGAACAGTTTTATGTATAAACCGTGTATAGGCACATTTTTACTCATGGAGTGGTATTTATCAACTTCTTCCTGTATATATTTATGAATACGCCCGACGATACATACACACGAACCCCTAGTGGCAGAGAAACGTAACTGAAGCAAACTGATCAGCACGTAGGATACACTCAGATTCCCACTTAATTATCAACTATGATAGACAAAAAGAACGATCTTGTTATGTTTACACAAAGTATGTGCAGGCAGGTCTTGGATAAAAGGTGCCACAGTTCAAGTCTTATTAAACCAATTAATTTATTACTGACATTTCAAGAAGAAAAATAACACCTCAGCAACCATGCACTGCACTGCAGCGATC
This sequence comes from Mormyrus iriodes, assembly GCA_011763525.2. Taxonomy (NCBI): domain Eukaryota; kingdom Metazoa; phylum Chordata; class Actinopteri; order Osteoglossiformes; family Mormyridae; genus Mormyrus; species Mormyrus iriodes. Next base: position 17,212,996 of record JAAGVU020000123.1, on the reverse strand, counting down.
AGAGACCCGCATGTGTCATGCATTCATGTATTTTTCTAGGCAGAGCAGTTGTGGTCTGTTGTGTGTGTGAGAAAACTTGTTGGTTAACATTCTAAAATGTTGTTGTAAAATTTTAAACATAAAAATGTGCGACCAGCTCGATTTTAAACCTGTCAAATTATTTTGTTTCTGACCAGCACAGCAGCTAGGCGGCCCCCTGGTAATTCTCTCGACTTTCCCTATTGGCCACTCCGGGCTGGACTATGGTTGAGGGAGCTGCACTGTCAGTATCACCATCTGGAATGAGTCCTGTTAGGAACGTTTTACCTGTGATGACAGCTATGTCACCATGCAGAGATGACACTGATGTGGTGCCTGGGCCACCCCCCTGTGGCACAGATTTGGCATCTGTGCGCCATGACCCTTTTTATGGTGGTCATTTTCAGATCAAACCTCTTCTTCCTTACCTCTTACCTCCTTCTCATTACCTGCATGTGTCACCTGTCCCCATGCTGAGTCCTTCTCTAAAGCTACCAAACAATACCTGTTTGCTTTTTTTTCCTATTGTGTCCAGCAAAACCTATACCTCATTGTCAGTGAAGTTCTATTTTTTTCCCCCTGCACATTTTTTTTGTTAAACTTTATTTCTTACTAGCAAAACTAACAATAGAAACTTCTAGAACTTCTGCTGTGGTGCAGTTCAACATGTGTAGAAGTTATATACCCATAAATGCTTCACTGATGGTGTTTCATTATTAAAATTAGTCATGTGACGCACACAGTCACATTTAGAATGCGTAAGATTTATCAGCGTTCACTTCATATGGATCTTCTTACTCGCAAGTGATAAATGCGGATTTACCTGTGCATCCCGACGATTTGTATACATTTGTACGGAATTACTCTGTCTGCATCGACCTTGGCAATCTTTCCACCATTGTAGTTTGCAAATCAGTTCAGGGTGCCAGGATCGACACCTATTCCTGCCCCCTTCAGTTGACCAGGTTCCCTGTTTGGCCGGCTGGGGTTGCTGGCCATCCCTTTCTGTGTTTTCTTGTTCCCCAAGACTGCGTCATAGTCCCTAGTGTGCGTGTTCTGCTTTCCAGGCCGCCATATGGCTCTATGGGCTAAGCAGCTGACTCTCATGCACACCCCCTTTTATTGTTATGTTACAATTAACTGTTTATTTCTTGTATTATACATGTTAGTTATTATCTGGTGTATTTCTGTTGTTTTGCTCCCTGGTTGCATGTTCAGTTTTTCTTGTTTTAGTTTCCCTTGGTGTTTGGACCTTTCTGAAGCTGTTGATTGACCCCATCGGTTCGTTGTTTTCATTTTTCCGGCCTTCCTTCACCTGCGAGCCAGGTGTGAAGCCCATGGCCAATCAGAATCAGTAATTATTAAACTAACTCCCTGGGAGAACTGAAAACACGACCTGGATTTGGAATCGAGTGACCTGGTGATGAAATCTAACAAACAAATGGAAAGGCTGGGGTGCCCCTCAGTTCAACCAATGAAATCGATTTTTTTTTTGACCACCTTCCCTAATACCTTTATATTGTTTATATTTTATATATTATTTATATCCTTTTAATATTAAGTTTTGATTATACAATCCATGTAGAATTTTTCATGTATTTCCAAAAAGTAATGACATGTTTTGTTATATAATGTCCAGGTTGAGTATAGCACCATCTTGATTGCATACCATGTGTTCAGAAATGTTGTTGTACTTCTTTTGAGATAAACTTAAAACAACTTGATGCTCAGGGTTAAAGTGCCTAAATGCCTTGGTGAAGTTCTGTAAGGAAAACAAAGTCAGATTTGATTAAATGCAAAGACCAGTTGTAGTATAGGGAATAGTGAATAATATATTTTATTTGTATCATGCATTTCACACACCCAATGCACTACACAGAAAAAGAAAGACAAAAGCTCATTCCCAACTCTTACAGTGTCCTCCTGTGTGCAAATTGCCTCTCGTTCCAAAGTAACATCCACAAAAATGTCAAATGATTCAGAGACCGCTTTGCAGTTCAGACATTGCACTGGGAGAAAATACTGAAAGTATGCAACACGCACCACACAAGCCAACTGAAATGGACAGACAGGTCCTAAATTTTTATGACTTTTTTAGTCCTTTCCAACTAAACCATCAAACACTTATCGTTACCTTTCTATACTGCAATAGTAATAGTTTTAACTGGTTAATAACCTTCCTCAGCTCTGAACTTGTTTTGCACCATACCAAATTTTGCATTAATACCTGCAGAAGAACATCTCAATCTCTGGTGTGTCCTTCGGATTGCTAGACAAAAGAAGTGTGATTCGTCACTCCAGAAAACATGTTTCCACTGCTCTAGAGTCCAGTGGCGGTGTGCTTTACATCACTGCATCCAACGCTTTGCATTGCACTTGGTGATGTAAGGCTTGGATGCAGCTGCTCGGCCATCGAAACCCATTCCATGAAGCACTGTATGCACTGTTCTTGAGCTAGTCTGAAGGCCACATGAAGTTTGGAAGACTGTAGCTATTGTCTCTGCAGAAAGTTGGCAACTTCTGTACACTGTGCGCCTCAGCACGCACTGTGCCTGCTTGGCGATTTCACGTGGCCTACGACTTCGTGGCTGAGCTGCTGTGTTTCCCAATCACTTCTGCTTCGTTATAATACCATTAACAGTTGACCGTGGAATATTTAGTAGTGAGGAAATTTCAGGAATGGACTTATTGCACAGGTGGCATCCTATCATGGTACCACGCTTGAATTGACTGAGCTCCTGAGAGCGACCCATTCTTTCACAAATGTTTGTAGAAGCAGTTTGCATGTCTAGGTGCTTGATTTTATACACCTGTGGCCATGGAAGTGATTGGAACACCAGAATTCAATGATTTGGAGGGGTGTCCCAATACTTTTGGCAATATAGTGTATGTATGTGTGTGTATATTATGTATATATATATATATATAATTTTATTGCACATCCCCACACTAAATAGACATGCACACCCTTGAAATAAATTTAGATGATGTCAGAAAGTACGATCTAACAAGCAACACAGAGCTAAACAGAATGTATAATCACCCATCACCTCTTCACTTTTCAGCAGTGAACGCATCTGACGTTCGTCATCATTGTGGAAACATCAATCAATGAACCGACCGTGTCCAAAAATACAATATCTAAAAGTAAATTGCAAATGCTATATGCAAATACTATGCTTCTGCCACAGAAAAAAAACAAAGATAGAGAAGGAAGAAAAACAAGCGCAGAGTTTATGGGCTTTACCATTATTATCTGGCATTAACATCTAGCTAAGCACCGCCAGCATCTATCGTATCAGTGTAACACAGCATCATATGCTGATGTAATCAGCGACTTTGTCAGAAGTCCCACAGAGTTAATATCTAAGAGTTCTGGGTACTATGTTTATCTTATGTTTCTTTTTTATATCTGTGTGATTTCATACTGCACAATAAAACGTTTGTTTTATGTAGAAAGCATTGCTGCTGTGGTTAAAAACATTATTTCAGTTTGCTAGCCCGTTTTGTATTTTAAGCGTCACACCCCAAATTGTGCATTAACCAAGTCTCTATTGCTGTTTTAACGATATCTGATGATTTTATTCATTGTTGTTAATTTTTGTCTATGGTTGTATTTATTGATATACGTTGCACTGAATGAACAATTTTGACACTTTTGAAATAAAAATGCACAGGTACGATAAATGTTTACGCTGTCATTCTTAGAAGGAGCTCACTGGGGGCAGCTGAAAACAAGATATAAGGGTAAGGGGGGCCTCTTTGTCTATCCAGCCTACGGCCCCTCCAACCCAGCAGCTGGCACTGTGTATGTATGTGTGTGTGTGTGTGGGTTGTGTATGTATTACATTATGGGGACCAAATGTCCCCACAATGTGATAAAAACCTGTTATTTTAACATTGTGGGGACCATTTTTTCAGTCCCCTCAAGGGGAAACTCACTTATATAAAAATCTGTGACTGCAATCGAAAAAAGTCTTTTTGCATTTTCCTATAGAGATAAATGGATGGTCCCCACAAAAATATGAATACAAATGCGTTGAGAGTAAATGATCTCTTATAATATTTAATGTGATGTGTGAGAGATGTGAATATTAAGTGCCATAATATGACATTATTCACACCAAATGGTCACAATGGGCTGAAGAAAGGAATAAAAAACAAAGACAAGAATGCACAAATAAATGAATGTTTTTGGTAACTATATGTAATATCTTTGGGATGGAAATGGTGTCCTCTAGAGGTTGTAGGTTATTAAAACTCTAGAAACATCATAAGATATAAAATTCACATGCAGGTGGTGCAGTGGATAGCATTGTTGCCTAAAACTCAGTACTAAAGAATTCATTTTATTTATGGGATTAGAATAATTAATGATTATGTCTGTGTGCACACATTGTTTTTGTGTCTTACATGCACGTTTGTTCGATTTTGAAGCGTCTAGTCATTGAATAGTGTGTTATATCCAGTTATTGGACCTTGTCACTATTCAGGCAAACTAGTCAGGGACTAGCCCTGTTTTGTGATGTAATGATTATGAATCATTGCGATAATCAGTGAATTACGTCTAAGGCGTTTGCCAGAATGGTTTTGATAATGGTTGGACAACAAGGACAGAACAGTGATAATGGTTGTACAATAAGGACAGAACTTGCTCTCCTTTTTATGTATATATGTCTGTGTTGTTAGTGTAAGCAATGCTGCTGTTTTATTTGTTGATTTGTGTATTTCGCCTGTAGAAATTCCAAAGGGAATTGTAAGGCAGATTCATGGTTTTATAATCATGGCTGATGCAATGGGTAAACACTGTGAAACTGAGTTGACTACTGTTAAATATGGTACAGAATCTCCTGAAGTGATGATAGCTGAAATGTTTGATAGTCTAAACAAAGAATTAAATCATCACTTTCAGTTAGAGAAAACAGCCCGTTTCATTCAAAGTAAATTCACGGTTAACACTGATAAAGATGGTTCTTAGTCGTTAAATGACATTAAACATACCTGGGGTGAGAATAGCGGCAAGAATGTCTGGCTTGCATGTTTATTGCTTGCTCACAAAAAAGCTCTGGGTGAAGAGCTGACGCGAGCTAGACAGAGATAGCAGGTGCTGAGGAGGAGGGGCTATGGAGCAAAGGCAAAGGCTGAAGTGTCTGTTAGTACTATCAGCAGAAATATCACCAAGACCACGACCATTTTCTCACTCTCCTGTGTGAAGGAGTTAGAGGGGCATATGTACTGGAACAGAAAAATCACTCTATGAGAAACACCAGTCTACTCAGATACAAATACCAGTGATTCGGATGCTGATACTCCAGTAAAGCTTTGTCCCATCCTGATGACCCAACATGGCATATTAAGCTGGCTGGTTGGGGAAGATGGCACTCCTCAACCATCTGAGGGTCTAGTACATGCTGAGCTGGAACCCAACTTCTGTCCTCCATGCTGTTCCCTTTCCAGTTGACCAGATACTCTAATGCCACTTTTCCACTGCCACCAAGCACCGAGCCATACCAGAACCTTTACTCAAACTGGCTGTTTTCCATTGTAAAGTATCTGAGTCGTACCCAAGTCATACCAGACCCAGCCCTGCACTGACACGGCCCTGCTTACTAGCAGGGATGAAAGTGTGACCAAACTGAGCTGGTTACGTAACCACCATCTGATTGGTTGAAATTCTTGAAGATACCGGAGTTTTGCACATGGATTATATGAAGGGGAAAAAGGTATATTCTGTATATTACTCATTATTAGTAGTGTCGCACTTTGCAATGTACCGGTACATTCCCGATAACTCGGAACTTGAAAATTTCCAAACTCCTACTTAAAATATTACTATAGAACAGCTGAACAGAAAGGATTCGTAATTCAAATTTACGCAAGCGAATGGTAATTCCGCTAGCATTTGATGCTAACATAAGATGGTGATTCTCACAGACATAATGGAAGAAATCAGTTCATTGTTACGATCCCCAGTCTAGGGTTGGGGCGTAACGGAATGGAAGGGAAAGGGGATTGGGACACGGAAGCAAATAGGATAAGGGAGTAAGGGAACACCAGTGGATACGGAGGGGTTGTTTTTCTATTTTTATATGCTTTTTTTCAGAACACATACATGGAACAGTTAACCCAGTGAAAAAGACTTCAGGAGTGAGACCACGCCCAAAACAACAAACAAAAAGCCCAACTACCGAGCACGACCCACAGCTAATCTCGCCTGTGTGCAAAAGAAATGGAAACCAAAAGTCAGACACTCCACCTAACCAAATAAACAGGTTCCAAACACCCTCGCAAAACAAAATGGCAGTCACTCCGTACACACCGGTACAGCCATACACACACGAAATGCACACACATGATCCAAAGCGATGGTGTGGAGGGTGGGCAGGAGAGACAGAAGAGGCAAACCTGGAACAGAACACTCATACCCCACGCCACAGAAAAATTGCACAGCGCGTAACACCCTCCCCCCACACACAGTGTGAACCACAGGTGTTCAAATTTCTTGATCATAATTGCACAACGAAAAAAAAGAGGCATGACAAAGCACCAACAAAGAGTAAAAAGTCCATCCCAATCCTGTGCCGCCTCCTTGGAAGGCTACTCTGTCAACCCCGCCTGTGGAAACTAGACAGTGCTTTTATTGCCATGATGTGGGTCACCTAATCTCTGTATGTCTGGCACTCAAACACAAGAATGCCTGTGATGCTGCTAGAAAGGTACACATAGCAGGCAACCTAGACTCTACTTCTCCACCCCAAACCATCAAACCTGCCTTTCAGCCATTTGCTTTCCCTGGATTCATATCGCTTTGTGAAACTGATGTGGGGAGCCCTGTGACTATCCTGCAGGATACTGGTGTGGCTCACTCGTTTGTGCTAGAAAGTGTTTTGCCTTTTTCAAATGGGACCTACTGTGGTAGTGATGTCCTGGTCCAGGGTATTGACATTCCAGGAGGGAGATCATATTTTGATCCTTTTGCCCCTGCCTGGCTCGTCCCTCCAGGCCCGGTTTTCAGGTCCCTATAGGATATAGGAGAAAGTAAGTCCCACACACTATGTGATTGAGACCATAATCCGCAGGCAGAAATATTTGCAGACATCCCCTCTCAAACCCCTGTCCTGGAGCATGATATAGATGTTGGAGATCATCCCCGAATCAAACAGCACCCCTATTGTGTTAGCCTGCACAAACAAGCCTTACTGAAAAAATAAATTGCTTACCTGTTAAACACAGGTCTCACTGTTCCCAGTTGTAGCACCTGGAGCTCTCTGTGTTTGCTTGTTACGAAGCCCGATGATATCTTTCGGTTCTGCACGGACTATAGAAAAGTAAACATGGTAACCAAGCCAGATGCTTTCCCCCTTCCTAGGATTGTGTGGGCCGCATTGGGTCCGCACGTTTTGTGACAAAGCTTGATTTTTTGGCAAGTGTCACTCACCCCTTGTGCTTCGGAAATTTCCGCTTTTGCTACACCCGACACCATCATAAATATACTGTTATCTCTTTCGGCTTATGTAATGCCCCAGCCACCTTCCAGTGGCTGATGCATAAAGTTTTGGGAGACGTAAGAAACTGTGAAGCTTACCTAGATGACATGGTTATCTCCTCTAACTTGTGGGAGCAGCATATGCTGTCGTTGGAACAAGTCTTTACTCAGTCGCAGAAGGTTTTGTTAGTTCTTAGGCACAGTCACTTAACTAGGGAAACTGGTGGGTCACAGTACAGTCAAGCCTCTGGATGCCAAGGTCCAAGCTATTGCCTCATTCCAGATTCTCCAAAACAAAACAAGACCTTAGACAGTTCCTAGGGATGGCTGCCTATTACCGTCAAAACATTTCTGATGTCGTATTGCTCCTTATCCACCTGCTCCACAAAAATACTCCTTTTGTCTGGTCTCCCAAGCATCAGTCTGCCTTCGACTTGATCAAGTCCTTGCTCATTAGCTCCCATTTGTTAGCCACACCTGATTTTAACATACCCTTTAAGCTAGAGGTAGATGCCAGTGGTACTGGGGCCGGCACTGTCGTCCTCCAGGAGGTGACGATAGCCTAGACCACCCTGTTATTATTCGACGAAGTTCATTAAGCACCAGCTAGCCTATAGTACCATGGAGAAAGAAGCCCTCTCTAATTTACTTAACTTACAACATTTTGAAGTTTACGAGGGAGATAGTACCAACCCTTTGATTGTTTTTACAGATCACAGTGCACTTGTACTTCTACATTGGACGTGCAACACCAACCAGCGCTTTATGCGCTGGTCATTAATTGTCCAAGTGCTCAACTTACAGGCTGGAGCCGGACCTGACAGTCCCAGGGTTAATCCCCAGGAACATGCATCTGACGGACCCCGGTTTCTATTAGTCAGAGACCTTCTTGGCAGGTTTTCCCTCCGAGAGGGTTCCTACCTTCATGAGGAGGGAGCCTGTCTCTGAGTCTGTCCGAGGCCAACAGCAGGGGCCAAAGGCGGACAATGATGAGCAGGGTCCGTGGTGTATGGAGGGCGCTGCCGGCGACCCCCTCCTGCACTCCACAGCCGTCGCCTGGCAGTTCTTTACCCTCCGGGGGTTGTTTTGGAAACTTCGGGACAGTCCCAATTTTCCAGATTCCCCCAACATTTAGGCAATGCCTGAGGCACTGGCTCGAGACTTCGCGGCAGTAACCCGTCTCCCTGCTGCAGGAGATGGCTACCCTCCGGGAGAGGGTGCGACAGATTGTCGCGGCCCGGAAAAGGGAAGTCGCTGCTGCAGCTCTGCCTAACCCTCGTCTCAGAGGGGCAGACCCTATCCTGTCGGCGGTCGCGGGTGCAGAGGGTCCTGCCGAGTCGGACCTGCCTCCTGGGGATCCTGCCGACCTGAGCCTGCTGCCCGGAGATCCCGCCGAGCTGAGCCTGCTGCCCGGAGATCCCGCCGAGCTGAGCCTGCCACCCCAAGGTCCCGCTGAGCTGAGCCTGCCACCCAAAGGTCAGCTGAGCCGAGCCTGCCACCCGAGGATCCCGCCGAGCCGTGCTCGCCACCCGAGGGTCCTGCCGTGTCGCGCTTGCCGCCCATGGGTCCTGCCGAACTGCGCTCGCCACCTGAAGATCCCGCTGAGCCGCGCTCATCTCCCGGAGATCCCGCCAAGCTGCCGTCACTCCCACCGGCAGAGGTCCTCGAGGGGGCTCCTCGACTCGTACTCTGGTGGTGGTCAGCATCCCGTTGGCTCCAGCTTGCCCGCCTGCGACCATCACCTAGGCGGCTCCTGCCTGCCTGCTTGCATCTTTCCAGTCTATAAAAGTTCCCTAGTCCTGTGCTCTCTTGTCCAGTCATTGTAGCCTGTCCCTTTCTCCAGTGTGTTCCTTGCCAAATAAATCCTACTGTTGTATTTTGAGTCGTGTGTGGATCGTCTGCCTTCCTGCCTGCCTGCGTCATGCCTCGCGGTCAGCCCCACCGTCATGACACAATGTATGCTACCCCAAATCACATACATTTTTTGGGGGTGTGTGTGTGTGTGTGTGTGTGTGATGGCCCAGTTTGATTTTCTTGCCGTTACTCTCTACTCCACACAGGAGTAATTTTATTGATGCCACAAGGACTACCTGCTGGTTTCTTTAACGTTGCAGTCCCCACTGCGGCCTCTCCTCCAAACGGGCTATAAAACAGGGCCTTCAGGATGAGTTGATCCTACCTGAGCCAGGCAGTTCCCCGGGTGTTGCACCTAAATGGACCCAGATGTCCGCCACAGCAGAGGCTGGCAACGACCCAGATTTAAGGCTCTGCATGGATCCCGGTGGTGTACCCGCTCACCCAGGGAGGATGTCCTCCTTACGAATCGGTTTCAGGAGTTGGAACTGGAGATAATGAGGCAGGAGTGTCAGGCTCGGCTGGTACAACCTGCGGCCTCATGCCTATGACTAGACCACAACCGTGATATATTGAAGTACAGCTGCACTCCTTCTCATATATTATTGCTTAAATATAAAATATTTCTGCCATAAATTCAAGCTGTGCTCGATATAGAAAATTGTGCCTAATAATTATAATTATAAGACCTGATAAAAATCGAATAAGCAGCTATTTATATTGACCTATCTTCAGCAATCATTTATACATTAGAGGGTCACACTGACGTATAGCAGGGCATGTACATACAATGGGAGTTTTCATTTGCGTTTTAATTTTTAATTCATATTTTCGGAGAAAAAAGTAACTTTGGTTTTGGGTGTGTCGGTATTATTATTAAATATATAAAAACAGCATTTTTAGAAAGCTCGTGTCCTGATAACTGTTCATTGTGGGCTTGTTTAAACCAATAAACGGGAGGCGTTGCCATGGAAATGCTGTGACTCGCGCAGTTTACACAAAGACAAAAAGGCCAAATGCGCAAAGCCACGAAGACGACGGGACCTCCAACTGCAAACATTACAGAGAAATATTCTTTGCGTTAACAGATAAACTAAATGTGTATATATCTTGCGAGTATAATGGACCGAGAACAAGATCTGTAATCAAATTAACAAAACATTTTCTGATGAAAAGTCCATTATACGTTTGTAAATAGTGCACGTTTGGAATGTCGAGATGGCTAAACTGATGAACCGTCGACCACATCTGTCAAAATTATTTATTTTAATGAATTGTATGGCATTACAGGTAAATGCTATCCAGACCGGTAAGTAGCCTGTAGATCCAGTCTATGTAACCAGTGCTTATGTATTGTCCCGTCATTTTGACTGCTGCTTCGCCTCAGCACCAAGTTTTTCTTATGGGGGTCACTAAAAATTATTCATTTTATTTTAAAATACAGCTCTCTGAATTATTTTACGTTATATAAGGATTCGTTTTTAAAATTATATACCTAAAGATACCTATAAACAGCACCTATTGGCTAACTAACTTAATTAACATATCAACGTATTTAAATATGTAAATAAATATTTTCTTAACGTTACTTTTCGAGATAATTAACTTTATTTGCACGAAACAGGGTGGATGTAAAATATTTCACCTAATAAGCTACACATTCGTACAAAAACTCTATGGGTAAAGATCCCATTTCTCTCCAAATGTCAAGGCTGTTGTTATAATTTTTAACCCAATTATTTTTTAAGGTACAGATAAATATGCTCACATATTCTGAGAAACTGTTTTGTCACAAATGCGTTTTTTTTTTTCAAGTATTCCAAGAAATCATTTCTAAGGGATACGTTCTTCACCCCTGGAAACTAAGCTGATAAATCCTGCAGCGGTCATAAATCTCCCTGTTACTTTTGGCCTACAGCCAAGACGGGACAAGCAGAGTGGAGATATTCTTGAATTAAAACATCTTCTATCAATAAAAGTTGCCCTACAATTAAATATTTGTTACCGTATAATTGCTACAAACTTTAGTTGCCAAATTTTACGTTATATTCTGTTTGTGTAACCCATTAATCGAACATAATAACTGAATTATTTGTGATACAGTATAGGACAAAAGGTATATTGACAATATGACTGCACTCCACCTGAATTTAGTTTATAAGAAAAGAAACCTAAAAGCAAGTAAAATGATCTTTTACAGCTCTTAAGTAAAAAGATTTGGTTTAAATGGGTTCTTATTTTAAAATTTAAGTTGACTGATCCCTTTAAAAACTGATTAAATATCACTTTTACTAGCACTGTCAAAGATGATATCATGAAAATCATACTTAAGTTTAAATGCGGTGTTTAATTAAAGTGGTGGAAAGTTAATTTGAAATTATATCCTTATAGTTAATCTTGTGGACTTCTGTGGCCGGACCATCCAAGGAGACCGGATAATTGTCAATTCTCATCAGGATTCCCGGAAGTACTATTTTGTCACCGTGGGGACAGACTGCCACCTCACCATGAAGGCAGTGTCTGACAGAGACAGGCTGCAGTTCCAGTTCCGTTTCTTCCTAGTCTACAGCCTGCTACGGGTTTCTGCTCTCAACCAGCACCACCTCAGCTCTACAACACCGCATCCAGAGGCCTCCAGAAGCATCCCTCCTCCAGGTCATGCAAGACCTGGCTTTTACACTGATCTAAATACTATGGAAGTGAATGGCGACCCCTGTCATGCTGGTTCTTACATCCAGTTCTACGATGGAAAAAACAAGGGTTCCCCGCCAATCGGACCACCGTTATGTGGAAAGAGTTTGCCCAGTCCCATCATCTCCACGGGGAACTATCTGACCCTGAGACTGGTGACCAGGGGGACTCAGCCAAGAGTAGACTTTGTAGGGGATTTTGCATCGATTAGATTAGGTAAGCCACTGTTTTCTTAACAACTAAGAAGTCATTTGCATATTGGAAGTTATTATTTATGGTAGTCCTAATCCATGACTCATCGTGCTGGCTAGAATGGACGATCGTAACTTCATAATAATTATGCTTAGATATGTATCAAAATTGTGCAACAAATAACAGAAATATATGTAGCAGTGGTCTTATACAAACCTTCATATGATAGTATGCTTATATAACAACTTTTTTGAAAATGACGATGATTTAATGGGGGATGTATAATATGTTTAAGCAAAAATTTATAGAAAAGTTAATATATAATGTGTGTATGCATGCAAAAGTTCTCAAAACAAGAAACGCATTGTTATATTATTACTGTATACAATATTCAATAGGTGGGGAAAATTTAAAACTTTTTTCTCATCTCCATGGCTAGTCATTTACACCATCTTAATCATCAAGTTTTCTTCCCATGGAAGAGCTATATAATTAAAGTTAATAAAGCAATATGAATTCACTCAAAGCCATTTTTACGAACTTTCATGGAATTGACATTTATATCCATTCATGCATCACCGAACCACTTAAATAGTACAGAATTGTAGGGTGATATTTACACATATTTTTATTCCTCTGACAAACAGGATACCTTTTTATTTCTTCTCTTATTTTAATCTTGCTGTTTTTGGCTGAAGACATTTAAAGATTATTTGATGTTTTCTTTGAAAGGTCAAGAATTATTTGCTCAAACTAGAGAGTCAGAAGTAACATCTCCCCCATCCACCGATCCTCCGTTGATGCCACCTGCCAACCAAAGCTGTGGGACACCAGACACAAGTCTTGAGCCAGACTCAGTCACAGGTAAGTCTTCATTGTCTGGTGGTCCCCAGTCTCTTACTGACATTTAGAATTTAGAATTTTTTTTTTATTACATTTTATTATTTTACACAATAAATCCTACTTGGGTCACCAGAATAAAGAGTACTTTAGACCACAGTTTTTAATCAGCGTACAAATTAAAAAAACATTGAAATTATAAGTTCTTTGTATGCTCTGAGAACAGCCGTATTACAGAGATTAATATGTACCCATACTACTCAATTTATAAACCTAAAACCGATCGCCCTATTTCACTTATATTTTACACGAATACTGTTAATAAATACTAAAATACACAAAACATTAACTTGTGAGGATATTACCTAGACTACACAAAATACTGTACAATTTACACTTCAATACACAATACACTAAACAATAAAAATACAAATTAAATGCAATTCTGTAGATTACATACAATATTGCACCAGAGAGTAAGGTGTGTGTATGGCAAAGGAACAATTATTGCAGTGGTGTCCAGAATGAGAAGAATCAAAAATGATCTTCGCAGCGCACTTCCTCATCCTGGATACATACTGTTCCTGGACTGAGAGTAGGTTGCAACCAATGACCTTCTAGGCAGAGTGGCGCGGAATTCATGGTCAGGGGTTCTGACATGCATAGAGATCACACTTTTCTATCCATCAGAAAGTCAGTGAGCTATAGATCGAAGACAGCAGGTTCAGATCAATGAGCTTCTCTCTCAGCCTTCCAGGGATTATGGTATTGAAGGTGGCGTAGGCAAGTCTGAGTCTCCACCCTGGCTCTATATGTGTTGAGTTTGCATGTTCTCCCTGCGTCATCATGGGGTTTCCCTCAAATACTCCGGTTTCCCCCCGCAGTCCAAAAGCATGTTGAGGTTAATTGTAGTTGCCAAATTGCCTGTAGGTGCGAATGGTGTTGCACTGTAATGGGTTAGCACCCCATCCTGGGTTATTCCCTGTCTTTTGCCCGTAGTGTCTGGGGTGGGCTCCGGACCCCCTCTCACTTAGCACCCCCTGGGAGAAAAGCCAAGAGTGACCTATGAAAGGTGGAGCTGAAATCCACAAACAAAATCCAGGTGTATGTCCCAGGTTTATCCAGGTTTTGAAGACTCAGATTCCATGTTCACTGCATCATTTACTGATCTATTGGCTTCAGGTTTTAATGGATTGCGAGAGGCATCAGTCACAGATCGGAGAAATGTAGAACGAGGCCTGTAATCATCATTGGGGCCTGTGATCGTCAGGGTCTTGGGAACAGGGTTGATAGTGGAGGACTTGAAGCAGACAGGAATAATACTCAGATCATTCCTTTGTCTTCCCTTTTCCCTGTTTTTGTGTTATTCTGTCTTAATGATGTAATGTATCACAACACACCCATGTAAAGCGACTTGTGCAACTCTGTTGCGAAAGGTGCTATATAAAAATAAATTAAGTTGAAATTGAATCTAGAAACTGATTGAAGATCTCTGTAAACACTGGAGAGAGTTCATCTGCACAGTGTTTGAGAGAGGCAGGAAAGATTCCATTAGAGTCAGGGCCTTTCTGATGTTTTGTTTTCTGAAGAGGAGATTAACCTCCATTTCAGAGATGGTCAGCAATGGAGGATGAATAGATGGCATGGGGGTGAATAGATGAAATGCTCCTCACTATCTGAAGGTATGAATGGGGAGGAGATGGGAAATGTTTTTCAAAACATTCGTAGTACGAATTAAGTTAGTTGGGACATTTCTGCAGTCTTTTATTCTTTTGTAGTTTGTAGTACATTGGAGGCCTTTCCCCATAGATGTCTTCGCTGTTTTGAATTCTTTTAGACTATTGTTTATTTGGCGGCTCTGATCCCCATCGCAGTTCACGCTCGTGAAAGCCTCCATCTTCTCGTTGCATAGGTACCTGAGTTTAGAAGTGACCCAGGGCTTCCAACATTGATGGGGTTGCTTAAATCATAAAGAACATGAAAAAAACAAGCAGTACTCTGGATTCCAAAACACCATAGCTGCCGTATTGGATCTAAATGATATATGTATATGATATACACCGGGGGTTTCCTAAGTGGTCCGGATGCGGACTGAACCACAAGTTAATGTGGTGGAGTGCAGTCCATGTAAAAGGCTTAACGTGGTTTGAAGTACAAAAAAAACAATGTAGAACCGCCAAACTTCACAAACACATAACTCGTCATAATCCCCCTCCCCCCCCAATGACAGAACCAAAACCATCAGCAACCATCTGATCTGATGCAACCATCTTAACAAAAAGACAGTTTCTGTGTAATCATTCAGGTCGCTGGTGTCATTATTAAAATCAAAGTATCTCTGCAGGTTCTCTATAATTACACCTTTGCATAATTGCCTTATCATAACAGATTATAGATTGCAGATTTCTGCTTTGATGTAGGGATGAGATGTACCATTGTGCTGTTGGAATGCCCTATAGCATGAGGATTTAGGCAATATATATATCCCAGGACCCAGTCAGGCACATAGGCGTGTGGTAACCTGTAAGCACCAGCTAAAATGAAAGGGTGAGTTGTTGAGGATTTTCCTGACAAATTAAATTAGTCGGGAAGCCTAAGCATTGCATATTTCTTGAAATGGGCTGATGTGACTTTTGTTTCGCATTGGTATCATTAAACAATGATGGTTAAGCCCCACAGTCATGTGACTATTCTGCCAAAGCTGGTGACCTTCCAATCATGGCTGTGGAAGCTTAACCCTCTGTGCCACATGCTTCGCCCATTCAGCGGATACTCTGGCTGCTGTTAAAGGGCTGAAGTACAAAGATGTCTTAGTCAGCCTAAAAAGAGGGTCAGGGCATTTTTCACTCTCCCTTGGAGGGGGCTCAAACAGCTTCCACTCCACCCTAGAAATGAGGTATGAGTACTTCTGAGTACTTGTGAGTCATTGTGAGATTGGAAGGACAGGGAAATGGGGTAAAAGACCATCGTCTCTGCATTAGATTGCCCTGGAATGGGGGTGCGGTATTGTTTGTGATTGGATCTCCCTAAAAAGGGTTTATTAGACTTTAGGCACATGGCAGGTGGTGACTGGCATGGGCTGCTGCATATTTATGGATTGTTTTTGTTGTATACACAACCTGTAGGTTCTTCTCCCTCAGTATGATCATTTTAGCTGCTGAAGGGTTCGGAATTTTTATTTATTTATCAGTTACTTTTGTCCAAAATGATGTATAAGTGAGAGAGCAACGTTAGCCCGTCCCTGGAGGAATTGGGATTAAGGGCCAGCCTCAGTCTGGCAGCATCAATCTGTCGGCCAGGGGATTTGAATTTGATCACAGGGACTGAGTCCTAACCCACAGAGCGGCACACTGCCTTGTATTGATTTTGGTCTGTTCGTAATAATCAGTTATTTTGAAGAGAAAGCAATGCAATCATGTGGTTCCAAATGCCAGGGTCAAGAAACTTGTCTATAAAACAAATAAGGAGGCTGTATGTAGAGTGACATAACAGCACTCTCATTCCACATGCATTAGACAGTGCCGGATAAAATATTTACCACCCAAAGAGCATTTTAAATTTAACGTACTCTTCAGATGCAACTCATAATCGTATTATCATCGTAAGACTACACCTGCTTATAATTCACAGATTCCAAGACTGATGTTCTGTGGCTCATCCTGTACGTAACTCTGGGACTGCTGGTTGGTATGCTTGTGATATGCTGGTGCTGTTGGTCTCCCGGCTGGTTCCTGTGGAGGGTGAGCATCTGCCGCTTCCTGCCCTGCTGTAACTCCACGTGTGCCTCCTTCCACCTGTGCTGCTCTCGGAAGGACTTCCGCCTCGCCAAGGTGACCCCCCAAGGACCTTCCACAGCAGCCACGTTTTAGCTATGCAGTGTTGTCACTGAAAACGCTGACATATTATACTAACAAAACCATATGTAACTTTGTAACGTTTTCCCATAAAGTATTTGAATCCTGCACCACATCTTCTGCGAAACTGTTTTTGAAAGTTTTATTGTATGAAACTGCCAAATTGTTATTAACAATTTCATTTTGTAATTAAAAAAATGTCCTTATGGTTTATCCTGTTAGTCTATTCTGAGTCGGTGACCTCATAATGACCTCAGGAAAGTTCAGCAATTTTAGGTAGTCAACCTTCATCCATGTCTGCAAACGACGTATTACATGTGCTTCAGTTAATGGTCACTGGAAAACTTTGGGAAGTTCAAGTACTACAGGCCCACTGTCTTTCAGCCAATTATAATCATTCAATTGGAATAGTGCCTCAATAATTAACTAACTGAAATATATATATTTTTTTAATGGAAGAACTTGTGTTACAGTTGGTGTGGAACGTAAAATAAAGAGGACACTGAAAACTTTATAATACAAAATAATATTCTGTATGAAGTTGTTTTCTTAAGTTACCAATAAAAAAAAACAGAATTTACTTCTGACAATGCTTGCTATGTAAACACCCAAAAATAATACCATATTCATGTGGGACGCAGCAAAACCTTGGACCATCTGGGGATCCTCGAGGACCAGGTTGGAAAATGCTGTCCTAAAGTACTTTTGAAGAGTATTCAGTTCAACTGAATTTATTCATATATGGCACTATTCCCAATATGGTGACCCAAAATTCATCACGATGCCTCATCAACAAGAGCAGAATCATAGATGGACATAAAAGCAGCATGTATAATACGGAGGGGGAAAAAACTTAATGCAACATAGATGTTTGTTTTAGATCCACCTCCTTCAGCTCCTTTGGGGGGGGGGGTACTAAGGTGTTCCCAGGCCAGCCAAAAAATGTAATCTCTCTAGCATGTCCTAGTTCTGCCCCATGGTCTCCTCCCATTCGGACATACCTCAACCACCTATGGTAGTTCATTTCAGTGTCTTGACTATACTTTGAGCTCCTCCCGAATGTCTGAGCTCCTCACCCTATCTGTAAGGCTGAGCCCAGACACCCTGCAAAGGAAACTCATTTCTGCCGCTTGTATCCGCGATCTCATTCTTACGATCACCACCCAGATTTTATGACCAAAGGTGAGGGTAGGAACGTAGACTGACCTGCTAAATTGATTTGCTTTTCAATGCACCTCTCCCTTCACCAGGACAGACCAGTACAACGTGCTGGCACTGTACCAATCTGCCTGTCAATGTCCTGCTCATTTCCCTCATATGTGAACAAGACCCAGAGATTCTTGAACTCCACCACTTGAGGCAGAAACTCATCCCCAACCTGGAGGGGCAATCTACCCTTTTCTGGTTGAGAATCATGACCTCAGACTTGGAATGGCTGATCCTCACCCTGGCTGCTCCACACTCAGCTGCAAACTGCCCCAGTGAACAATAAGGGTTCGATGAAGCCCACAGACTCACATCATATGCAAAAAGCAAAGATGCGTTAAGGTAACCAAACCAGACACCCTCTATTCCTTGGTTGCATCTCATGAAAAATGGAAATGGGCTCACCAAATCCACCAGGAGGTGATAGCTGGAAGGAGGATGCGGATGGTTGATCTTGTCTTGGGGCTGTTCCTGAAAAGAAAGTTGCCAAAGCTGCCAATCGGATTGTGTTTGGTATCCTAAACATGAAAGCATTTTTAATTTTTATTTAATCTTTCATCCATCCATCTATCCATATTCTGCTGCTTATCCAGGGTCAGGTCGCGGGGGCAGCAGTCTAACCAGGGACGCCCAGGCCTCCCTCTCATCGGCCACCTCCTCCAGCTCCACCAGGGGAATACCAAGGCGTTCCCAGGTCAGCCAAGAGATATAGTCTCTCCAGCGTGTCCTGGGTCTGCCCCGGGGCCTCCTCCCGGTTGGACATGCCCGAAAACACCTCCCCAGGGAGCCGTCCAGGAGGCATCCTAGATAGATGCCCGAACCACCTTAATTGGCTCCTTTCGATGTAGAGGAGCAGCGGCTGTACTTTGAGCCCCTCCCGAATGTCTGAGCTCCTTACCCTATCTCTAAGGCTGAGCCCAGCCACCCTGCGAAGGAAGCTCATTTCGGCCGCTTGTATCCGCGATCTCATTGTTTCAGTCACTACCCAGAGCTCATGACCATAGGTGAGGATGGGAACGTAGATCGATCAGTAAATTGAGAGCTTCGCCTTCTGGCTTAGCTCCCTCTTTACCAAAACAGAATGGTGCAACATCTGCATTACTGCCGACGCTGCACCGATCCGTCTGTCGATCTCTCGCTCCCTTTTTCCATCACTCGTGAACAAGATCCCGGGGTACTTGAACTCCTCTGCTTGAGGCAGCAACATATCCCCCACCAGGAGAGGGCAATCCACCCTTTTCCGGTCAAGAACCATAGCCTCAGATTTGGAACTGCTAATCGTCATCCTGGCCGCCTCACACTGAGCTGCAAACCGCCCCAGTGCATGCTACAGGTCACAACCTGATGACACCAACAGGACCACATCATCTGCAAAAAGCAAAGACGCAATCCTGAGGCCCCTGAATTGTACCCCCTCCACCCCTTGGCTACGCCTAGAAATTCTGTCCATAAAAGTTGTGAACAGAACCGGTGACAAAGGGCAGCCCTGGAGGAGTCCAACACCCACCGGGAATGAGTCCGACTTACTGCTGGCAATGCGAACCAAACTCTCACTCTGTTTGTACAGGGACCTGATGGCCCGCAACAACGGACCCCATACCCCATACTCCTGGAGCACCCCCACAGGACGCCCCGAGGGACATGGTCGTATGCTTTTCCAAGTCCACAAAACACATGTAGACTGGTTGGGCAAACTCCCATGAACCCTCCAGTATCCTTGTGAGGGTGAAGAGATGGTATAGTGTTCCGCAACCGGGACGGAATCCGCATTGTTACTCCTGGATCCGAGGTTCAACCAACGGATGGACCCTCCTGTCCAGTACCCCAGCATATACCTTCCCAGGGAGGCTGAGGAGTGTGATCCCTCTATAGTTGTAACACATCCTCCGGTCCCCGTTCTTAAAGATTAGGACCACCACCCCAGTCTGCCAATCCAAAGGCACTGTCCCCGACGTCCATGCAATGTTGAAGAGGAGTGTCAGCCAGGACAGCCCAACAACATCAAGAGCTTTCAAGAACTCAGCGTGAATCTCATCCACCCCCAGAGCCCTGTCACTGAGCAGTTGTTTAACTACCACAGTGACCTCAGCCCCCAAGATGGGCAAATCCTCCTCCGAGTCTTCCAACTCCACTTGCTCCAAGGAAGGCGTATAAGTGAGATTTAGGTGATCCCTGAAATATTCCTTCCACCGCCTGACTCTATCCCCAGTTGAGGTCAGGAACCCTCCATCCCTGCTATAGATAGTATTGGTGAAGCCCCACTTCCCCCTCCTGAGTCACCTGACAGTTTGCCAGAACCTTTTCAAGGCCGACTGAAAGTCCTTCTCCATATCCTCACCAAACTCCTCCCATACCTGAGTTTTTGCCTCAGTAACCGCTCAAGCCACTTCCCACTTAGCCTGCCGGTACCTGTCCGCTGCTTCCGGAGTCCCACAAGCTAACCAAACCCTGAAGGCCTCCTTCTTCAGCCTGACAGCGCCCTTTACTGCTGGGGCCCACCACCAGGTTCAGGGATTGCCGCCACGACTGGCTCAACAACCTTACGGCCACAGCTCCATGTCCCCTGACTCCCCTGGCAGAGAAGAGAAACTCTGCCAGAGGTGAGAGTTGAAGATCTTCTGGACAGGGGCCTCCGCCAGACTCTCCCAACACACCCTCACTATACGTTTGTGTCTGCCAGATCTATCCAGCATCTTCCCCCACCATCGGACCCAACTCACCTCCAGGTGGTGATCAGTTGACAGTTCAGCTCCTCTCTTCACCCAAGTGTACAAAACATATGGACATGGATTTGATGACACAATTACATCCTTATGCTTGAACATGGTGTTTGTTATGGACAAACTGTGATTAGCACAAAAGTCCAATAACAGATCACCACTCAGATTATAATCAGGCAGACTGTTCCTGCCAATCACACCCTTCCAGGTTACACTGTCATTGCCCACGGGAGCATTAAAATCACCCTAGCAGAATGATGGAGTCCCCAGATGGGGCGCCTTCCAGCACTCCCTCCAAGGCCTCCAGGAAGGCCGGATACTCTGAGCTGCTGTTTGGTGCATACGCACAAACAACCGTCAGAGCCCGTCCCCCGACACAAAGTCGAAGGGAGGCAACCCTCTTATTCACCGGGGTAAACTCCAATGCACTGGCACCGAGCCAGGGGGCTATTAGTAGCCCCACCCCTGCCCGGCACCTCTCTTCATGGGCAACTCCAGAGTGAAATAGAGTCCAGCCCCTCTCCAGGAGTTTGGTTCCAGAGTCCGAGCCATGCATCGAGGTGAGCCCGACTATATCTAGTCGGTATCTCTCTACCTCCCACACCAGCTCAGGCTCCTTCCCCACCAGAGAGGTTACATTCCATGTACCAAGGACGATCGGTCCGTCTAGACCCCTGCCTTCGACTGGCACCCAATCTACACTGCACCGGACCCCTACGCCTCCCCCTGCAGGTGGTGAGCCCACAGGAGGGGGTTTCTCTTTCATTACCTTTATTTCCAAATCTCCTCTTTTCTCGTGGCCTTTTATACTCTTCCATTAGGCAAACTACACACTTCAACTCTTCTTCCCCCAATGGTTCAGATTTGTTGACTAACACTGTTCCCTCATATCTTCATGATTTAGGGTTTTAATACCACAACCAGTCCATATATATGGAGCATTTCTCAGTATCACTTGGGTTCCCTGCTGCAGTGCGTGTAGTTGATGTCTCTAAATTGCTTTTATGTGTGAGTGTCTGCATGTGATATGCAATGGACCAGAATCCCAGCAGGATGTTGGCCTGCCTTTGTCCTACTCTCCCTGGGACAAGCTCCCCTGCACTGGAACTGCAGTCAGAAGATGTATGTATGTATGAATGTTTAGGAGAAGATGAAATGTTAATTGATTTGTGGAAAATTAATGCCTGTGGGTGGGGCTAAGATCATACATATTGACTATATAGATCTGTAAGGACTGCAGGTGTTTAATCGTTATTTAAGCCTATAAACACACATTTTGGTGTCCATTAAGTACCTTTTCTGATGATTTTAAATTCCGTTAATCAGATCCTTAATTTTTTATTTTGCTCCCTAAAGGGCTGTAAATTCACAGCAGAGTAATGAAAGATGAAAACAGGAATATTTATTAGTGGATGATTGTTGTAGTTGTCGTGGGGGTTTAGTATCGTGCAGACAGATATGTGTATGTGTCACATCCAAAGTGTTCCACCAAATTTGTACGGGACAAAAACATAGTTTGATGGTAGTGGTTACCATTGTCTATTGTTCCCAAATTCTTTAGTAATAACTGGCTATTCTACACATTTCAGATTTGGGGGTCAGCCCTGTCTCAGAGGGTGAAACTTGAGAATGCCTAGTCCAGCACAGTACAGAAAAAAATGCTTGCTGATCAAGTGGCTATTCCTCAAATCCTGGTGGAGCATTTTATTTGTCTCCACCATGTCACTTTCCAGTGGAGTCACAGACACCAATGCTGGATCACTTGGTAGTATCTTGCACTGTTTTTAAAAATAGTCCAGCCTAGAAGAGAAGTTGGTCTATGATAACTTCCTCACCAGGCAGGGCTGACCCCAATTAAAATCTGGGGAAGTGTGAGGAGCGGGCATGACCTCTTGGGGATCTTGGGTGGGAGATTTCTGTCTGTTGATTCTCTTGTTCCCTCTGATATGTATATATTGGTATGTTTGATTTTGTTTTGCCACTAATAATTTTAATAACAAAGATAGTCCTAAGCCTCACCTTTCATCAAAGCATTTATTTGTTGTCATAGTCTTGCTGGTTTCCCACTCCATCCAATAAAGCTATATCTCAAGCATGTTGTATTATAAAGATACCCCAAGAGTTGTGGTATACAACCAGGTACGCGTTACTTCATGTAATCAAGGTTTTAGAATGCAATCAGTTCTACCAACGCTTTGATTCATTATTCGCTTCTCTTATGCCCGTTCACAATTCTTCTTTTATATATCTGTACTGTACGTTGAGCTCTATAACTATGAAAATCCTTAACTAATCAAATAACCAAACCAGACGGTCACCATTGCTGGCCACACCTGGTTTTATACATACAGAGCAGGGGGTTTAAAAGTAGATTACTTCAAATGAAGAGCTCTGCAAAATATTCATATTTCTCTATCAGTAAAACCTGTCACTTGCTATGCATAATCCAAATATATATACACTACAGTATAGTGTAAAATATCCCTCAATGTGAAAAGATTGTTTCACTGGTCTTCAAATAATGCAGGTAAGGCAAAGAAATATACAAAATGAAAGCTTTTAATATGAAATATTAGTTTTCAATATTTCATATTAAAAGCTGTGCAAAACAGCAGTAACATACAATAACCTCTGACGTTCAAATGGAACTTCCGACCAGCTCACGTATAAGTATTAGTTTAACTTATTCACTGCACTTATTCTTTCTGGAAAAAATGACACTGCACAGCTGATTCTTATACACTGAACAAACCATATTGAAGTATCTTTTTAATTCTAAACACATCTGCAAAAAAAATTTTAAAAATCACATCATAAAAATTAACGATAATGCATTTAATGTTTGCAACTGAAATGCATAATTTGATTCCACCTTTCATTTCATTAAAATTTGTCCAGCATACTAAAATTTACTAACATCCAGTTACCAACTTGTGATAAAGTGCCAAACAGAAACAGAGAAGTGTTTCCCAAAACATATTTCACCGTTGAAATTACCGAAATTTGTAACAACCTGACAGTACATAAACACATAAATACATAAAAAATTAAAATATAGTTTACAAGGCCACTTGCACAGATTTCTGAAAAGAGACATAAGAAGACAGAACAATCTGAATGATAAACCGTGTGGGAATCAAAACAAGAACACAATTCAAACATACACTCATCCATCTCCATTCAATCCACGCACTGTACCCAAAAGAATATAAATGGCTTTGCGAAATATCAAAACAGAATGGAAGCTGAGAAAAATAAATAAATGCCCATAAACGGTGCGAGACACGTCATGGAATGCCATCTTTCCGTTGGCAACACTGGGAGGGTGGAACATTCCAGTCGTAGATGTAGGAAAGGCGCAATTTTACTTCTTCCTTGCACAGACGACTCTCCTTCTGCAACGTTTGGTGTTTCTCCAACATGTCCTCCAAGCTCTGCTTGTGCGTTACTAAGTATTTGTTGTTGCAGCCCCGTGACTTATACTCTGTGTCAAAGCGGGGATCGTGTGTGCGACGTACATTCACTGGTGCCAGCCAAGCCCCCATAGACACGTCTTCACTTTGCCAAACCTTCAGATAGTTGACATTGAGATGCACATAGTGCACTAGATCAGCTGACAGGATGTAGCCCCCACCCAGCGCATAAGGCAGGTAGTAGTCACACAGTTCCCAGGTACTCTCCTTCCATTTGCCTGCTGCTTTCACCCTTCCCCTGCCAGAGAAAAACCCCCAATAAAGTCTGTTGACCTCCTTGGCTTTCAGCTCTTCTTTGATGAGATCAAGGCGAGCAAAAGTATCATCATCAGCCTTCAGGACATATTTGAACTGCACGTTCTGGTCCAGCCAGGTATACATATGTAGGAGCTTAAGGGTAAGATTCTCATACGAATCCCTCAGCTGTGGCAGCAGGAGGAGGTCACGATGGCGTACTTGTTCAGTGCCTAGATTCTGAAGGTCATCACTGGGCAGCCCCTCAGTGCCAATAACAAAGAAGCTCAACACATCGGAGTCACGGTTTGCTAGCCAAGTGCTGCGAATGATGCTACGTCGTTCCGTATACTTGGGTCCAGTTATTATCAGGACCACCAGAAATGCTGACAGCTCCTTGGAACGTGCTGCTGGCTGCTGAACCTCATAATGAGGGGCAGCCCCAGGTAAGTCTACGGCTTTCAGGGTTTCAGAAGTACATTTTGCAAGAAAGAGGACAACCACTCCAAAAAGGCAGAGTCCCCCAATCACCAAGGGCGTCTTGTGCCGGCACAACAGTCGCACTAGATTCATGGCGTCAGATTTGAAAACAAAATTTAAACAGGTTATTTAACAATAAAAAACAACATAAGAGATTACATCTGAATGAAATTAGAGTTATCAAAGATATCTGTGACTAATTTGTTCTGGCTTTATTTTTCCCTCTCAAAAATTTGATCAGACTCATTGTGTAAGGAACTTATAGTGCAATAGATGGTCCATAGGATCATTTTTAAACAATATGACAGTTTCAGTATGCATACAGAGGGCAAGTCTTCAGAATACTGAACTCATGAAGGAACTAATGTATGGAGGCCGACCTGATTTTATAAAACTGTTACAAAATAAATAAACCACAGGCCATGTCTATTGATGCAATACGGGAAAACTTTAGTCACTATGTAAACTCAAAACATTCACCTATCCATTGTCAGATCATCTTATCCAGTAGACTGAAAGGACCCATTGATAATTCATGCTATATAAATCCAACAGCCGGTTTCTAAACACTACACGTGCATTTTGAGTGTCGTGATCATGAACAAATAATATAATTGCATTTGATCGCATTTATTTAAGCTAACAGTGGACCCTTTATAACTACGCGCAACTGCACAACTTGGTACGACTATTAACTAAATCGACCACCACCGAAACCGCAACAGCCTTTCAGAAGACTGATCCACTTGACTGTAGAGGAATCTGCATCACTAGTGCGGCTGATTGCATTGGGAGTTGCAAGCGTTTATGCTTTTCATCCACATCTTTTAGCCTGGACAAAAAAAAAAAACACCAAAAATGCAGTGATGCAAAGTATTACTGAAGCTGGAAAAAATTAAAACTAATATTACGGTTTCGATTGGAAAATACGTTAACTCTGTGTAATAAAGTTTTCGCTCAATAAATATAAGAGCTACTCAATTGTAAATATCCTGCACAAGCTATGTGACTAACTATTTAGATTTAAAACCATTTAAAACCGCGAATATACCGCATAAATCTTAAGACGTGTCTAGGTCTCGGCTATCATGTAGTTAATGCGTTACGTTCACATTACGTTCACCTTTCAGACATATTTGCCAATGAACTAATTAACTAGTACATAGTATTTAGATTATTTAAATACTAGCAACACACGCAAACCGCACAAATGAAAGTGTGCAAACAATACTGTACCTGATTGCAGATGTAATGTAAGACAGGATTTACCGTTGATGTTATAAATGGATCAGCACGAAACAGAAGCATAATCACTTCATATAATACAAAGCATCAAGACCGCCCAATATATTTAATCGTTTATATCTGCAAAACGTCTGTAATTCACACTTAAACTCAGCTGCTATTAATGCTATTAACAAGCACGTTAGCATAGTCAAAGAAATACAGCAACGTTTCGTCCTAGTACAGCGAAATATCTCCAGTCCGGCTCCTCTTCTTTGTTTTTTTGATACAGAACGAAACTCTTTGATTGAGCGCACAGCGCCACCTAATGTGCTGGAGTGTTTGACATGACGGCATATAAAATAGTAATACAGTATTGTAACTGTCCAAAGCACCACACTGCCATCTATTGGACATATCTGGGTACTCACAACTTCCTCTGAAACTTCAAACGATCTTCTTGGTGCATCTGTGTATTCCGATTTCCACTATATGATACGTTCTTTTTTTTCCAGACAGCCTAAACCTAATCCAATGCCTGCTGTATTTCTTCAAATGAAATATCACGTCGTGATCTCTTGGGATGAGTTGAATATGTTTCAAATTCTGCTTTATTGTGCATATTTTAGAATTAAAGTCTCTTTACTGTCATCGCATATATACCCCGGCGAGCCAAAACATTATGACCCCCCCCCCCCATTATGATGTGAATAACGTTGACTATCTTGTTAAAAACAGCGCAGTAGGGCTTAATGTCATGACACATTACTCTCGTGCTCATCATTAAAATTATCTGCCATTTGTGTCACCACAGCCCTTATGTTGGTGTGTACCAGACAGGGTAGCCTTCAAGGTCAAGGTCAAGGTAAACTTTATTATTCCGCTAGGGGAAATTCATATGGTCAGCATTGCACGTCTCACCAGACAGATAGTATTAAAACAAATAACAAAACAAACAAACAATAAACATACTACATTATAGAC
>JAAGVU020000123.1:17137036-17173753 GCA_011763525.2 Mormyrus iriodes | reverse complement strand
AATTACCAAATAATAACCATTAATTAATAATCAAATATTAATTAATTTCCTTATACGTTGGTGGAGATCAAAATTTAGTTTTGAGCTAATAAATTCCTACAATAGTGACTGGTCACCAGCCCTTAAGGAGCCTGTTCAGTGAGAAGCGCAGCATCCCACCTATGGCCTTTGCCAAGATCCAGCAGCCCTCACTCTGTCTGCCTACCAGTATCAGATCCCGTATAGAGCTGGTAAGGAGAATGTAAACACTGATGCGTTGATTCGCCTGCCTCTACCGGACATGCCAGTGATGACTCCCCTTCCACCTGACGCAGAATTTTTGATGGAGAAGCTGTCTGGATGGCCTGTAAATGCCAGTGAATTAAATTGCAGACAGACAGGGATTCTGTTTTGGCTAGGGTCATGTGCCGTAAGATTTTTAGCAGCTGCGTCCGCATTCTACGCCCGCTTCGGTTCAGACTCCACCTAGATGACAGACTCGTCCACTCCGCCTCCATTTCGCCAGGTTCCACCTCTACTGCCGGATCGTCCGCCCAGCCTCCACTTTGCCAGCCGCCCATCCACGGCCTTCACTGTGTCCCAGTTCCAGTCCACGCCTCCACATGAACTTCACTCTGTTTGAGATATCCGGTCCCCGGCACATAAAAGACGACAACCCGACAGTTTTATCAGCTCTGCCAATTATTGACTTTGTTGCGCTTTTCTTGGTCTTTCTCTTGTATGACTGTGTATGATTTCGGATTGTTCTTGGTTTCCCAATTCTCGCCTTGCCCTTTCTCTGTATTTTTGCTTTTCTTTGGTTTGACTACTCGGTTTCTCGATCTTTTCGCCTGGTGTTTGGTTTCCGTCTTTGTTGCCCCTTTGGATACCGCTGCTCTGGGTCCTGTGTATGTTTTGTGTGTATGAATTGTGGTACGTAGGGAGTGACTGCCATTTCAGTTTTCTGCGTTCGTTTTGGTTTTTGTTTATTTGGATAGGGAGTCAGGGGAAGTGTTTGTCTTTTGTTTACCCCTCTTGTTTTGTTGCGGTGAGGTTAAATCAGTTTTGATTGCGGTCGGTAGTTGGGGTTTTGTTCATTATTTTGGCTGTGGTCACTCCCAAAGTCTTTTGCACCTGGCTATTCGTTCTGTGCTTTTGTGTCTGTGTGCTTCTAAAAAATTATATAAAACTACAAAAAAATTATCCCTCGTCCACTGGTGATTCCTTAGTCTGTCCTTTCCATCCCATTCCCTTTTCCCTTACCTTTCTGTCGGGCTCCAACCCTAGACTGGAGCTCGTAACAGTGATGTTTAACAAAAAACTGTTAAAGTAATTAGGCGCGCAGCTCTTCCCAGCTTTCAAAGGATGAATTAACCCGCAATTTCTTTAACCCTTTTTCTGGGTGTGTTTTATTTAGAGCAACTTAACAAATGAATAAAGTAAATTCTATCTTTTACTTTAATTATACAAAACACAGTCTATGCATTTAGAATGCCAAACATGTCTTTAACAAACACTTTTAACTTTATCTTTGTAGACGGCTTTGTCATCACATCAGCAATCATCCGATCTGTAGGACAATAGTCCAACATTGCATCTTCGGGAGCTGTGCGGCAGTAACGTCGATACGAGGCTCATTTAAGATAGTTTCTGTTGTGTTATTTTAAATGCATTATTAATTAAAAACATTAATTTTGTGATACGTGGCGAAGTGTCTCTCCATATTGTGCCGCTTTGCCGTCGCCAGTCGCCCCGCAAATGAGACACACGCAGGTTTCTTTCACAGTAGTAAAAAATAACTCTTCCTCCCATTCACTGTGAAAATGATACATTTTCTCTCTTTTTCCTGCCATGTTTTTGGGATAAGAAACCGCATTCAGCTCCCCATCTTCACTTACTCTCCACCAACGCTGAAGTTTTGTATTGACCGTTGAACTAGAATAGAACAGATTTTACCTAAACTTTTCTAAACTTCATATATAATAAACATGTTTCAAATGCTTTTTTTTGATATTGTCATTTTCAAATCTATATAAATGCAAATGTGATTAAAGAAGAAGAGCAACAGGATCAAATTAAATGTTAGACGCTGCTCACTGGTAAGTTGTGATATTTTTAGAACCGGTCCGCGGGCGGCTCCTGTGCTCCTTGGGGGCGTCCTGGGGCGCGCGGGTGTTACGGGTCCCAGGGATTCAGGACCGCAGCAACAAATAAGATGTCCTGCATTAAGCAGAAATAAAACTGGAGCAGAAGGACACGGTGCGTTGCGTCTCGCCTCCAAATCCCTTCTGAAGAAAACAGCGGAAGTGATTCCCCAGAGCAAGCGACGCTGACGCAACGTTCCATTTCTCTGCTAATACATTTCCAATTACTTATTAATAATATTATAAGATATGTAATTATATAATATATTTATTAAAATCCAAAAAAAACCCTTTGGTCATATTGTGATCACTCATTTCTTAAAGGGTGCGTCACACAGGCACCATATTAGTGACCCCTGGATTAGAATATTATTGATGTTCCATAGTTTTTATTTCCCTCTCGTTTCTCTTTCTGTTCCAAAAATATCTCCAATCGTCCCTTGGGGGGGAGCCGTACCCGTCTCAGCCTAGTGCAGATCGTAAGACCTTTAAAAGTCGAGTGAGGCGCAATTGCTCCAGGGATTGGCTGACCTTGCTGTCTGAATTGTACTTTAGACAAAAGAGTCTGCTAAGTAATGTAGAAGTCCATCAAGAAAAAAACTACGAACTAAAATGGGGTATTGCATGGCAATTTTCCATATGAAGCTGGAATCACCATGACAACTAATCAACAGGCGGCAGCAGCTCGTGAGAGAGGGGCCAAGACATCTGATTGGTTGGTCCCGCCTCCTGTCGTGGCTTGGACCCACCTCCTGTACAATCTTATTGGTTATCTCTCTGAACCAATATTTTTTTTCGTTCCGCCCTAGGAACGTTTTTGCTGTAGCGGGCACTCCCCGCCCCCGCAGCCCGGAGCGGAGCGGTGAACCCGGACAGAGCTGGAGCGACACGGACCGGCCGCCTCTTCTAGCGTTCCGCACAGCGCACTTCGGGGCAGCTCGGCCGCCATGCCGCGCGTCTACATCGGCAGGCTCAGCTACCACGTCCGGGAGAAGGACATCCAGAGGTTCTTCAGCGGCTACGGGAAGCTGTTAGAGATTGACCTGAAAAATGGGTGAGGATATATTTAGCGTGGCGGCTAGGAGAATTTTCTGAATATTTATTTAGTAGGCTAAATGAGCCACGTCTGCTGCAAAACGGCTGCCTTTTTGGAAAAGCAGCGCTTGTGAAAGTGTCCTTGGGGCAGAAGGCAGCCCAGCCCTGGCGTTTTGTTTGCGCTTCCACAAAATGGCGACGGAGATGGGGGCTTGGAAATGTAACGGGAGGGACTGCATTGCAGGGATGTGGACCTTGATTATAGCTTTCAGATTAAACGTTGCGATGCACCGTATATTGTACGTCTGGTACAAATAAGCGTCATTACAGTCGTAAGCCTGAGCTGATGGAACCGGGCGGCTAACAGTTGCCCTAGTTTTGTGATTTGAGACTGCGTCAGGATTATGTCGGTGCTTTTCCCCCCTTCAAGCAGCTCGGGTGTAACATGGTTAATAATCATCGCTAATGGGAATGTTACCAACTTCTGCCTCAGCTTTTTTCCTGGTGTGTGTGGTCGTGTAATCATGTCCTCTCAATGTGATGATAACCTGTTACTTTTGTCCATGTGAGGACATATACCCAGGCCGACTCGGTTTTATAAAAATCCGTGAATGCCATAAAGAAATTTTAAAATAAGCAAAAGGCTTGTATTTTGTTTGGTCACTTATGGTTAAGGTTAGGACTGGGTATGGGTTAGGCTTGTGATTTAAGATCAGGGTTTTGCCCTAGAAGTCCCCATAAAGATATCAATACCAGCTTGTGTGTGTGTTAGTTATTTACTTATTCTGATGAGAAAATGGCAGTTAATGTGTTTTTTGAAAGGGATTTCTTTGTATCGTAAGTCCCATTTACGTATTGAGGGAACGCCATGTAACTTATTGGCTGGCTTGTTCATATGCTGTACATTTTTTCTCATTCCTGGTGTGTGAGCACTTGGCACCTCTGCTATTAAGATTATTATAATTTTTTTCACATTAAGATATGTTCAACTTAATAAGGCTCTGGTGACTAAGGTTTGCAAGAAACATTAAAACTGTATCGTAGCATTTACTGTTGTTCGTGGTTTAATGCAATTCTTATTATAATTACATTAATAAGAGGAATGAGCTATCCATCCATCTTCACTATTTATCCAGTACAGGGTCATGGTGACAAGAGGTTAGAGTTGGAAGAGTATTAGAAAATGTAATGCAAGAATATACGTTGTTCCCTTCAAAAAATAATTTTTTTTGTAACTTGTATGTCTTAAAATATGTGGTTTCTGTGTGATATCCTGTTACAGGTATGGCTTTGTGGAGTTTGAAGACACGCGTGATGCAGATGATGCTGTGTATGAGCTCAACGGGAAGGAGCTGTGCGGAGAACGTGTCATTGTGGAGCACGCCAGAGGACCGCGGCGGGATCGTGATGGATACGGTGGGGGTTATGGGGTTCTGGGTGCAGTAAGTGCAGACACATTGGGATTGTAATGTTATAGCAGCTTCTGACTCTAGATCCCTTGTACAAAGGTAGCTCAGTTTTGTGCATACTGGTAAATGTGCAGTTTTATTGCTTTGTTAGCTCCCAAAACTGATTCTTTCAAGACTTTGGAACCTTTTCGTGCAAGGTATATCAGTGTAAGTCGTATACATCATGCATTATGAATTGTGATTTTCACACTAAAACTTTCTATAATTTCCTGATTATTTCAGTTGAGGTTTGCTCTCTATCTTGTAATTAGTTATCTCTGTGGTGTATTATTGTTTTATCACCGTACTTGTAGCTGTGTGTTGGGAGGGGAGGCTTTTTTCTCCACAGGAATTAAGATGGAAGGAATTTGCAGTTCAGCACATCACGGGATGGCTTATGGCATGATATAAGGACAGCCATAGTGGACAAAAGTTACATTGTGTTCTTGTCCTTTAAGAGGGGGGGTATTTTTAAGGTTAAGTATTTACATGGCAGCTGTATTTACTTCCCTGTTAATGTTCTCGGGTTGTGTGTAGTGTAACTGACATGCATAGCTTTTCTCTTGGAGGTCTTCAGTCTTTTTTATTTTCTTTAATCTTCAGGGAAGAGTCCAGCTGTCATGTAAATAACTGTGGCTATGACTGTGAACATGCATTGTGTATCTACCACTTGACTTCAACATTAACAAAGTCCTTGATGTTTCAATTTGAAAGAGTCCTGTGCGGGCTGGGGCTGAGTTCGAGTCCATTGAGGCTAAGATGACTGCCTGTCCCGTTTGGCCTTGGCTTTCACCTTACAATGTGTGTGTGACCTTTGCCCTTTGGCCCTTTGGCTGACCTAACCGGAAGCCATGATGACAGCAGCCTTTTGCCAATAGACCAGGGTGATGGTGAGGAATCCCGTTGGTTTTTATGTTGAGAAATAATGGAAAGGTTAAAGCCAAAACGTGATGTTGCCGCCATCTATTTTATACTTTTTTTTTTTTTTTTTTTTTTTTTTTTTTAAGAAGAGTGGTTGGTTTACAGTTATTACACTGGCAGTGGTAATGCTGTGTTGTCTCATCATTTGATAGATTTTGACACACAGATTGTTGACGTCTCTGGGTAATGCACACCTGATTGTTCTCAAATATTTTGGGCTCGGGGATAAAGTGGATTCTATCCCTTGCCTTAGTGACAATATTAAGCAGTTCCAGTTTATTGAGCAGCATCTGGGTGGTGAGCTTAAAGTGAACCAGCATTCTTTTTTTGCTTTTATTAATGAGCAGAAATGAAATCACTCTTCAATGTGAATTAAACTGAAACCTCTGTCATCGTCCTTATTTTTGTCATCATATTTAAGCTCCTTTTAAGCAAATTTTGTTTTTGCTCTATTCCTTAAAGGCAGTAGTGGCTACAGCAGCAGAAGCCGTACTGGCAGAGATAAATACGGACCTCCCGTTCGTACAGAGTACCGTCTCATTGTGGAGAACCTGTCCAGTCGCTGTAGCTGGCAAGACCTCAAGGTGAGCAGCGGGTGCATGTTCTGAGTCTGCATCATTTGAAGATGTTTGTTTCTCTGCTGACTTACGGTTAATATTTTTTTCCAGGATTTTATGCGCCAAGCAGGGGAAGTCACTTATGCAGACGCTCACAAGGAGCGCACGAATGAGGGCGTCATTGAGTTCCGCTCGTATTCAGACATGAGGAGAGCCCTGGATAAATTGGATGGCACTGACATCAACGGCCGAAGGATTCGTCTGGTAGAAGACAAGCCTCGTCGTCATCGCTCATACTCCGGCAGCAGATCCAGGTGACATCAGACTCATGCTTGTTTAAAACCTCGTATCAGTGGAATTCAGGCCAGTTAAATTAAGAGATGACAAAGTTCACGGATTTTATTTCGCACTTCTGCCCTTTACACCTGATTTTGTAACACAAAGTAATCTGTGATTTTGGAATACACATTAAGTGTTGATATCGGAACTTCTGTGTGCCTTTTATTGTCAGTTAGATTTTCATCAACATTTTGTGTTTGCTTAATTGGTGGAGAATTTATATATGTCACATATGTATTGAAAGTAACTTTCATAGTCATGGTTACCCTGACACATTTGAACTGTCTGTTATAGGTCCCGTAGTAGGAGACGATCGCGTAGCAGAAGCCACAGAAGCAGCCGCTCTCGTAGTAACTCTCGATCTCGCTCACGGTGAGATGTTTCGGCAGTAGTGGACTTCACTTTTGATTTGTACTGTATTTTGTCTGAGTAAACGGTGGCCCTTTTTAAACAGGTCTCGTTCCCGCAGCAAGCGACGATCCCGATCCAGGTCTGGCCGCAAATCCCGATCCAGGTCTGGCCGCAAGTCTCGGTCCAAGTCCCCGGCCCGCAAGTCCCGGTCTCGTTCCCGCACCCGGAAGTCTCGTTCTCGTACTAGGAAATCGCGTAGCCAATCAGCTGGCCGCAAGTCTCGGTCTCGTTCCCATAGCCGCAAGTCCCGCTCAAAGAGTCGCTCTAAGCCACGGTCTGCCCATAACTCCAGAAGTCGCTCCAAGGATAAGTCCATGACCAAGAAGTCTCCATCCTCCATGGAAAATTTTAAAGCTGAGCGAGCAAAGTCTGCGTCACGTTCTCCTTCCCCCCAGGATGATGTCCGTCGTTCAAAGTCTCCTGCCAAACGGTCACCCTCCCGCTCTCCATCGCGATCCAAGTCCCGCTCGAGGTCTGCCTCTCAGGACTAATTGTACATACTTCAATCTTGCTTAGCTAGATGCTTGTTTGGGCTAGTTGTTCTTGAAATTGTTTAGTATTCTTACTTTCAATCCTTTTGTATAAAGATTGATTTAGGTTCCCTACCAAATGTCAGATTTGGGACATAAAATGGTAAATATTGCATGTGGCAGCCCGGTCGGACAGCTGGGGTTTTACTGATGTGCATACCCAGTGGGCTGTTAATTCATGAATACACTTTAATTCTGCTATTTATTATTCCCTATTTGCCAAATCTTTTTTTTTTTTTTTTTGTCCTGCACATACCTAAAAAAAAAACCAGGCTTTGAGGAAACTAATACTGCACTGAGTGGTGATCGATGGGACAAAATAGCTTACAACAGTGGGATCATTTTTACAGTGTTCATTATAGTTTTGAAGTTTTCTAAACATCAACCTAGCATGCTATCTTAAGAATTACTAACAGTTCCAACTTTATTTGGAATGTCCCTTTTTACCGTTTTATAAATGTTTCTATTTTTCAGACATTTTGGCTTTTTTTTTTTTTGATGTGCATGTAATATCAATCATAGTGAAGATGTTTGTTCCGTCTTACAGTACACATGCCAGTGTACATTTTTGATAGCCCAGCCTTCTCTTGACTTAAATATTTGTTAAACTGGTTTCAGTGGTGTTAGAAATCTGTGTAATGAATCACTAGTTGGTGGAAATCGGGTTAAACCACTTCCTGTTTTTCCCCTCACTGAGATTTTCATTTATACTTTACCTCTTGTTTTGCTTTTCTTTGTAGTGTACAATTCAGTTCAATAAATAGTTGATTTAACACATTTATGTCCAGCGGGTAAGTGGAAGTGTGTTGCAGCAATGTTTACAGAAGCATTTGATTATTTTGGGTTTAAGATGATGATGGTGGTATAGTGTAACGTGGAGTCACTTTTCTGTGATCTAAAGATTGTTTGTGAAAGACTAATAAAAGCAATGACTTTGTTGGTTTAATACATTTTACAAAATAAAATAACCATAATCATTTAAAAATGTTTTTGAGCAAAATATCCAAGTAGGCATTTACAAAGTACACACAGACTTTTAGACTGCATCTTATGCCTTAAGTTGAGAACATTAGCGTAACTTTACTTGCAGTACTTAAAAAGCTATTTCCTCGGTCTTCAGTACAAAGCGAGTATAGGAAATGGATGATTATACCACAAATCCCATATTTGTCTTATGGTGAGATTGAACGCCTCTATACACTGATGCTTTTCCGTTAAACACCCAGCATAAACTCTCACTGCACAAGAAGGAAATGATGAAAATTAAAAGCACAATGTAGCTTTCAATTTCCCTGAAGCTTCCACCTGAATTTAACAAATATGCTTCCCTTGTATGCTTCAGTATAATCCATTCTATAGATCTTATCGGATGAGATGTCCAGCTTTACAAAACAAAAAAGTATGCCAGCACCAAAACACAACATACTGGTATTGCCACGACCACCATAATGCATGCCAGTCAGGCTGACAGTAGCACCATATGTTGTGTTTTGGTGCTGGTCATGTTTTCGGCAGGGTGGATGTAATAAATATGTTCATTGCAGTCATATTACCAATATGACTTTACAGAAATGTTGACCCTGTTTGGTATGAAATAATAGCCACGCCAGCTACCCCATAATTATTTTTAGTCTTCCATCCATAACTTGCACATAAACATTTCTATCTCACGTCCTTGAATAAAAGCGTACGGTGATAGTCTGTTCGTAACTTACAGTGGGGGTCGGCCGTTGCTATGCTCGGAGCTGTCGTGGTTACCACTGTATCTGTAAAATCCCTACCCACAATGCCTTGTGATAGTTGGGCTTTACAGAAGATGGTGTCGTGAGGTCTAATGCTGGTCTAATGAGGGATGCTTTATTTACCTTACAGTGGTTTCTTCTTTTCGGAATCGCTGTTGCAGTGGGCTTTGGAAGACTTACATTTTAATGTAATCATTATTCGGATATTACGATTTAGTTTTTCAGGGAAATTTAGAGCTGGCTAGCTATCAAGTAAAACGGAGCGCTATGCCGTCGATGTTCTTGAAGTTAATGCTAGCTATATTTTTGCGGATTCCGTGCATGCAAAGTCAACACAGCTCACTTGACAGATTGCAATTAAATCCCGTCTCACCGAGAAACTAAACGTAAAATCCTGATAAATATAGTATTAGTTAAAGTTGCATTATGGGAGCCATTTCTCGTTATGTTCTCTGCTGCCGTTGCAGATCTTGTGCATGCAGTTAGCCTAAACTTTCTACAAAATGGAGAAAGAGCAGCGGAACATAATAGCCTTCAACGCCTCCAAAAAGGAGCTGTTCACGGCAGGCAGTGGCTACAAGTCCCTGCAGAAGAAGTTACGGGCACAGTGGAAGATCCAGAGGTAGCTGCTTTTGTTTTTATTAAGACGTGTATTATAATGTATGCAGAGCCTGCAAGTCAGTCTAACAGGAGGTGCCACGGAAATCCGAAGGAGATAAATGGCAGAATAACTTGAATGTCTTGTGCTTCACAGTATTAAAGAGGAGCTGTCTTTGGAGAAGCTTGGTGGTGTGCAGTTGTGGATCACTGCGGGACCAAGAGAAAAATTCACGGCAGCTGAGGTTATATTGATTGGAAAAAAATGTGTATACTTCGTAATAACTTTTAACTTGATATTATTTGTTGTTAATTAATATTTAATATTCTGTATTCAAACGAAGTGATAGACAATCATTATTTTTCTCTATTACTGTTGTTGTCGTCATTGTTTTCTGTACCATGTTCCCTGTCATTTACTAATATCCAGTTAGAGGTTCTCAAGCAGTTCCTCAGTAGCGGAGGACATATCCTGGTGATGCTGGGTGAAGGAGGGGAGGCAAAGTATGATACTAACATTAACTTCCTTCTTGAGGAGTTTGGAATCATGGTTAACAATGGTTAGTGCCCTCTGAATGAAATTTATTATTAACTTACCTCTGTTCGTCGCATGGCAGATTTCAGTTGTACCTATTTAAACTGTGACTGTCTTTAAACGTTTCATTAACAGATGCTGTGGTGCGGAATGTTTATTACAAATATTTCCACCCAAAGGAAGCACTGGTCTCCAATGGTGTGTTGAACAGGTACATTTCCCCAGTCTCATATTTTCTGCTCTTCTCTCTTCATTTTGAGTCTTGCTTGGGTACTGGATTTCGGGCACAATTGTGATATTTTTGCCTAGATGGTAAAACCACTTTCTAAAACTGTCTTAATGCAGTCATTTTCTGTTATTTTGGGATTACATGTTGAATTTGCCACTTGGTCGTTGTAGTATGTATACTGAACAGGCATGACATTTGGCTACTGGTGAATGTTTGGCTATTCAAATTAGTGAGCAGCATGTGCTCAAAAATACTGTTTACAATACAATACAACACAGTAACAATACATTGATTCAAACTAGTGCAAAAATAACTATAACTGTATTCCTCTGTATTGATACTAGCACTTAGCATGTATTGATGATATTTCCAGAGGGGGAAAAGTAAATCTGGAGGTAGATAGTTTTGAAATGTATTACAAGTGCTTGTCATTTAATTTAAAGTATGGCTCTTTCCTATATTTTTATATACTGTATTAAATAACTTTGAATTCTAGTTTTTAAGGTAAATCCATTAATTTTTTTACAGGGAGATCAGTCGTGCTGCTGGTAAAGCGATAACGGGCATCATAGATGATGAAAGCACAGGAAACGATGCAGAGTGAGTCTGCATTACAGTTATATTATCACTTCTATTACTTTAGAGAAATTTTGACCGTTTGATATGAAATAATAGCTACACCATAATCATTTTAAATCTTCCATCCATTCCTTTTCCATACCCGCTTGTCTGATGTTAATTTGGCAATTTTTTTCTCACAGGTCTCTAACATTTGTCTATCCTTTCGGAGCAACGCTGAATGTGATGAAGCCGGCGGTGGCTGTTTTGTCCACTGGCTCTGTCTGTTTCCCTTTGAACAGACCCATTCTTGCCTTTTATGATGTGAAAGTGAGCAGCAATTTCCTGTCCACCTCCTGTCTTGATGCCCATAAAATTTAAGACTTGTTCCTATAATGTGTTTGGAAGATCTCTAAGGTCTCACAGGAGGTGTCATTTTTTGTCACGTGCTATACAGAAGGCGGGCAGGCTGGCTGTTCTAGGGTCATGCCACATGTTTAGTGATCAATACCTGGACAAGGAGGAGAACAGTAAAATAATGGTGAGCATGCAGTTGTGCCCCCTAATGATATTGTCTCACTGATGTTAAGTATGGTTGTATGGATTATATCTATCTGCTTACCAAGCCCTTCTGTTATTTCCGTTTTGCAGGACATTATCTTCCAGTGGCTAATGACCGATAATATCCACTTGAACCAAATAGATGCTGAGGACCCTGAGGTGAATGAAGGACTTAGGAGGAGCCCTTACTTTCACATTGCGTGGGCTTGGCCTTGATTGTCTATATGTGTCTTGCAGATTACAGACTACACCATGCTGCCAGATACAGGGTGTCTGTCTGAGCGACTACGGGTGTGTCTGCAAGAAGGAGATGAGAACCCCAGAGATTTCACCTCGCTTTTCGATATGTCCCTTCTCAAGTTGTCCACTGACTCCCTGCCTCATGTCATCAGGTGCATTTGACATCTATCCATCACTTGGAAAATGCATATCATTAAGATGACTGTACATTATGTCTCATTCTGGGTATTTCTGGGTTAGTTCCAGGGTAAACTGAGAAGTATTGCTGTTTCCCTGGTCTCAATACTCTTATCTGCTTTTGCAGCTCTTTCAAGCAACTGAATGTGAAGCACGAGCCACTTCAGCTGATCCAGCCTCAGTTTGAGACACCTCTGCCCACACTTCAGCCAGCAGTAAGGAACACTAATGGTTATCCACAACATAAATATTAGGGCTACACAAAATCACATTGCGATATAATTGCGATTATATGGCGCCCCAGCAATGATCACCAGGCTTCAGCTGACAGGTGTAAACATTTGTCTGGACAGTGGTTTTTCAGTACTACATGGATGTTTGCTTAAGCCCACAATTTGATAAGCAGATTAGCTGTACGCCTAAAATATTGATGAGCGGCGTATTGTGACGCCCAAAAGTTAATCTGTATAAATGCTGTGTATCCTTATGTTTATTAACTTCGGTTAGTGGCGCACGCCACATTGCTGTTTTGGTATATCATGATATCATGCAAGTGATAAGCACTGAAGTGGCGGTGAGGAAAGCGGCAGCTCAACAGCCACAACACCTTTTAGAAAAGGAGATAATGTGGATAAACAAGGTAAAAAGACATCGGTGGTATGGCAGTACTTTTTGCAGTTTAAAGTCTGACACGTTTATTATACATAATACACCAAATTTATACAGATTACTAACTTTTAGGCGTCTCCATATGCCGCTCCTTAATATTTTAGAATACTACTAATCGGCCTACTAAATTGTGGCTATAAGTAGCCGTCCGTATGTCACCGAAAAGCTGGCGTCTGGGTAAATGTTTACGCCTGTCATCTAAAGCCCTGGTAATTATTGCAGATGCACTATATAATTACAATGTGACATTGTGCAACCCTAATTAATATTTATAATAGTTATCACACATGGCATGCCCCAGGGCTCTGTTCTGGGACCACTGCTCATCATTATTTACATTCACCCTTTAGGCCAGATCGTTTGCTGTTTTAGCCTAAATTTCCACCTCTATGGCAATGACACCTGGATCTACGTTAGTACCAGCTCCATAAACAACCTGCCACTTGCAAATATTGGATCTTGTCTATCTGAAATCAAACTGTGGATGAGCAAAAATTTTCTAGAAGTTAACAGTGAATTAATTGTCTTTGGGACAAAATCCACACTCAACAAAATTAACCCGATTACCCTCCAATTGGGCACCACCACTCCTCTGATCCACAACCCTGGTGTTACCTTTGACCCAGTCCTCTCATTTGATGCACACATGCTGTCCATAGTAAAAACAGCTTGCCTCCATCTTCACAACATCGCCTGGCTTAGGCCCGCCTTTCTAACTCTGCTCCTGAGTCCCTCATCCACGGCTTTATCTCTAGCCATCTATATTCCTGCAACTCACTACTTGCTGGTATTACTGCTAAATCACTCCATAAACTCCAGATAGTTCAGAACTCTGCTGCCCGCCTCCTCACCTCACTCGCTCTTACCAGCACATCACGCCCACACTTCAGAGCCTGCACTAGCTCCCTATAAAAGAATGAATCCACTTCAGAATACTTCTTCTGATATCCAAAGCTCTTAATAACCAAGCCCCAGCAACTGCTTCTCCCCTACCAGCTTTCCCACAGTATTACATCCTCCTCTTCTGGCTTTCTCCTCACCCCCCCATCCAAACTCCATGGCTGTGGTGACCACACATTTTCCAGTTTAGCTCCCTGACTTTAAAACTCCCTCCCCACTGCCATTCGTCTGTCTCAGATTTCAAAACCAAGCTAAAACCTTTGTTTGCTCAAGCATTTAGCCTTTCCGATACATAATGTTTCGTTGTTTTTGTTTTGTTTGCCTTTATTCTATGACAGCGTCTTTATCTTGTAAAAGTGCTATATAAATAAAATGTATTATTAATTTTATATTACTTATCTTTTACTTAAGTATATAAATATATTAGATATTTATCGGTCTCTCTGTCTCTGCAGCCTGAACGACCCACATTTATATTGTTTCGCTACAGTTTGCAGTTTTGCTACACTAAATGCACTTTTGGTGACAGTCAAACAGAAATGCCCTTTGTGCTGTGTTACACCTGGAGCTGATGCTGCCCTCTGTGTGCTGCCTCCAGGTGTTTCAGCCAGCCTTCAGGGACCTTCCCCCTCCAATGCTTGATCTTTTCGATCTCGATGAGACTTTCTCATCTGAGAAGGTCAGATTGGCACAGCTCTCCAACAAATGTGAGTCCATATTTTTGTCCACTACTATGTTTTCTCACCTTTAACAATGTGATTAACGGGCAAAAGATTATATAGGGTTTAGAGAGTGGACCAGTTTGGAACTGTAGTAAAAAAATTTTTACTTGTTCTTAGTGGATCTACAGCTGATTTTTTTTTATTCAGGCACCGATGATGATCTGGAGTTCTATGTTCGCAAATGTGGGGACATCCTAGGAGTGACTGGAAAGCTGCA
This sequence comes from Mormyrus iriodes, assembly GCA_011763525.2. Lineage (NCBI taxonomy): Eukaryota > Metazoa > Chordata > Actinopteri > Osteoglossiformes > Mormyridae > Mormyrus > Mormyrus iriodes. The sequence goes on along the minus strand of JAAGVU020000123.1, from coordinate 17,159,242 downwards.
TAAGGAGCAGAGAGATGCTAAACACATCCTGGAACACATCTTCTTCCAGGTGGTGGAGTTCAAAAAACTTAATCAGGTTAGATGGTTTTGCAAAATCACCATTCAAAATGAACACACACACACACACACACACATCCTGTTTAGAGTATCACGTCAAGAAAACTAATTTCACTTTCCTCAACTATCACTGAAAACTTTCATACGTTGTGTATTTATAATTTTATTTGGCATTTTAATACTCATGTTGCCCTAGAACAAGATCTCACGTTAAAAACCAGCCAAAAGTCATTACTAGTTTCATTCCAACTAAAGCCGAACAGGTCATTTGCTTTAAACCATTAAACCGTGCCCTTGCTTGCTTCAGCAGTATGGTACAGTGCATTAACACATTCTTTAGAGTTTCTGGATTACCTTGTATTTCCCCACCCACCTCATATCTTCAGTTTCACAATAGATGCTTGCTCTGAATAACCTACCCTGATGATTCTCGGTATGCATTATGGTGCATCTATAAATCGAAGTGAAATTGAGATGCATATTTGTAGCAATTTTAGAAAATGTGGCTATTGAAGTTTGAATTATTGGTATTGAAAGCCTTATACATTAACCCTTTTCCCACTCACAGGAGCATGATATTGATACAGCAGCAGCAGAATTTTCTCCATTCTGAAGGTGGAGAAAAAATAAAAATTGCCATTCCTACAGCAGCCCCAGAAGGACATTGGTTTATAAAAATGCAGAGTTTATGCACTGTATGTTTATCTGAAAAATTGTTAGGTTCCCAATCATTTAATGAAAACGAAACCCTGCAGTGCAAACCTTTTCATTTGAACAGTGAACATCAGTTTTGTACATTTCAGAATTTTGTAAGTGTCTTATTTTAAAAAAAAAAAAAAAAAAAAAAAGGCAAATCGGGATGTCAATATATTACTTTATTTAAACTTGCTTTTTAGAGTTACCACAAAAAAAAAAAAAAAGAAAAAAAGCTAAATGTAACATTAAGAACCAGCACACAGCCACATTGTGGCATCGAATCAGACTCTTGATTTCGAGAATACCAGGAATTGTTGGCAGGGATTATTTGCTGAAACTCCAGTTAATCTTTGAACCATAGGGTGAGGCATTTGCTGTATGCTTCTGCCACCATACCTCAGCAGCATGCTCCAAGAACCTGTCTGAAGAAGCCTGGTTTGGCCTCAGGACAGGGGCTTCCTTCCAGGACCTCTGAGCTCCATCACTGACATTTGGGGAGATTCCAGAACAGCCTAGAGAGGAAATTTCAGACAGGGAAGCAGAGGCTGGTTGGTACTTGGGGCTCCAAGTTTGTTCATCAAGCAGACTTGATTCCAGGTTACACGGAGAGCTGATGGGACCATGCATAATGAGAGAGATCTCCCAGGATGATTGGCTGGTTGCTTGATCCACAGAAGAGTGTACTACTGGATCTCCCAGGATTGCCAACTTTCTGATGTTCTCCCCCTCACATGGTGTAGAGGACTTGCTACCCAGAGGAATAGCGGTATCAAGTTTTGGGGTCTCACTCTGACCAAGACGTGACTCAGGAAAGACAGAGGGGGATAGGAGGGTGGGTGAGTGGGTCCAGGTGCTTAAGCTGGAGGCACTAGCCTCAGTGTACTCCACTACAATTCCAGAACAGGAAATATGCCGTCTTTGGCACTCTGGTGGCAAATCCAGTAGCAAAGCAGACACAGATAAGCTCTTGTCCAGCAAAAAGCCCCGGTTTAGATCCGTAGAAGAGGAAGCCTCATTGCTCTTTGATAGATCAAGATCTGGAACAAAAAGTAGCCCTACATTAGCCATAAAGTTTGATTTTAGTAGCAGAGCATTACAGAGAAAGCGCCGCTTTTTTATATCAATAAGGATACCTCCCTTATACGTACAAAACCACCTCAGAAAGCGAATTAACGATCAATTTTCAGGTTTTAAAGTTTTGATTTATTTGAACGAAATGTTTCAGTTCTTTGTTTATCAGCTGATACTATGCACAGATTGAAGACTCGCTCTTACCACAAACTGTTTGAAACTTCTCCATGGCGAGCTCAACGTAGTGGGAAAGCGCAATAAGACTCAGCTTGTATTTATACGCTCCCACGCCACTCAGCTGGCGGAGCGCCATCAGCAAGGATTTAGCGAGGCGATTGCCGGCTTAAAACGATGAAACAAAATGAACTAATTTAAACGGATTGTGGTACAATCTAGTACAAGTAATACGTCCATTACAGTGCATTAGTATATTTAAAACTCGAACCTGTGGAACAACTGTATATGTTACTTTTTGTTCTATTTTAACTATTAATTAATAAGGCTCAAATTCTGACCATGATGTCTTCGTGGTTCGTGTATACTGTTAAAAACATTAGTGATTCATTTGGCCGTTAATATGGGTACATGATGAAAGGTATGGTCTTTATTTTGTGATGTTTAAATAAGCAGATTTCTGGATTATTATTACTGGACCTTCTCTTATAATTAAGCAACCGAATGGCTAAGGTACCTTAATGATTTTACCATTGCTGAAGTCCACAGATATTCCGATTCATGTTAGCACATTTGAATTCAAGTTTAATCGTACTTATACCAGCTTTTAGTTAAAAAATCATAGCACGTCACAGTACATCAACTATTAAGATATTACTTGTAACAAATACCACGGCAATTCTACGTGAAGGCTTCAGCAACGGCGGACTGTAAGGGCGCATGCGCGCCGTGGTGACGTCACTACCGGGAAGCCTGCGAGCATCCTTGCGCGCGAGATAGAAATTACAGCGCGATAAGTACGATTAGTATCTGGCGGCTGGAACGGCTCAGGAAAAGCGACACGGGTGAAACCTAGGTGGTAGCTTTGACGACTACTGTAGGAAAAGTCGTCTGACAAAGCTATATGCACGGCAGAACTGTGGCAGGGGGATTTTTAATAAAACTGGAAGTGAGGAGCGCTTGAATCGTGCAGTGAGATGTCCTGGTGGCCGCGCGGGTAAGCGTACTTTTTTGCTATTGTTTTTCTGGAGGCGGGGGGAGTTAAATCTTAAAACCCGACTCTGAAGTCGAGCTGAAAAAAAGTATGTAAAAATCCCACTGGAAGACCCATCCTTACTCATCAGCTGAAATTATGATAGCGTAGGCTGGTGCCAAGTCATTTTATCTAGCTGTAAGTAAGTCTGTATGTATAACTAACGCCACGAGCAGACGGGCCGCGCGGGGTCCCGCCTTTATTTTTAAAAGTGCTTATTTATTATGAATCGGTATGTTTGGATGTGTAGATACATACTACTCTGGTTAAGCTGCTTGGCTTTATAATGAGCTGTCAGAGAGCTGATCACTAATTTTAACTCATCGTTTGTTGTGTTGCTCTTCCACAGCCCTGAGCTGGAAAAGCAATTATGGGTACTCGATGAACGGCTTGCATTGTTAAATTGCATAACATGTCACATTATGTCCAGTTTCATGTTACTGAAATGCAAGCAGAGTTCCACCGCGGTGTGTTTAATGTTAATGTCATCCTTGATATTCTAACATTTTGTGCAGGATTACTAGACCATTTATTTTACTTTCGAGCTGGTGGGAAGCACAGTTCACTGCATCTTCAGGTTTGAGCTCTGTATTGCATTTCCAGTGATGAGGGGGAGGAAGTTTATCAGGACACAGACTCCGACGTTGCTGAACAACGAGACAGTGGGAAGGTGAAGGTGAAATGGACACAGGATGAGGTGGGGATTCGGAATTTTCTTTCCATCAGTTGATTTTATCTCTCTGTACTTAAACGAACCGCTGCTTGTTATTACTCTAGGCTTATTTCAGTTTCAGTACGTTTTATAAAGTGTTTTGCTCATGTGCTTACCTCTTTTGTATGGAATTTGGGAATAGTTTATATGCATTTACTTGTAAACTTATCAAGCTCCGTCTCTTGCGGGTGGTCACTTTTTATGTTTCCTTCTAGGATGACAGTCTCAGAACTTTGGTTCAGAAATTTGGGCCTCATGACTGGAAATCCATAGCCAGCTTCTTACCAGTAAGCATGCTTTTGTATGTGAATATTCTCTCTACTGAAATGGGTTCACTAGTGCATGACCAGGAAGTACATCTGTTTATGTATTATTTCCATCTTTATGAAATTCTGTATCAGTCTTTAAGGTGTAAGGTATATAATTTATATAATTGTGTCTGCAGAATCGTACTGAGCATCAGTGTCAGCATCGCTGGTTTAAGGTTCTAGATCCTGATCTGGTCAAAGGGCCTTGGACCAAAGAGGAAGATGAGAAGGTAAGCCTTAGGGCAGAAGTGTTGCAGTTCTTCGTGTAAAAATGTTTATAGTAGCACTCAGGAGTGTTATGTTGCTGTTTAATGTCTGTATGTTGTTGTCCAAGGTTTCTTCTGCACTAAACCACTACCAATTCTCGTATGTTCTGCACACTGGCAATAAAGGGTTCTGAGTTTTGGACTGTGGAATTGTTGCCATGCCCAGACTGTTATTGGTGTTGTACTTATAAATCCCATTTGACATCATCCGTGTCTATAGCATTTCTATTTTTTTCCATTCAGGTGATACAGCTGGTCAATAAATATGGCAATAAGCAGTGGGCTGTGGTGGCAAAGCACCTAAAAGGCAGGCTTGGCAAGCAGTGCAGGGAACGCTGGCACAACCATCTCAACCCTGACGTGAAGAAGTCTTCCTGGACAGCAGAGGAGGATCTCATCATCTACAAGGCACACTGTGTGCTTGGCAATCGCTGGGCTGAAATAGCCAAGCTTCTTCCTGGCAGGTAACTGCACATTCCCTTGCTTTTTTGGGGGATGCTCTCCTCACTGGCCATGAACATGCCTAATGCAGTTAAGTCCAGTTAAAGATATAGCTGGTTTATATCTTTCATTATTTTTATTTTTTTTTGCTTAATGGTTTCAGTGCTTAAAGTTAAGTATAAAATGTTTCTGATGGGTAAATGAAAATTGTTTTTGTAATGGAGTTATCTTTTAATGATTTCGATCAATACACAGCAAGAAAGTGTTTTGCCTGTGCAAAACCTTATACTGTGCCCAAGGGATGGGAATTTCGGGCAGAATTACTATTAAAATATCACCAGTCATTATTCAAAATAGTATGCGATTAACCCCAAGCACACACACACACAGCATGGAATATGGATGAGAATATTTATTTTCCATAGAAAATGGGATATAATTTGTTACTGTAAAAGAATAACAAACGTTAAAAAATAGCCTCAATAAATGTAAAATTCTTAAGAACGAATGTCATAGAACATGATTTTTTTTCCGAATAGTCTTTACGACACCCATGAGAAGCTACATGCACATATACAATAAACTGAACCAGCCTTATCAGGGTTGTGCCACAGACACAAAAGATTAACTAAATAGATTGGCTCAGAGAACGCATGCAGAGCTCGTGCAAAGACAGGGAGCTAAACTTCAGAACAAGTAAGCGACAAACTCAGAACAAGTACATCATAGCTAATTATACTGCTGCTTAAATAGTATTTAAAATGGCTCATTTGTCATTTTGATTTTAAGATTTATTTTTTTTACTATTTTATACAATTTCTTAAATATTGAACAATGCTTACTTAACCCTTTTGTGCACAACAGCCCAATGTTTTTTATTAAGCTGATCTTGGTCTAGTTTCCTCTGTTTTCCTTGTGTGGTTAATTAGGTGTTGAATGAATTAAATAGCCTAATTCAACTTACTGTGTAAATTGTATATTTGAATTTTTTGTTTGAACATACATCAATGTATCTGTAAATATTATGTAATTAAATGAAACACACATACACTTGATAGAGGTTAAAGAATTGTCTAGGGCTGTCAGAGGGTTATATAAAAAAAGATGCTTTATCCTGTCAGGACAGACAACGCTGTGAAGAATCACTGGAACTCCACCATAAAGCGCAAAGTAGAGATGGGCTACTATGCTGGGGAAGATGTTTTCCTGAATTTAGAAGAAAGTACAGTTGTCACGCAACAAAATCCTGACCAGGAGGTAGGCTGGCTGGATTGCTTTCTGTTAGCTTTGCTAGTCGAGTGTTTTTAGTCTCTGTGGAACACCTGCGCGTGTTACATTGTTGCTGGCTCTGCTAGTTTGTTTGGTACTGATTGCTTGTATTTTGCGTTATTTTTGGTAGATGGCTGTTCTGGATGCTGCTGCAGAGTCACATTCCACAGGAAAGGTAAATGATGACTCACACCAAGCTCTGCTGCCCTCAGAGTTGCACAGTAATTATGTGGGAATCGACAAGGACCTGAAAGGAAGACTTCACAGTGTAAACCAACAACAGGATATTGGATATAACCACTTCTGTGTGTGTTTGGCCTTGTAGGATATGCTGTGTACCTCCACGTCAACATTGAAAGCCCCGCACACAAGGGAATTATCAAAGCATACCTCTCCTCAGCAGCTACGTGGGGGGCTGACACCCAAAATCGAGATGGACCCCTCTTCAGAGGCAAACCCAAGCTGCTGGGTGGTGGACAGTGCAGGATTCCTCTCGCCCACGTCTGGCCCTGCCTTCAAGGAGGTGATGGAGCTGATGGAGGGGGTGAGTAGTGTCTGGACCTTCCTTAAGCCATGCGCGAGGACTGTGGATGCTGTGCTGAAGCTCTCACTGTTTGTCCTAACCGTGGAGTTTCTCCCAGCATTTTAAGGGCTTCCTGTGTGATGAGGCAGTCAGCGTCCATTATGGGCAAAGCATCAATCTACAATGAGTATCAAGTATTACGCATTCTGAAGGTGCAGTCAGACAAGTGCAAAAAATGCACTCATTTTGCTTCCATTGTAGCTGAGCAAAGTGAAAATCGGATTCCGCACTTCCGGTAGCTGACCAATTTCACAAAGCGATTTTGCAACAAGTTCGTCTTTATTGAACTTTGACACGAGAATTTGCGTAGCTCAACCAATCACGGTGTGAGAAGCATATTACTGTGCAGTTTGTAACATCACTAGCCTGCTTCACACCTAGCTTACAGAGCCAGAAAGCTAATATTACAATATGCATTCATTTCACTGTGTGCTTCTAATTTCACCAGTACAGACTGGCAAGGTACAAGGAAAAAAATTTATAAGTAGTTTTCAAAAAGATATTTAAAGGCCAAGGTATGTGCGAGTTATTCCTTCTTAACGTTAAACATCACTGCACCAACACTGTCTTGAAACAAAGCATCACATTCCTTAACACGCCCATTTTTGCTCAGTGATGCGTGGAAGACGCGATTTTGTCACGCTAGTGTGACTGCACCTGAACTGAACTGTGCATTCGTATGCAAGAGATGAACATGACTGTTAGATGTGGCAGTTGGTAGTGGTTTACCTAAAACTAATATACCAACACCTAGAGTGATAATACATTGACCAGATGCAAGTATGTACTTATCTGGCCTGTTATCTAGGGTTGGGTATCGTTTGGGTGTTTTAAACTTTACCTTTAAAACGGTGCTGGTGCCTGTACCAGTATGTAACAAAAAAATTGGCGCAAAACAAAAGTCAACAACATATAAAGAACAGCATTTTATATTTCTAAGGTAAATTTAATTTCAAATTGAATATATTAACTTGACACCTTAAATATATAAATAAATTTTCTCATGTTTCCCCCTTTACACACATTGTTTGAAGATTTTGAATATGTCCTGGTGTCGGAATCCTTTCCAGTGAAATACAGCCGCACTTTACATTGTTTAGATTAAGCATTTTAACGCACTTTAAGGTAGCTATTAGCTAATGATAACGTAGGCATCTGCTGACATCAGTGCAGGTGTAATGTTAACTAGCAATGGCATGTGAGGTGGAGTGATGCTTCTGTTGTCCTTAACATTAGAGGGCATATATTTCAGTCAATAGCTCAGGAATTTAAGTGGCACTGAAATGAAACGCTGAAATTCACAGTCCGGTATCCAACCCTACTGTTATCTTGCAGGATTTGGAAGGTTGGTGTGATCTGACTGCATTTGACCTGCCAGAAGATATTCTGGGCTCTGAGGTGCTGCAGTTTCGTCTGGAGGAGGGCACACTGCAGGAATTGAGCCGGGGCAATCGGGGGGAACTGATCCCCATCTCCCCTGGGGCAGCTACCCCTCCCTCTATTCTAACGCGCCGAAGCCGTAGACGCATTGCCCTGTCCCCAGACGCCAATGATAGCATGACTCCTAAGAGCACCCCGGTCAAAAACCTGCCATTCTCCCCTTCGCAGGTACTGTGACATAAAAAGATGATTTAGACCTTTTTAGCTTGATGCTTTTTAGCCTGTACCTTGGCTCATGGGAGTTTTACTTACACACACACATGTTCTGAGGGCAGAAGGAACAACAATTGATTCAGAGTGATAACCAATCATATTGTAGAGGAGGTGGGACCAACTAACCAGATGTCTTGGTCCCACCTCCTCTAGTTGCTTTGACCCACCTCCTGTGTAATTTGATTGGTTATCACTCTGAACCAATCATTGTTTCTTCTGTCCTCAGAACATGTTTGTGTAAGTAAAACTCCCATGAGCTGTACCTTGCCATTTCCTTGACTAGCTACCACAACTGAGCTCGGCAATGGCACTATTGCAGAAGTGAACTTCTCCGAATATGGTTTTAATTTTCAGTTCCTTAACCTGTGGACCAAGCAGGATACCCTAGACCTGGAGAACCCATCCCTTACCTCTACCCCCGTGTGTAGCCAAAAAGCTATCGTCACTACACCACTGCACCGGGACAAAACTCCACTCACCCAAAAGGAGAGCTCTGTGTATGTAGTCAAAGATCAGTTGTCGACTGCAGTACATTTGAAGAACTCCTTGGTGTGTAGAATTTGAGTCAGAACGGTAACAAAGTGAATCCCCTTTACAGGTTTATCACTCCAAATCATAAGTCTGATATGGACCTTACGCCCCGCACGCCGACACCCTTCAAAAACGCCCTGGAAAAATATGGCCCATTGCGCCCCCTGGTAAGACTGCCGGTTCTGCATCATTCATGTTCATGTGTCAGACTCTATGATGCGATAGCCATGTTTTGTTGTGATGTTTCTTGTTGTGAATGACTTGTATGTTTGGGAGTGGAATCCCCACCTGATTCTGGAATTTAGGCAGGCTGTTTTCCTACAGCCGCCAACTCCAAACTTGGAGGAAGATCTGAAGGAAGTTCTGCGCAGTGAGGCTGGAATCGAGCTGATCGTGCAGGATGAGACTCCCCCTGAGCAGAAACGCAAGCAGGTGCCCAGATTTTAAGACTCTCAAACAAGCTGTATTTAGTTCTTGAATGATATTTTTTACAATGGATTGTTGTGTACACATCAGGCACAATCGTGTCGTATTTGGTATCTAGGAGAACTGTGCCTTCTAATGCTCTGTGAAATAGGCTCACTCTTTCCTTTGTTTATTAAGCACCGACCTCCCATGAAAAAAGTGCGCAAGTCTCTGGCTCTGGATGTCATGGAATGCACTGAAAATGTTCCCGTCAGACTTTCAAAATCTACTTTTACACCCAACATAAAGGTATGGAAAAGTCAGATGGCTCTGGCTAGGGATCCTTCTTCAGTACTATGATTCAGTGTTTTCTTTTGGGTTTTTTTTTCCAGACAGAGACATCTCTCTCAGTCTCTCTCAACTCTTCTTCCTGTGCCAAGAAAGATGAGAATATTCTGAATCAGGGCTTCATCATTGCCCCCTCTGAGACTGTCTCCATCTCTAGCGTAGTGCCACCAACCCCGGTAAGTCCACATTATTTGAATGTCCAATTTTGTAGGTGTATTAATTTGTAATATCAGCTTCTTGAAGTTTGTCAGAATGCTTTAATCAAGGACACCTTCCAAACATAGGAAGAAACATTAAAGCAAAGACATCTTGCATACTTGAAATGAATGTTTACTCCTAAAACTATTGGCAATTAATAATGTCATATATATATTTTTGTAAACGTATGGATAAAGTAATGATTTTGTTATAAAACTGCATATTTGCAATATTTTTAATGAATTAAGCAAGCGTCCCAAGACTTTCTGAGCACTGTGTATTAGGGCTGCCACTAACGTCTATTTTTCTATGGATTAATCTATTTACTCTTTTATGATTGGTGGATTTAATCTAAACTATTGATTTTCCTCCAAAAAATCAACTTGCCCGTGTACAGACCTCCTTTTTGTTATAATTTGAACTATTCCTATAATTACATCATGATATCATATTTGTGATGATGAATTGAAGCGTTTTAGAAATCATTCATAAAGGTAATTTTATTAAAATAATTTTAAAAGATGCATTGGTTTTAAAATATTAATGTCGACCCATTGTCAGCGTCGCTATCATCGACTAATCACGGCAGCCCTACTGTATATAAACCCTTGTTTATCTCCCCTGTTTCACATTGTCCTGTGATTTGCCCTTAGTCCTGTGAAAATCCTGCCCTTGTCACTTGCTATTTGTATATTGCACTATGGTCCAGCGGGGAAATTATTTCATGCCACTGTATAGCTGTGTATGGATGGTATGGCTTTGCTTGTTCTGTAGCCTAAGCGCACAAAAAAAGTTGCTGTTCTCAATGACAATAATTCCTTTTTTTAATAGATGTCGCATGCTTGGGAAGCTGTGGCGTGTGGACGGACAAAAGACCAGCTTATCATGACTGAAAAAGCCAGGCTCTACCTTCAGGCCTTCAAACCTAAGCCTCCTAACCGTGCCCTCATCCTCTCTTAATCTTTATAACGACTCTGAAGTAAAACCACTGCTTTCCCCTATGTGCCTTTTCCTCTGCTCATCATGTACAGCATAATTCAGACTTGTCAAGGGATAACTAATTCAGTAACCATAAATATCAAAATGAGTATAAGTAACTTTTCTGTCAAAGACTGTATCGATGAAAGTACTGTGTAAGAAGCTTTACTGCTTCATTGGTACGTCTTGCATCAAGAAATTGCATATTCTCACTTAACGCAGTATGGTGATGTCAGGTGATGTGCTTTGGGTTCTTTTTTTTTTTTAATCATAGTGGTACTTATACTTTCCCTGGATTATTTACGCTTAGGATCAGCTAGTGCTTCTTCAACACTGAAGTGTAACATAATTCAAAGTAAGCTTCTGTATGCTGTTAGGATGCAATGTTTGTTTCACATTTTATTTATAGCCTATTGCATTCAGCTTTTCCTGAAGGTTTGGTCAGGGACATTTTTCACGTTTACTTTTCCCTAAGGAAAATAAGGTTACAGTATTTTATTGATCTGCTACTGTTTATACACATTTTCCAAATCATAGCAATACTTAAATAGTGAGGGGGGGGAGGACTGTTAAAAAACAAGCACTGTGTGTATATGTATATTTGCGTAAGATAGCCAAGTCTCAGGTAGCCATGTGCTCTGGAACCCCTCTGATAGTGACCTCGGCAATCAAGAGGGAAATGGTGCTACAATGCCCAGAGTTTTTTCTGGGTCGGTCTTAAGATGCAGCTGTAAAAAGAGGAAACAAACATTTACAGTGATACCTGATCAGGCTCGAAATGTAACTTTCAGGATGCAATTTTGTTTTGATTGTTTAATTGTAATGTCTGATAAGGTCTGATGATTATCTAAATAAGGGGTGTTTTAACTCTGGCTCTCACTGGCCTAATCAAAATGCAGTTCATTAGCAACTGTTTGATACCTTATCCTTTAGCTAAAATGATTGTCTAAATACAAAACAATTAAGAGCTTCAGTGGAAGCAGGCATTTTGGGGCCCTGGGGGACAAGGGTTAGACACCCCTGATCTAAATCATTGTATATGTCTGTACTGTATTATGTGTGGGGGGAAAAATAACATTAAAAGTGCAAATTGTGAATTATGCTTGTTATTTACTTGTAATTATTTATAGACCTGGACACGAAATATCTTGCATAGTTAAGAGGTATGACTCTCCTTAGTACATGCTTTATAGTATATACCCAACTGATGTGCTATAACGGCTAAGAACGTGAGCGTGAAAAATTAACAAAGCCCGTTTAATTTTCTTTGCAAAGACTGAAACACGAGCACCTGCACTGAAGTGCGCATGCTTGCCGCTCCGCTACCGGCAGAGCTACACGTAGCCAGCGGGAGGGTTCAGGCACCATAAGGCGGGCAGAAGGTGACTGTCAGCGGAACGAGCCAATGAGAAACAGCCACAATAGCCGCCTTCGTGTCTTTCACAATTACCGAAAAGCAAAGTAGATATTTTAAGTCATGATTTTTACATGTTAAAATCCGTTATTTTACAACGATATAAAATGTGGAAATAAACTTGTACCGAGAGAAATTCTCTGGATTTTACATTTGAATCAAATAATTCCTTAGCCAGGTCTTGGAATGTACCATTATTCAGGGAGCGTAATTAAATTAAAATACAAATAAATCATATATTAGCTGATGCTCCAATAAACACATTTCTAAAAACACAGTGAAAATTTTTTGGAACTTTATTGATTTTGTTACGTTTTAAAGATATGATCGTTGTTACAAATTCTCATTCACCTAAATGTGAATTAGTACCCAGGACGTATTACGTAGGACATTCCGTAAGACCCGGAAGCGCTCGCTGGGCCGGGACGCTGCTCCAGTCGGAAACATGGCGCCGAATGGTGAGTGATTCACGTTTGGAATAGGTAATCAGTGACAATTAAATGTTATGCTTCTGGTAATACCACATCGGTATAGTGCTTATAAAATAACTGCAGTTAACGTAGGTGTAAAATAATTTGCAGAAATCCAGCAGATTTCCCGTGCATTTAGCATTAATCTGTAGGTCGCCGAAGTCTGCAAATATGAAACGATTTAACTAGCTAATCAAAACGTGGTGATTGTTGTCGCTAGGCTTGGTTACTTTGCTCGACCTGACAGTATTGCGCAGCAGTACTTTGATAGTTTAGTAGTTCATATTGATAATGATAAAGGAAGCTATAAATGAATGATCGCGCATCTCTCCTGCTTTTGGCTGTTTTTGACAGGTAGATGAATGGGTAAACGATACTTCCTCCGTATTGTTGATTACGTTAAAATTTAATAACTAAGTTTCAGACTTTCCCTCGTAGTTATACGTGAGTTTGCCGCACAGACCACGACGAGAAAAGCAGAGAAGTTGCAGAAAATTACCTTTCTCTTATTCTGATAATCCACAGGTATGCTTGGTGTGTTTCTCCTCACTGTGGCCCTGGGTGCCCAGGCATTGACTCCCTCTCATCATTTATCTGATGCGGATGTGGCCAGACTGAAATCCTTCCTAAAACAGCCTTATACAGCGCTTGAATCCGCATACTACACCATCGTAGGGTTGAGCAAGCTGGGTGCCTCTGTGTCTGATGAAAAGGTGAGGAATTTTTGTGCGTTTTTTTTTTATGGGGTGTATAGAGACATATATTGAGATTGATTTAATGAGTGAAAGTTTGAGTGATATTATTAATTTTTTATGTGTCTAGTTTTTGAGTTAATTGATTGTCCCACATTTTAAATAACTGCTTCCTTTTTTGTATTTTTTTTAGGCTGCTTGCCAGTTCTTGAAGTCTCACTTAGACCTTTCAAGTATTGATTCGATCTTTTTTGCTGCGGAGGCCAGCCAAGCACTTTCAGGGTGTGAGGTACTGTAGGTTAATTGTTGGGGTCATGTTATTATTGAATGTAACTTAATTCATTTCAAACCCACTCTGCACAGCCCTTAACTCTCTTTGACAGTCTTTAAATACGGTGGCAAACTCTGCTACTGATACCTTTCTCCATTTGCTACATGAGTGTGTTACTCTCAGAATAAGAGGTTGTTATAGCATTACATCTGTAATATCTTATGGGTAATGGTTTGTGACTTGCAGATACTTGTATCCAATGAGACTCGTGATCTTCTGCTGGCTGCAGTCAGTGAGGACTCCACCGTCACACAGATTCACCGTTCTGTTGGTGCGCTCAGTTCGCTGGGACTCCCTGTAGCTTCACAGGAAGTAGTCAGTGCTCTTGTGGCTCGTATCACCAAAGAAGACAATGTCTTAGCGTAAGTGTGCCAGGCTGCTTACCAGGGATCAGTCTGAATTGATCAGAATCTAATATGAGTACATAATAAATGGCTCTTTTGTGTTCAGTTTTTATATACTTTTATATTGCATTGTATATCCTTTTTCTGAATAGTCATTGTAGAATTAGGTCGAATTAATTCTAGAACAAAGAACCAAAAATAGAGTAGAGTCATCCCTCGGTATCCATGGGGGATCGATTGCAGACCCCCAGAGATACCAGAATCTGTCCATGTTCAAAAATGGTGTAGTATTTGCAAATAATCAACGCACATCCTCCCTTATATTTTAAATCATCTGTAGATTACTTTTAATACCAAATACAATGTAAATGCTATGTAAATGGTTATACTGTATCGTTTAGGGAACAATTACAAGAAAGGAGCTTGTACGTGTTAGTACAGACGCAGGGTGTCTCTACCCATCACTTCATTCACATGGATTCAATGTAGCACTTAGCCTGTGCCAAATTCCAGTTCTGCTTTTTGGAACTTTCTCATTTTTTTTCCCCATTAATATTTTCAGTCCACGGTTGGTTGAGTCTGTGGATATGGAGGGCCTGCTGTATTTAGGCATGTTCCTCCTTAAAATAATTTTTAAGTTTCCACCACTATGCATATATCCGCTATAGTTATAATAGATTTAGGTTGTCACAGTAAGTAGAATCATTAGTGTTAGGTATGATAAAGGAAGTGCTGTTTATTTGATTTATAGAGGTTTTGAGCATTGTGGGTTGTATAACTAGAAGCTTATCTTTGTGCAGGATCATCCAGGTACTTCAGACTGCCTCTCGGCTCTCACAGCAAGCTGAGATGGGTGGCATCTTGGAGGAGATCGAGGTGTGTGTGCCCAGCAGGGTTATGGGCGTCCTGGATTTGATGCAGTTGTCTTTGCTGCCTCTAAGCAGTGGCCTTTCGTTCTTGAGTTGCAGATAATTTTGTTTTTTACTGTGTATATATGTGGGGCTTTAATACTTTGAATGCAGTGTATAATCCACATGACTTGCATGCTGCTTTCAGGACCTGGCTGCAAGGCTGGACGACTTGGGTGGAGTTTACCTGCAGTTTGAAGAGGGGCTTGAGGCCACCGCTCTGTTTGTGACCGCAGCCTACGCCTTGTCCGATCACGTGGACATGGAGCCGCCCCTAAAAGAGGTACGCCTCTTTCCCTTACTCGGTCGTTTTTTTTTTATTTTTTAAGCAGAACATTGTTTATAGAAAGAGAATATTTTCAACTTTTTGTCTACTAAGGGCTGTGTAAAGGTTGCTTTGCTAAAGTTATACATTTCTATCATCCTTATGCATATTCCTGCAAAGCTAAATGAACTATAATACAGTGTGTGGAGTGTTTTTTTTTAAGCTATCCATTAATTTTGCATTCTTAATCTCGTGAACTTGCCTGATATAGTCGGCCATTCCCTCAAAATCCACACTGGGAAAAACCTTACGGGCACACACCTTTTATGTATTGTCCAATGACTGCGCTTGTGGTTTATCTTTTTCTTTTATCTTTTAGGATCAGGTGATCCAGCTCGTGAACTCAGTTTTCAGTAAGAAGTCCTGGGACTCACTGTCTGAGGCCTTTAGCGTTGCCAGTGCAGCAGCAGCCTTCTCCAGCAACCGCTTCCACATCCCTGTGATAGTCAGCTCTCAGGGCCCGGCCACAGTGTCCCATCGGCAGCCCGTGCTGCAGGTAACTGGCCAGCCGGCCTCCGTTCCCTGCTTCTGAGACATCTGTGTCTATCTCGGGTGCTGACCATGTCCACTTTTATTCCCCACAGCTTCAGCTCACGGATGTCCTATCGCAGCCTCTCAGCTCTGTCAGTGTGCAGGTGGAGTCTGCACATGCCATGGCCTCAAAGAGCGTGGTTTTGAGCCAGGAGCCCTTCATCCTGAGAGAGTGAGTAAATGCACTGGAAAGTGCACTCATGAAATTCATCTCTCTCTACCGTGAATGCCGTCTTAAATCTGTCTGTTGTCACATTGTCTCTCTTTCTGCTTCTTCCCAGTGGCATTTTTGAGCTGAATTTTATGGCCAGCCAACCTGCCAGTGGTTACTATCAGTTCTCCGTGGCTGTGACTGGAGACAGTCGCTTGGTGGCCAACCATGTGGAAGTGAGTTATCCGATCAGAAGGGGACTCATGTCATTCATTGCTGTGCCACTCTGCAGCTCAACATCACATGATTTATGATCACGCGTAGCTTCTGGGATGCGCTGCAGACCCCTATGACCCTGCATAGGACAAGCGGGTATAGATGATGGATGGATTGACGGATGGATGATCTATAATCTTTTTTTCTTATGCATTTGCTTGGCTTGTGGTTGCTTTAACTTTATACGTTCTTGCTGAAGAAATTAAGAAATACCAGTGTGACTCTGATCAGATTTTCCAAATGAAACCAATATTTAATGTTTTGTATGAAAATACTAGGGAGGTGATATGATGTATTTAGCCTGTAATACTTTTTAATTATGTTTCGTTTAAATATTTTAAATTGCATTTCTTAGTTATACGTCGTTAGTTGAAATTCTGAATTGTTCAAAAGGGTCCAAAGGCTGGGCTGCTACAGCTAAGGTTCTGAATAATGTAGTACTTTTATTTTCGTCATTTTGGCCATGTAGCCCTTCATAATAAGCAAACTATATTTGTCTCATAGGTAGAGCTACACGATATCACATCGCAGTATAATCACCAGGGCTTCAGGTGACCGGTGTAATCATTGGTCTCCACACCGGCTTTTCGGTACTGTACGTGCATTTACTTACACCCACAATTTGATAAGCAGATTAGCTGTATGCCTAAAATATTAACGAGAGGCGTATTGTGACGCCCAAAACTTAATCTGTATAAATTTGAGTCGTATCTTTTAAAAAAAGAACGTATCTTTATAAAATTGTATCCTTATGTTTATTAATTTCGGTTAGCGGAGCACGCCACATTTTGCCGTTTTAGTAAATCGTGGAAGCGATAAGCACTGAAGTGGCGGTGAGGAAAGGGGCAGCTCAGCAGCCACAGCATCTTTTAAAAAAGGAGATATTGTGGATGAACAAGGTAAAAAGATGTCGGTGGTGTGGCAATACTTTTTGCAGTTGAAAGTTCGGCATGTTTATTAAACATAAGGATACACCGAATTTATACAGATTACTAACTTCTGTGCATCACAGTACGCCTCTCATTAATATTTTAGACGTACTACTCATCTGTTTACCAAATTGTTGGCGTAAATAAACGTCCGTATCGTACAAAAAGCCGGCGTCCAGGTCTTTACACACGTCATCTAAAGCCCTGGTGATTATTGCGTGTGTACCATGTAATTGCTATGTGATATCATGCAGCCCTACTGTTAGAGTGATTTCCCTGTCACAAGCTGGCCTTGGAAAGAGGTCACCTGCATGAATAGATGTAGCCTTCACAGACGCACTTTAAGAAAGAGAAAATTAGCCTTTTTTACTCTTCAGTGTTTCAAAGACTATATTGTACCATGACAGATTAATGTATTCATCACAAACCCATCCTTGACTCTAATAATGAATGCAATTTGCATTTAAATGCGACTAGCGTGCCACTGTTAATGCACTGCATTGCACCAGAGACTTGAGGTACAATTTTCAAAAGTGATTTGAGTTGCAAGAGACCTGGCTTGCATCAGATTAAGGTTTTTGGTTTTCTCTGCCTTTAGCTTAAAGTGAAGGTGTCCACTGAAGTTTCCATCACTAACATGGATCTGTCTGTAGTGGACAAGGACCAGAGCATCGGGACTAAGACAACCAGGTCAGTGCGCAACATCTGCAGGTTTCCTTGTCCTGTCTGCCTCCTTAGCTGCTGCTCAGGACACCGTCTGAGCAGGATATGAAGGTGCGTGTTTTGTTCGTCCAGGGTGGAGTATCCCTCCAAAGCCAAGAGTTCCTTCACGGCAGACAGCCACCAGAATTTTGCCATGTCCTTCCAGTTGGTTGACGTCAACACAGGGGGAGAGCTCACACCTCACCAGGTATATAGCATGACTCTAAGCTTACACCCATACACCCCCCCACCCCCCCATACTGATGTTTGATCTCGTTCCTCCAGTGCCTTTTCACGAGTCCATATTGATATGGTTTTGCATCTTGCCTTCTGCCCTCTGTAGACCTTTGTGAGGCTCCATAATCAGAAAACTGGTCAGGAGGTAGTATTTGTGGCTGAGCCAGATAGTAAAAATGTGTACAAGTTTGAACTGGACACGGCGGAGAGGAAGTCTGAGTTTGACTCCATTTCCGGCACCTATGCGCTTTACCTCATCGTGGGTGATGCAACGTTGGAGAACCCCGTTCTCTGGAATGTGGTGAGTGTCTCAGCTCCCATTGACCGGCATCTACATTCATATTCATCTACCTGTGTATGAAATGACAAGTTTTCATGTGTTAACGGGACTTGAACTTTGTGTCAAGGCTGATGTTGTGCTGAAGTTTCTGGATGAAGAGGCTCCATCTGTGATCCAGCCCAAAACCCTTTACGTACCCAAGCCAGAGATCAAGGTAAACGTGGGGTCACAGGATTCGGTCTTCAGAAATGCCTGATGGAAGGTGGTGCTGATACTGCCAATCTGTACAGCATTTGTTCCGGGAGCCAGAGAAGAAGCCCCCTACTGTTGTGTCCAACACATTCACAGCCCTGGTCCTCTCTCCATTACTCCTGCTGATCATCCTGGTGAGGCCATCTATGCCCTATTCTGCTGTCTGCACTGGGGAGGGAAAAAAAACTTTATCTTCTTATTAATATACCAGTAAGACTTTTGTTCATCACTAGATTGTCGTGTAAAGGCCTGGCTCGACATTTGATCATTTTGGTCTTTCCTCATCCATCCAGTGGGTGAAGCTTGGCGCAAACATCTCCAATTTCAGCTTCTCTCCCAGCTCTGTGTTGTTCCACCTGGGCCATGCAGGTGAGTGAGAAACGAGTCCTCAAGTGCATGAGTTTTGGTTGTATTATGAACATACAGGGTGTCCATAAAGTCTCTTTACAATTTCAAAAATTTATTACAAAAGCAAATGAAAAGACAGAATTGAAAATTGTTACAAAATGAGACATATATATTTAAGTTTTTTTTTTTGCCTCATTTAATACACCTCTATATGGGCACCATTAGTTGCACGAAGCACATTAAGACGGTGCTGGATTTCTTGCCATGTTTGCTGTAGCAAACCCTCATCAATGGTGGCCGTGGCATCAGTGACCCTCTGCTTTAGACACAAATGCAATGTGATAAAAACCTTGATAACCACTGAGTACATAGAACGAATCTGATGAAGATCTCATCAATTGCCTTTGTAATAAATTCTTGAAATTGTAAAGAGACTTTATGGACACCCTGTATAATAGCTTGAATGGATAGTTCTCTGTGGATCTAATTTCATCTTTGACTGTATGCATACTAAAGCCACCTAGTCACAGGCTTCTATATGTATTTATCCAGTAGACGTTTTTGTCCAAAGTGGCATACAGTTGAGGAGGCGGGGTCAGCCAGTCCCTGGAGCTGTTGCGTTTAAGGGCCTTGCTGTAGGGCCCAAAGGCAGCATCAGTCTGCTGGCCAGGGGATTCAAACCAGTGACCTTCTGCTCACGGGCACAGAGGCCCAAACTGCAGGCCCAAGCTTGCGTCTTTCTTAAGCATTTCCTCGTTTCAAAATGTCCCATTTGCCCGTTTTTAGCTATGCTGGGCCTGATGTACATATACTGGACCCACCTCAACATGTTCCAGACACTGAAGTACTTGGCCATCATCGGCAGCTTCACTTTCCTGGCTGGCAACCGCATGCTGGCCCAGAAAGCCGTGAAGAGGTATGTGTCCTAGGCTGCCGCTGGCGTTCTGGGCGAGAGGGTGCGAGTGTGGCAGGTGGATTTAAAGCAGCTTGTCGCTCGGCTGTCTGCTGCTCCAGCGTTGAATCTCGTGAGCAATGTAGAAGCTTTCCAAGCTCAGCGTCAACTCTGGTGATTCCTGAACCTCCTTCTGCCTAAACCCCTGTCTCCTGTGCTGCTTATATCCTGAACTTTCCTGTCCACGCCTGTTTCCTTTCTATCTCTTTTCTCTTAGGATTGCCGCAGAGCAAAGTAGTAGGTTGGCAAAATATAGGAGCCTACGGTAAAGATGCCATCTCAAATAAAGTGCAGCCCCATCTCAGCCTGAAGTAAGGGCTGCCTGCCACCTGTGCCCCCATCTCCATTGCCCCCCCCCCCATGTTGTGTGTGGCTTCATGGACCTTGCCAAATGTCATGCCGTCCTCCACGGTCTAGTCCCCACCTGCCTGTTTTATGCGTGTCCCTCACTGATGATGCGTTCTTAAAGTGAAACACCACCTGGACTGCATTCGGACAGTGTTTGTCCTTCAGCCATACCTGCCAACACTCCCATTTTCCCCCCCAGGTTTTTTTTTCTGTATTTTTCTGTATTTCTCCTTCACCCTACCGTTCTATTTCTCCAGGGAAACTCCTGTAATTTGCAGGGCCCTCGAACTTGATTATGAAAAGTTGTCATGCATGGATCCACGAGTTATGTCTGTCTGATGTTGCCCAAGTTGCCAGATTGTCTATGAAACGCAGTCTAGATCCACACCCTACACACAGTTTCAACCTGTCACCGCAACCTGGCAACCCACAGCCCCATTCAAGGGCTGTAGGCAGCTGAATGCTGAATGAATTAGCTAGCTAACTTAGCTGGCGTCAAAATGCCAGGGCAAGTTGGCGTTCCACCAGGGGGGGAGGGACTTTCTTGTCCAACACCCCCCACCCCCCCCAAAGAAAAAAAAAAAAAAAAACTCCCGTGTTTTGAAACCTATATGTTGGCAGGTATGCTTTTGCTATTAGCAGCAGATTTAACCAGGCTTCTCCTTGAAGTGGCCACGCCCCTCCAGCTTAACAAGCATGAGACCCTAAAATGGTAACATTCTCAGCATCACTGTGTGATTTGGGTACAAGTGCATTTAATGTACTTATCACCGTTTTGTCTGTATTTCGCAAGATTGATTACAAAAAGTTTTACTGTTTTTCAGACTTGCAAGTAAATGATGACAAAGGCTGGGATTCCTCTCATTTTAACTTCTCCATGTTTGGATAAAGTGTCGGCTTCCGGCGAGTTGCTGTGAAGTTTTCTCTCCAAATCTGATCCCACTTCTTGTTTTGGATGATCAAGCTGTTGCTGTTAAAGAAATTTTGAATTTTAGTTTCTGTTGGAAAATGGTGTGCAAATGCAGTCTAGTGTAATGCAATGCCCCCGTTATGAATGCATTTTACTTTGCGTTGACTTGACTACTTCTTATGAGGGGGGCACATTCAATCTGTTTAAGGCTGATGCTTTTTTTTCTTTTTAATGAACCTTGTAACATTTATGTATTTAAGGTGCAGATGTGAGAGGGTGTTCAGCTAGTTTTTACTCATTTGTACATTCCTGTTTTGTACATTGTCAGTTCCCTTCCACTCTGCATGTTGCCATAGCACTCTGGTATGTCAGCAGTTTTGACACGCTCTGTCGGTGGGCTTGTTAGTATGTATGAAACAGGACTGTACTTCAGCCACGTGTGCAATGTCAGTCATCCTCTGTCCTCCCTCCGATCTGAAGGCTGCCACCAGACTGTCCATAAAAGATTATTCAACACCTGGGATTTATTTTTTTTTGTAATTAAAGGGGATAAATGAAATCAGTTGTCTTGTGATTGTGTGATTTCAGATCACCACATCGCCGCATATAATCATTCATCTTCTGAAACCACTTGTCCTATTCAGGGTAATGGGGGGGGCAGGGGGGGGTTGGGAGCCTATGCCAGAGGCTACAGGTGCAAGGGAGGGAACAACCCAGGATGGGGTGCCAGCCCATCACAGGGCACACTCACACCTATTGGTAATTTGGCAACTCCAGTTAATCTCAGCATGGTTTTGGGCTCGGGAGGACCCGGAGGAAACACCACAACAACACTGGGAGAACATGCAAACTCCACACACATGGAACCATGGCGGAGACTCAGAGTGTGATCCTAAAGGTGTGAGGTGACAGTGCTAACCACTGCACCACCGTGCCGCCCCCCCCCCAGATCTAATGTTCCTCCAAATTGCTCACTTTGTCTAAGGCTCTCTAGTTCCCCTAACTAGCTTTTTGTAGTCAAATTCTGAATATGTTTCACACAACTAGTAACTAGCCTTTGATTTCAGTATGAAGCACCTAACA
>JAAGVU020000123.1:17122174-17136936 GCA_011763525.2 Mormyrus iriodes | reverse complement strand
GTTCTCCCCAAACGAGCTTGATGGGCCGAATGGCCTCCTCTCGTTTGTACATTTCTTATGTTCTTATGTTCTAACAGCCAAGGTCAGCCAGTAAAGCCCACATTAGGCAGGTTCATTTGCTTTATTTTGAGTAAACAATTCATAAGTCAAAGAATGAAGAACTATGCAAATGTAAGGTAAGTCTGTATTTACAGTGGGTTGCCACAATGTATTTCTTCATTCAGAATGCCCTGATAGTACTGCCCTGAAATGAATACTAACAATGGCATGACTAAAAAGCCTTCTCCGGGCACCTGTGGCTGGCTCCGCCCCTCTGTCCCCCAGGAGAGAGAGCCACCGTCCTTCTTCGCCTGAAAGTGCTCCTGCTGCAGCTGAAACAACCAGAGAAGAGTGTATCCTGTCGGTTAACGGTCTTAAAGCTGGATAGTTCCGTCTGCTGTGCGGCTGTGAGCTGCTGCAGCGAGAGCCGCCGATGCTGGCTGAGGTCTGGATGTGACGCTCTGCAGCTAACCTGGGTCTCGTGATTTCCTGCTGCCACCTTCTGATCTTCTGTTCATTCAAGATGGCAGTAAGGTCCTGCTTGTACACGTCCCTGTAAATGTCTGACTGGCGTTTCACGTGGTGGTCTCTATCCTCTGCCACACTGGTATACAAAAATGACACCCTACAAATCACACTTTTCTTGACAGATCTCCAAATTAACAGGGGATTAAACTGGAATTCATTCATCTCTGTGTATGTGTGCGCAAATTTTATTATATCCAGATTAGTTGCATAAACAAGCCATTCTACGGTTATACACCTAAAGATAGAAATGCACATTAAACATTTCAATGGATCACGTGGCGAGTGAAGCTGCTCACCCAAATCTCTTCCCCATAACTGTTTGGAGGAATTTTCGAGCTGAAATTTGGCCCAGCACCTTCCTATAGCTGTTGGTAAAGATGGCATCCGCGTGCCTGCTGGTTCTGTCAAAGGGGGCAAGCAGAAGGCATTGCATTATTCTCTCTAACATGGCGTTTCAAACTCATGAGGAGGGAATGTTTATGCCATAAAGGAAATGATCAGGCTTTACAGTTTTGATGATGATATTTTCCAATCTCTGCTGTTCTCATCATCCAGACAGGCTTGACAATGAAATCATATTAAAATAATGAACTCGCAAGAGATGGTGTAGCTTTTGTATTTTAGCTGCTGAAAGGTTGAGTGTATCACTAACCGGTGGTCAAATGCTTGTTTGGTCCTGCCTTCGGTGTGAGGCAGCTGATTGGGGACCATCGCGGACGAGCTGACCAAGAACGAAGAAGTCAGAGCCCTCTGGTCAAATCTGGAACAAATGAATTTGCACAGTATCAATGTCCAACCATCCATTCATCCAATTTCTGTAACCGCTTGCCCTACACAGGGTTGTGAGGGGTCCAGAGCCTATCCCAGAGGCTACAGGTAAAAGGCAGGGAACAACCCAGGATGGGGCACCAAACCATCGCAGGGCACCAGTATTAATATATCTCTATGAAAGTGGAACTGCATTGCACTAAAAACTCCTTCCATCCATCCATTCATCCCTGTATGTCAAGGTCACACATTTCACATTCAAAATATTTTACAAGACCTTTTGTGTATTTTTCCATTACCTAGCATTGTCTAGCACTTTTTGCACTGACACATCAAGCTTATTGGACAGATCAGTCTATCAACCATTTGACGGCCCGCAGTCTTTTTTGTTTAGTGAAGTGTCCATGGTAACAGAGGGAGGGGGCTCACCGAAGAGCTGAGAACATGGCAAATAAAAACCCGCTGCAAAATTGCATTTCTTTTCATGCACTTTCTTAAAATTCAGAAGCCTACATCTCCGCTTTCCATGGGTTCATTAAATCGGAGATGTTGGGTGAAAAAACCTTGTGCTTCTGTATTTGCTTGCCTGCACAAAGCAGGAAGCTGACAGCTCTGTGCGATTGGAGCCCGTGAGGTTAGGCTGTAATTCAGGGTTCAGGCCCGTGTAATTGCTTAAGGCTCTGCTTTAAACAGCCCGAGACAATGAGGTCACACTTTGGCGATGTCAGAAAGTCAAGAGGTGCCCACTTTCTTTGCCACCTTGGTATGTTAATGAGCTGAGAAGTGATAAAAGGCAGGCTCGTCAGAATTATTTTTAAATATGATTCAGAATGTTTTGATGGACTGTAACCTAAATTTCCCAGTGTAGTGGTATAAATGGGCTTTTTAGCCACAATTTCAAAAGCTTCTTGTTTAAATTATATGTCTATTGGACTTTTTTAGGAACCCGTCACTGGATGCTGACCTAAAAGGCGACATCTTCTTTTCAGAAAACTTGCAAAATATGGTCCAGCAATGGGAAAGTTAGTTAATGATTCGTTTGTCAAAGTTTTACTTACTACACATAAAACGGCAGGGTTAGCAGCATGTCAGTCTGAAACATTGTTAACATATATATTAAAATGTGTAGAACATACCTAAGACCAGGGTAGAATGTGAAACAGGCTGTAGGCATTGCCAGGCAGCACAACATCAACAACGTAGCTTTATCCATTATCATCAATGGTACTAAAAAGAGCAAAAAACAATATACTTATACTTCAGGGTAAACCGACAGCACTAGTGTAACAGGGCATCCAATTTAGCTAATTGGGCAGGATGCTGTATAGTAAAGTTGAAAGCATTGTTTTCACAGACAAAAGGAATTCAGAGAAGACAGAAAACCACACCAGCTAATTAACCACTCGTCACATCTGTCACGTCCTCTATATGAGGTCAAAAAATGCAAAAGGTCATAATATTCCAGATGCCTAGTAGATGTGTGTATATATATATATATATATATATATATATATATATATATACACACACACACATACATACACACACACACACACAAACACCAGCAACCACTTTTGATATGGATTTATATTCTTACATAATAGACATAATTCTTACGAAACCAGCTATTTTACTTCCACAGTTTTAAAGTAGAAAGGAAGAGAAGGACAGCAGGAGGTTAATAAGTTTTTTCAGCGCTTACCCCAGTACTTTGACTTTTGAGAATACACTGTTACTCTGTGTTACGGAGATCACGCTAGTCCACAGCAGCCCATATAGATGGATCTCATCCTCACACACTCTTCCCTCCAGCTGAAGGTTGCAGCACTAATCTCTGCAACCAGAGAGAATCTAAAGGAGTTTGATTCATGGTCTCACCTCGCCTTTTAAATCGTCTAATTACAGAAGCGCAGTGACATCACACATGGACTTTCTCACCTTCACAGCAAATGCTTCAATCGCCATTTCACACTCTGTCTCATACAAGTATATGTCATTAATAAGGCGACATACATCTTCCTTCCTCCACCTTAATTTACAGAATGCCAGGTCTGAGCATAATGTGGACTCAGAAAAAAGTTGTAGGTAAGCGTTCTTTAGGTAAGGTTTCTAAGTTTTGGTGACGCTAGTAAAACAAAGTGCACATTTAAAATAAAACCCAATTAAATTCTACTGATTACAGTAGAACTATACTATAAGTACTGATTACAATATTTTACATCGGTTATTGAAAAATGTTCACATTTCTATTGCACTGGCTTAGGTCAGTATTATATATTATAATATAATATACTGCATTCCTAAATAGTGAATTCACCGTGGTGCTATCATCCATTGGCCAGACCCAATAACATCTGATCTATCCATCCACCCGTCCTCCAACCAGGGCATGGTCGAGAGGACATCTGATCTAATATGAACTATATCGATACTAGTAAGTAGCACTTCTACAGTAAATAACTTAGAGAAACCCGGAACTCAGTCTCGTCGTTCCACGCATCACTCCGGAATGTATTCGGGTCGTACAGCAGAACCTATTTCTTACGGAAGATTTATACAGACGGACACGAAAAGTGCAGTTTGACAGCTACATCGCATGATTGAGTAACATCTGCTTTAAAAAGAACAAAAAGTTATAGCACAGAATAAAAACTTTAATATGGCGGTAGCATATTGGAATCGTTTGGATTACAGTAATATTACTGAATTACTTCAGCAGCTGAAAAGTTTTCTGCTCATATAAGGAAATCAAAATAGCCATACAGAAATTTAGAGTCAGTTAGTAATACCTATCACTTTATAACATTTTGAATAAATATGAATAAAACGTACTGTGTAAGACCTTTAATGAGCATACTACAACAGCGGTTTGTAGGATTGCCCGTAAAGCGAAGGTATTGTTGCTCGCCAACGAAAGAGATCAGAGCAAATAATAGCAATAATTTCCAGACTAAACTAGCAACCGGCCCAAAATTACAGGATTTTATAAAGAATGATTCGATAAAGGAAAATCCGTCTGAAAATCAACAACAACTAGAGGACATGCCTGCCTATCTTGCAGAGGACCCGCACATGGGGAATTCAAGGAAAGGTTGGCCATTATTTTCTGACCCTAACTGAGACATAGTACACACTATTAGTACTTAATAGTTGTGTTTATCAAGCCCTCTGTAATTGTTCAGAACCAAACGAATCGTTTCAGTGTACTTCGAAACCTACGGCTGTCAGATGAATGTGAACGATACAGAGATTGCCTGGTCCTTTTTGCAGAGGAAAGGGTATCGGCGCACAAGCGAGCTTTCCCAGGTAGCCGAAGACCTATGATAGCCCTGTATTGCATGGTTGTTTTTAAGGCTCTTTTATAAATTAAAAAAATTATTCTCTTGCAGGCAGATGCGGTCCTTCTGGTAACTTGTTCTGTAAGGTAAAACGTAATATATTATTGCTCTTGCCGAAGAAATGTGTCACCCAGAGTGCATACATATCTTTCCAAAGTAATTGCTTTGTGTTTTCTTGGTATTTTCAGGGAGAAGGCAGAGCAGACCATTTGGAACAGATTGCAACAGCTTGCAGCCGAGAAAAAGAGACGGCCAAAGTCTTACACTCCATTGAAAATTGGGATTTTAGGTGACTGAATTGCTTGTTGACAAGATCACCCACCTTAGGAGATGCCAGAATAACCAAGTTTATTTTAGGCGTATGTTTCCTGCATAATTAACACTTTTGTTAAGTGTACTCATCTGTGTGTCAAAACTGTGTGTGTGTCCAGGCTGCATGGCAGAGAGGCTGAAAACTGAGCTTCTGGAGCGGGAGAAGCTGGTGGACATTGTGGTTGGCCCAGATGCGTATCGGGACCTGCCTCGCCTCCTCTCCCTGGCTCATGGCGGTCAGAGGGGCAGCAATGTGCTTCTCTCTCTGGAGGAGACTTACGCCGATGTCATGCCTGTCCATCATGTCGGTCAGGGTCACAGTGCCTTTGTGTGAGTATAGCACTGTTGCAGTACGGTTACTCTAACACTTACTGTTTATTTGAACTTTTCTGCTCCATTGCAGTTAGTCACTATGCCTCGAATTTTGTTGGTGGCCCTGCTCCAGCTCCATCATGCGTGGCTGTGACAACATGTGCAGCTACTGCATCGTGCCATTCACGCGCGGCCGGGAGAGGAGTCGACCCGCCTCCTCCATCCTGCAGGAAGTGCGCATTCTCTCCGAGCAGGTACGTGCGAGAAAACCAGTGCGCCTTTTACGAAAGTAATATAACCTGCATGAGTTCTATGAAAAAAACGTCAGTATGAAGAGATGAACCATAAAACTGTGAATCGTAGACCTGTATGTACATTGCTTCATATAAAAAATGTAATAATTCTAATAGTAAATGTTCCTGTCCTGCCAGAAGAACGTGCCCCTTTCGTGATGTACATGCAGGCGTTTGTAAGTAAGTGTGTTTTGTCAGATTTGTCATTCCCCCACAGGGGGTGAAGGAGGTGACACTGCTGGGTCAGAATGTGAACAGCTACAGGGACACGTCAGAGCTGCGGTTCTGCGGGCCGGAACCAGCCCCGCTTAGCCGTGGCTTCAGCACGGTGTACCGGCCTCGCCCAGGCGGGCTAAGTTTTGCAGACCTACTGGACAGGGTGTCCCTCATTGATCCGGACATGAGGATCCGATTCACTTCCCCACACCCCAAGGATTTCCCAGATGAGGTATGCCGATTGCTTTCAGCGCATTAAACCACAACTACTTGGGTGTGTTTTATTGCAAACCTGCATTCCTATGTGTTTATCTTTTTTGTTGTATTTTTTTGCAGGTTCTGCAGCTGATTCAAGAGAGGGGGAACATTTGCAGGCAACTGCACTTACCAGCACAGAGTGGCAGCAGTCAAGTGCTGCAGGCCATGCGACGAGGGTAAGGACTTGCTTCTTCTGTGCCCCCCCCCCCCACTTTTTCAGTTGGTTAAACAGCTGGAAGGTCAATGGATAAAACAGTCTGAGGTGTATTTTAGTTGTATAATTTAAATTTTGTGAAATATGAATGCTAAATAAACTTATTTGTATATGTTTAACCATGACAGCTACACAAGAGAAGCCTACCTGGAGCTTGTAGCAAACATACGGAGAATAATCCCAGGTACTCCTCCCCCACTTAATGTTTTGGGCTAATGTTGGCAAGAGCAGCTCAGTTTTTAGACGTAGGATGACTTCAGGTAGATTCTTGTGAGGGTGAGCTTTTATGGTGGCCTTTGAAAGTGTCTAAGCTGCACGGCAAAAGTTCCATGCTGAGTATTGAGGTAACTCCAGGCTGCGTCCATGCTGTGTAAGCTCTGTAATGACTAGAGTGTGAGAATCTGCTCTGAAATGGCCCCTTGTGCTTCTCACGGCAGGGGTGAGCCTTAGCAGTGACTTCATCGCTGGCTTCTGTGGGGAGACGGAGGAGGACCACCAGCAGACGCTCTCCTTGCTGAGGGAGGTGCGCTACCAGACAGCTTTCCTGTTTGCCTACAGCATGAGGAAGGTCAGCATCTCTCAGACTCATGACCACATGAACTGTTTGCTTTAATTACTAAGAGCATTGGTTAGTTCAGTTAAAAGAACGTGGTGAATATGTGGTGAACTCCTTCTTTGTGTCTGATTTTTTTTAGTATCACCTGTTCATTGTCTTATTGTACTTTCCATACAGGGAATACATATCATTTTGGGACTGGTCTGTCGCTGCTGCAGCTACTCATCTTCTTAGCACGATTACTTAAAAAGTATTTGTCGGATCTTTTTCAAACTTCAGCAATACACAGCTTTGTATAGGAGAAGCTCTGGAACTGATTTTATTTTGAACCAAATATCACCAAAACTGAAGCAATGCTGCTTAATGGCAGCAATTGTAAGAATGAAAGCACGAGGCACTTGACCTTGTGAACGTGATAATTCAAAAAGTATTTGATGGATCTTATTGCCACTTCAGAAAAACATTATATGGATGAAACATCATATGGTTTTATTTTGAGATAAATTGCACTAAAACTGAAGCAGTAGAACTAGGTGGAAGCAAAGAAAGGTGTTGTGAAGAGATTAACTGTAAAAGTGTTTGATGGATTTTTTCAAGCTTCCCAGGAACAGTGCATAAGTGATGATGTGGGGCCTATTTCATTTTGAGAAAAATCGCACCAAAATGTCACTTAATGGTGGCTCAGGAAAGAAACGATCTGGTGAACCGGTTTACACTGAGACAAGTCAACAGAGTAAAGTTTCACAAAGTTTTTTAGAGAAGAGCAGGGATGATTTGGGGGTGGGGGGGTAAAGAGGCTGTCTGGGGAATACGTCCTTCCAACAGCATCTTGTTTTTACTTGTAAATGCCATAGTATTAAAGTTGTTGGATGAGAAAGTGGTGAAAATATGGCAGGAACCAGTTATATTTACTGGTTATAGTTTTTCTTTATTCTTTTTTTTTATATATATTTTCCATTCAGAAAACCCATGCCTTCCACCGTCTCCAGGATGATGTGCCTGTGGAGGTGAAACAGCGCCGTCTAGAGGAGTTGATTAGGGTTTTCAGAGAGGAAGCAGTGCGGGTCAATGCTAGCCTGATTGGAAGCACACAGCTTATCCTAGTGGAGGGAGTAAGTACTGCAAGCACTGTTTCAGGCACATAAATGTGTCATTGTTTCTGGGTGAAGGGGTCAGTGTTTATTTTTGTATATAACCTTAATTTTCCAGGAGAGTAAAAGGTCCTCACAGGACTTGTGTGGGAGGAATGAGGGGAACATGAAAGTGATCTTTCCGCGGGACAATGTTCCCCTGCATAATGATGACAGCCACACTGCTCCCATCAATCCTGGTGGTTATGTGCTCGTCAAGGTATGATTTGCTTTTGTTCATTTTAGCTGTATGATAGCGGTGTGAGTCGTTCCACACAGAAAGTGTAGAGTTACCTGTGGAGTGGCCCACATGTTTTGCGGCGCTTTCCTTCCAGATCACGTCTGCCAGCTCTCAGAGCCTGAGAGGTTATGCCATGAGCCACACGTCCCTCAGCTCTTTGGGGAGGTATCCACCGCAGGGCTGTCAGGAAGGGAAGATGGCTGCCTCCTGACCACTGTCCAGGCCTCTCCTATCTGTCTCTTAGATGTTCATGCTACTGATACAAATAAATAAATACTGTATCACCGTCATATTGGTATTCTTAATGTTAACAGTGATAGGGAATGTGGTAATGAATGTTAGACAAAAACAGAATTTCATATATATTTGAACTGTCATGATTATTCCATTATTACAAAGCTTCGATTTAAAATTTTCCTTCTGGATTACTTGGCAACATGGCAGAAGGAAGGTGGAACAGGGTCCAAATAAAAAGCGAAAACATCAGCTGTGTTGAAGAAAACCACATCTAAAGTAAACGAGAATGCAGCTGTATGTCAGTATCCCAAAGCAGAAAAATATCAGCACAGCGTGATTACAATGCAAATAAAAGATGATTTTCAGGTTTGACAGACTCACCCACTAATGTGAGGCTAGCCATTTAGCATCTCAGAGTAGCCTGGCCTTTGTTATCACTTTAAATTAAATCATTTTGCTTAATTTACTTTCTATGATTCCTTGTATGTCAAAATTGCCGCTAAAACAAAGATTAGACCTGTCACTTAGCCACATTAACTTACAAAAGCCGGTACATAAGAACCATGTTATATAATTTTTTTGTGAACTTAGGATTGAACAATATCCATCCATCCATCTTCTGTAACCACTTATCCTATTCAGGGTCGCAGGGGGTCCGGAGTCTATGGGCACAAGGCGGGGAACAACCCAGAAAGTGGCGCCAACTCATCACAGGACACACACACACATGCACACCTATGGGAAACTTGGCAACTCCAGTTAACCTCGGCATATTGTTGGATTGTGTAGGGAGATCCACAGGACCCAGAGGAAACCCCATGATGTCACAGGGAGAGCATGCAAACTCCATTCACAGAGCTATGGTAGATACTCGAACGCTGGTCCCAGACATGGGAAGTAACTGTTAATTGCTGTGCCGCTCTTTGTCAGTTTGTGAAATTTCTTCCCTGCTAGATATTCCATAATCAACTATAAGTGGTATCATTGTAAATTGGATCCTTTAAGGAACAAAAATAAATTCAGCCATGAAGTGGCAGACCATGTAAAGTAACAGAGTGGGGTCGCCGAGTGCTGAGGTGCATAGTGTGTAAAAGCCGCCAATGCACTTAACTCAATAACTGCAGAGTTCCAAACTTGGCTGAGCTTAGCCTTAGAGATAAGGTGAGGAGCTCGGACATTCAGAGGAACTCAAAGTAGAGATGCTGCTCCTCTGCATCAAAAGGAGTCTTCTGAGGTGGGTCGGGGATCTATCTAGGATGCCTCCTGGGCGGCTCCCTGGGGAGGTGTTTTGGCCATGTCCAACTAGGAGGAGGCCCTGGGGCAGACTCAGGACACGTTGGAGAGATTATGTCTCTAGGCTGGCCTGGGAATGCCTTGGTATTCTCCTGGTGGAGCTGGAGATAGTAACTAGTGAGAGGGAGGGTATTCCTTCTTAGACTGCTGCCCCCACAACCTGACCCCGGATAAGCAGCAGATTATGGATGGATGGATGGATGTATAGATGGATAACTTTGCCAGTTTTAATTCTAGCTAACATATGTTAGCTCATTTACATAGCATGGAAAACCTTAGCTTCT
This sequence comes from Mormyrus iriodes, assembly GCA_011763525.2. NCBI lineage: Eukaryota > Metazoa > Chordata > Actinopteri > Osteoglossiformes > Mormyridae > Mormyrus > Mormyrus iriodes. The sequence goes on along the minus strand of JAAGVU020000123.1, from coordinate 17,126,917 downwards.
AAGCAGATACGGTGAGACTCCTGCATCTGCTGTTTTAGTAACCGTGGTTTGTTACCCCTTGTTAACTCTGGTCCAAGAAAAGTTCAATTCCAGAAATGATTCATAAGTTTCAAATATGTGCCAAGCAAGTACAGGCTATAAGCCAGTGAGTACCCACAATAGGCTAAGAATTATTTAAACAGATTTTTCTCATTACACATTATGTTCAGGTACAATATACAATATTCTATAATAATATGTGGAAGAGTAGCCTGTATTTTTTCATCCTTTATGGGGTATAACAAGTATGATAATCAATTCATTATTTTTTCTATCCCTTGATACCTGATATTTTTCATTGCTGTATCATCTCTTAAGAATTAGGCTAAAACGTCAGAAGCCCTTTCATTCATTCATTCATTCAAGAGAGTACAGTACTGTAAATAATGTACAATGTCCTTTATTATTACTGTTGATGATGGCTTACTGTGCATAATTCATCAATTAAACTTTACCATATATAAGTACATGAAAATCACGATATATATGGGGTGCGAGGATGGTTCGCTATTATACAATTAACTGGCCCATGGATGTGGAATTTGGCTTAAATAAACATCACCACCCACTATTAAAGCCCCAGTGTTCTGTAATCCCCAGTCCTGTCTCATGCCTCCTAAGCTCCCCACTCCTTTGCTTGCTCCCATTCCTCCTGGTCTTGTCCCCTTAGTTCCTCCACCCTTGAACCACAGACTCCTTGGTCCCAGTTTCATATCCCAGTTTCTTTTCCTCCTCATGTATCATGTCTTGTCTCTAGTCCGTGTGACTCAAGTCCCCTAATCCTGCCTGTTATTCCCCATTTTGATGGCCCTGAGGCAGCTTCTTGTGTTGGGCCCGATGGTACTGGTTCCCTTTTTGTATTCCATCCTTGTCCAGTCTTTCCTGTTCCCTGGATTTCCTTGATTTGTGGTTATCTTGTCCTGTTCCTGTTTCTTGTTCCCTGTCCTGTGTCCCAGTCATGTGCTGTAACATAATTGTGACTTCTCCTAGCACATGATAAGACCTTACGGTAATTTGAATTTATGGTAATCGTTGGGGAATTATCGTAATTCTTTGGTGCAGTGAAACTGTCTCTTCAATACCCGGCCCCTCCATGAAACTTGGTACTAAGTCACCCAAGCTGGCCGTTCAGACTTTGATACTGTCCTGAATAATAGTGATGTTGATTAGACTACTAATGGCCAAATCAAAGGAGCCACTGTCTTGTGTGTAATGCAACTGTAATGCAAAGCAATGCAATTGGTCTGCTGTGCAACTGTGCTGCGAAGAGGCTCAAATTACAGATTCCGGGGGAAAAAACATTTGGGGTTCATTCGGGCCAGACCCTAAATGTATGTCTGAATAAACAAACTGAAATATATTTTTATATATTGTAAAAATGTTTCTGAAAAATATCTGTGAATAATGTAACAAATATAGAAAAGCACAGTGAGACTGATGGATGTAGAAAATGAGCTATTGTAAGTTGAGAAGTCAGATATATACACCGGATTCAGAAAGTACTTTTCATTTCATTCAAATTCTGTTATGTTGCAGCCTTGCAGCTAAACCATTCAGGCTCATTTTCTCTCCTCATCAATCTACGCTCAAGAAGACATCATGCCAAATTGAAAGCAGAATTTTAGAAATGTTTATAATTTATTCTTTAAAAATCTGGCCAGCAGATGTCGCTGGTGTTCGAGTCATTCATGATTATGACCGGAGTCTGAATAGTTCTAAGCGTATTGTTTGAGCTCTTTATATTTGTTAATCACTCCCACTTGTGTCTTCTTGTTCCCAGACCCAGTGTTTGGTTGATTAGCTATAGCCTGCATCTGTCCCTTGTTGAAGCCCTTGTTATATGTATTTAAATGCCTGTCCTTACTCTGTTCTCCAGTCAGTCATGTATTTGTATTTGTTGTGTTTTGCTCCATGCTTTGCTGTATTTGTTGTTTTGCTGTCTTTCTCCTCTTCCTGTCTTTGTTTTGACCCCTCATGGTCCCTCTTGTTTCATGTTTGAGTTCTATTCTAATAAAGTTTCCTATATGTCAGTGAGTCGTAACTTGGGTCATCGCTTGTCGTTTCCTCCTTCGCACGCCATAACACTCTAATGTTTTTAAATTAGTTTGAAGATAGACTCACATTATGCAACTTCATTGTCAAAACTGGAGTAGTTAAACAGTTTTGTTATGTTACTGTTTATTTCTGTACTAAGAATATTTCATCAAATCCAGGGCAAGAGGTGCAAAAAAAAAATGAGCAAAAAATGTACATCTTATCATTGAAATTGATTGCTTATTGGGGGTTAGATGCAATAAAGCTGAAAGATTTAAAAACAGTTCATGTATTTATATTACAGATTTTTGGCTGTCCATTTGGGGAAAATAGTTAAAAAAAAATCATCATTCAGAGCAACAAACGATATTTTAATATGCTTAAAAACTTAAGGTAATGCCATTTTCTCTACACAAAAAAACAATCTATTTCACCAAAACGTTTATTTTGAAAAATTCTCAAATTCTTGAGAATGACACATATTTTAATATTTGTTTATTGATTTAACAATCTTGTTATGTACATATTATTCATTTCCAACAAAAAACTACTTGCAAGCAAGTATAAGGTGAATTTCAATGCTTTCCAAAAGGCTCGATGAACAGATGGCAATGTGAAAAGAGAGGGCATTGTATCATAAGTAGGGATGTAATTTCTTTATTTTTAATCACACACATCTTAGCGATTAATGGCACATACCACCTGTACATATAATTGCATGTACTAAACAAGCAAATCAAAACCCTATTCAATCCCGACCGCGTGATGGATTTTAAATCTTAAATGCATTTGGGAAGTGGTCTGACAGCCACTGAAGGTACGCTCTTTAACATTAAAGATCTTAAGATTTTAAGGGATAAGCCTTCAATCGAATAAAACAAATATTGCAAATTACAGTATATTTATCCTATGCATGCCTCCCTCTGATCTTTTTTTAATATGAAATAACCCAGGTAACGTTAGATTCCCAGTTAAACGCTAACTCGGTGTTCTGATTTTAGCTCAGAATTACGGGATTCATGTTGTGAATATTCAAGAGTTTCATGTTGTTTACAGCCAGGAAGGAATATTATAGGACTGTATTAAAATCTATGCTCAGATTATTCTCCCATTTGGATAATATAATACTGCACGTGTTAATGCGATAAAAAGAAATAATTATGCTTTATGTCTAAAATTAACATGTTAACATGTTAACGCCGTAAATTACCCAGCCCTAATTTAAAATAAAAGGAAATACATTGGTTGTGCTACATACGTTTATAACCTGAACGGCTTCTGCAGACCAAAAACAAACAAATCAAAGCTGGAAGCAAAAGAAGTGCAACCAATACAACCACCAAAACGATGATCGTGGAATTATCAGAGGAACCTGTCAGCAGATTAGATGTGGCACCATGAGCCAAAGGGCAGATCTGTAAAGGAAAGCAGTAGATCAATGACAAAATAATTTCCACTGTGGAAATAAAAATGAAGTTTATGGCATTATCGATAGTCACCTGATTCTCTAAATATCTGCGCAATCTTTCATGAAAGAACCATGAAATACGGTTGTACAACCAACTGGGAAAGAAAAACAAATGGCACTATATTTATAACATACATAATTTCATATAGAATGTACACATATGCAACATATTTCCTGTTGCACTGAAGTGCCGTCTGGTAATTCCAGGCACTGGTAAATTTATTCCTAATTTGCTGTAACATAACAGTGACTTCAGCCAGCACATGATAAGACACTGGAGGATTTATGGCTATCTTTGAAGAAGTTTTTGTAATTCATTGCGTCAGTGAAACTATCTGTTCGATATCCATACCTGGCCCCTCCACAAATGTCGATACTGAAGTCACTCAAGCTGGCTGTGCAATCTTTGATACTATCCTGAATAATGGTGATGTTGATTTGACCACTCAAGGCCAAATCAAAGGAGCCACTGTCTTGTCTGCAGGGAGCAGTGTCAGAAAGTGTTATTCTCATCCTACTTGAAAAAAAAGCTTGTCCACACAAAGAAGACTGCAGTGACACTCACATGAACCTGAGGTATTTGACATGCCAGTCTCCATGCAGACTGATGAAGGCATTGCCACTGGACAGACTGATGCCAGTGCCAAGGCCTAGGCCCAGAGAGGACTGCGGCAGGCCCAAGTCTGTGATATTCATACTAGAGGAGGAAACACACCGGTACACACTGTGATTAAAACAGGAGCCTGCAGTATTGCCTGATAACAACAGACTGGTTGCAAAGTATTACAATTAGTCTGCTGTGCAACTGTGCTGCTAAGAGGCTCAATGTTCAGATTCTGGGGGATAAAATATTTGGGTATACTTCAGGTCAGACCCTAAATGTATGTTTGAATAAGAAAACCAAGGTATACTTTTAAAATGTGTTGTAAAAATGTTTCTGAAATAATGTAACAAATGTCGAAAAGTCAGATAAATGGTACATAGATTAAATTTTATGGTAAACCATAGTATATTTGTTTAAAAAGGTCACACAGATGGTTATATGGATATGCAGGAGGATGTCTCCCTACCCTGAGAGTCTGTACTCAATGTTGCCAATGGGAGAAACCTCCTGAGATCCAGACGTATCAGGGATGCTGACAGACTTCAGCTTCTCCTGCAGATATGCAATTCCAATTTGTCGGCCTGCAGACATACCAGAA
>JAAGVU020000123.1:17055030-17113518 GCA_011763525.2 Mormyrus iriodes | reverse complement strand
GTTCTCCCCAAACGAGCTTGATGGGCCGAATGGCCTCCTCTCGTTTGTACATTTCTTATGTTCTTATGTTCTTAAATAGTACAATGGATAAGTAATATGTGGTGGTGTGGTGTGTGGCAGGGGGTTGACTGTCCGTAATATGAACCCTTTTGATTCACTAGTTCCTGATTCATGGTTATCACATTGGGACAAAAACTGTTCTTAAGTCTGGCAGTCGTCGTTCTGACTGCCCTGTACCTTCAACAGGATGGCAGCAGTTCGAACAAATGGTGTGCAGGGTTTGATGTGCCACCTAGGATGGTCTTGGCTCTGCGAGGACAGTGAGAGGTCAGTCAGTCTGGCAGGGAAGATAGTAGAGTGCCAGTACTCTTCTCTGCATTCCTGATGATTCACTAGAGAGCAATTTTGTCTGCTGCAGTGCAGTTACCAAACCAGGTGGTTATGTTATTGATCAAAATGCTTTTGATTAAGCCACGGTTAAAGGATACTAGTAACTGCTGGTCCAAGCTGACTGTCCTTAGTGTACGCAGGAAGTACAGCCTCAGTTGTGCTTTCTTTATCAGTGTGCTTTGGACCATGAGAAGTTTTCTGTAATATGGGTCCCCAGGAGTTTGAATCTGGAGACTTATTTCAATATTCACTGCGACTCCATTGATATTAATGGGAGAGGGGTCGATGTGTCTTCAACTGAAGTCAATAATGAGCTTTTTGGTCTTGACAGCCTTTAGTGCCAGATTGTTTTCTGAAGACCATGTCAACAGCCTGTGGACCTCATCTCTGTAGGCTGACTTGTTGCCGTCTGTGATCAGCTGCCACTCCTGTTGTGTCATCTGCGAACTTCACAGTAGTGTTTGTGATGTGGGCTGGAACACAGTAGTGGGTATAGAGACCATAGGAGAGCAAGCTGAGCACATGGCCCTGGGGTGCACCGGTGTGAGGTGTAAGGGTGGATGAACGGTGGGGGCCCAGTCTCACAGTCTGGGGGCAGTTGGTTAGAAAGTCATAGTTCCATGCACAGAAGGGTTGGCTAAGACCCAGCTCACAGAGGTTGCTGTACACCCGGGACGGTATGATGGTGTTAAACGAGGATCTGTAATCAATGAAAAGCATCCTCACATATCACGCTGGGTGTTCAAAATCGGTGAGAGCCATATGCAGAAAGATGATGATGACATTGGTATTGATATTGGTGCTTGTTCAGGGCGTTTGGAATTGTGAATTTGAAAGTACCAGCCTCGCCAAACATTTGGAAATAATGGGGGTGAGTGCAACCGGTCCAAAGTCTTTCAGGATGATAGTGGTGGATTTGAGACAGGTGGGGACAGTGGCCAGTGATAAGGAGAGGTTGAAGTGGATGTGAATACTGCTGCTAATTGGTCTGCGCAGCTGAGCACAAAGCTTGGAGTCAGAGTGCAATGTCAGCCATTCACCAGCCCTCCCGCCACATACACATACACCCCAGGGGCAGTTTTTGGGGTCAAGGGTCTTGCTCAAACATTCTGCTGCCCATGGGATTTGGATCAGTGACCATCAAATCACAGAAACATCCCTCCCAAGATTTGTCAAGATTTCAGTTTATCACAATTTAAGTAGTAGAAAATTCTCCACTGTGTTATTCATGGATGAATGTATTTAGCTGCAATGTCATGACAGTCGCTGTGTTCTCCTGATTAACTGAGCTGTAGAGGTGTGTCTGTGAACTCAGCTTTGACACTGATTTCATTATTTAAATCCAACATTAGAATTTGTATATATAATAAAACATAAAGTGGATTGGGTGATGAATTTTATAACAATTTGCTACAAAATGCTATGAAATTGCCAAAGACAAAAAAGGAATTTACTAGTCTAAAGCAGAAATGAAATGAGTACTTTTACGTGTAACTTACAATGAACAAAATTAAAACTACACCAGTTAGATTTGCCCATTCCCATAGCCTAAGGGATAAGCCTTAAAACCACTTCGGTGACTTTGTCACCGCCACCTGCATGCTTGATCTTTGAAGAACGGCACATACACAGATATTGGTGAGCGACTCAGATCTGATGAGGTCAAAGATGTATGCAACTGGATGCTACAGTGGAGTTATACAGTGAACATGGCATTAGGAATGAAAAAAAGGAGAACTTCTTAACATTCGTTATATAAAGCAATATAAAGCAAGTATAATGGGTTGTCTGTTAATGTTCCTTGTCAGAATTCAGGTACAATACAACAAGAACAATTGTGACACTCTGAAATATAAACAATATAGGTAAACACTCACATTTACCATAAAACATATAACTCAAATTCTTCGCACCTTATTATGCCCGGAGTTAGGATTCATTACTTCATATTACAGTAAAATCCCTCGTTAATCTAGACTGCTGCTATTCATCATACTGGAATAATATGCTTACCTCATTATGCTGGTGAACAGTGAGTGCTGATAGGTTTGCCTATATATAATATTCCCCCAAAGGTAGGGAAGGAAAAATGTAATAATTGACTTTTGAGGATTTCTTAAGATTTATGGTCTAAAAAAATAGCATAATAGACAAAAATGAAATGAAATGAAACTAGGAAAATTTTCTTGAGGCTTTTTTGGATTTATCCCTAACGTGATCTTGTGCTAGTACGATTGGGTTGGGCACCATACAGTATGTGAATAACCATAAGGGTGTCATAAAGATTCTGTGACTTTGTCTGGCAGTGGAAGATAGGCCTAACTACCATGTAGTTTTTTGAAAGTTATATAAGGGTTATGGGGCAACACTTCATTCAGAGCTGACCAACACTTGACCATGCTGTGCTACAGAGAGCCAAATTGCACATGCTGCAGAGGTGAAGCAAAGAGCTGGTTGGGGGATGCGTCGACCTCTGAATCCTGCAGCCACCATCTGCTTCTTGTACCTGGAGTTCAGGGCAGGGCTTTTATCAAGAGGTGCTTGATGACCTCCACAGGGAAGGCCTTAGCATTCCATCTCCCTACAGGACCCTCTGCAGTGCCTTGTGACTCACTGTCAAGCGGGTGGTGTCTCTTAGATAGAGTGAAGAGTGTTGGATATAGATACAGTACTGCTTAGTGAGGCATGACCTCAGTGTTTCATTTTATGACTCAACATCCTAGACTCTTCAGTTGAATTCCATACTTTATAACACTGTTCCTTGGTCTTTACCAGTCTCTGCATCTGAGCTGCTATTCCTTGTGAGGTATACACGCCACCTGAAACGTTATCTTTCACATTTGCCAACTTTTGAAATGAATCTTGTGTCCCCTCAATGGCTTGTCCCCTGTTCCGAGGTTAACAGCCTTGCCCTTTCCATCATGTGTCTGGAATCTGGCATCCGAGGTAAAAACATGTCCATGCTGTCTCTAGAAGTAAAAACGCAAAGGAGCGTAGCCTGTGTGCCCTGTCCCTTCACATTACTGTCGCAGCAGAAAATCCCTCCTGGGCTTCAGGACTGTGACCACCTGCCTCAGCGCCTGTGCTCTGTCTCCTGAGTGATTATATGCCTGTTTCTACGTCGCACATGTTTAAAAACAGTTAAAGAACAGGTTCGAAACAGGAACAGAGCATATTCTGGTATATTTAGTTTTTCATAGCAGACTGAGGTAAATCGGAGGGGTGGATAAAAATGGCACTGAATACTACGCAGCATCAGCTCAAAAAAGAACAGGATTGTTTTCATTTTGTAGTCCAGACTTTTGACTCGCTGTTTTAAGTGGCATTAGGGGATCAGGAGACCTTTCCTCGTTGCACATGAGTTTTAAGGACCGAGAACAGGAAGAGTAAATATTTATTAGCTTTGTATTTAGCCGTTTCTTATCTTCCTCTGGCGCTTGTTACCCGAGTCCCTGTTCAGGTTGGTGCATTGCGGCTCTGGTGGCACAGGCCACTGGGGATCAATGCTCCAGTGTGCACAGCACAAAGGAAGCAATGTGCATTGGAGATGGCCCGCCCGTGGCCCCGCCCCGTGCAGCTGGCATGCTGGGCAGGACTCCACGGAATGTCCTCGGGAGGCTCTCTCCCGACGGAAGCCTCCAGCAGGCTGGTCTGGGCCTCCTGCTCCCAGCCTGAACTCCTCTGCCAGCCGCCCTTAAGCTCCAAGAGGCTCACTGGGCCATCTGCAGCAGGCTCATAGAGGCTCAGACACACCTCTCACCACTCCAGTGACACCCTCACAGTGTTGCTGAGAATCCGGAAGTTTTATTCACAACCAACGATATTTTAGGGGGCTACGTAATAATTTGGTTTAGCCCATGACATCATTGAAGTGTTTTATAATTTATCACAAACCTCTCAGATCTTCTTCAAAGTGTATGTTGACAAACAGGTATATCTTACTTTATGATGAGGACCTAAAAATTGATCACTATATATATTCTCTCCTATTATTAAGTTTGGCTTTTCAAATTAAATACTGTATAAATTAATTCTCATCTCCCCCTACTGCTACTGCTATTTATGTACTCGCCATTAATGTAGTTCAATGCAAACACACAGAACTTGAAGCAACAGGCAATGCATATGAGTGAATATCGTACCGCGGAGAGCAATCTCTCGCTACCCAAACCGGGCGCTAGTGACAAACTAAAGTTTTGATGATCTACAATTGTTTATTGATGGTCTTTGTTGGAGCATCGAAACACTAAACATATTGTAAACCTGATATCTTCTAAACTAAGGGTTTACTGTATAATGCACTGTTGTAAAACCAGGCCGCAAGGGGGATTTTTTGCAGGGAGGTGACTTGGATAGCCCTTAGCTACTCGCACACCCAGGCTGATATGTTAGAGGGGTACAGCAGGCTGGGAGTATGTGCCCCTCCCTCCAAATGGCTTTGCTGCATAGTTCTATGGCATGCGTATCATTTGGAGACATTTTGCATTTGTTGCCCCTCAGGCATGCTTGGGCCTTCTAAAATTCCGGAATGGCTGGAAAGGATTCCATGTACTTCAGCTCATTATAGTGCCTGTAGCATGATCCCAGGTCAGCTAGCCACTCAGAGGGACCGAGACTACTTTGTCTAGGCTGACCCAGCTACCAAGAAGCCCAGAATGTAAGATACTAAATTGGAACATTTTATATCACAGCTAATGTTCCTATGAAAACTTCTCCATTCGCAAGTGTCCACAAGTGTATTTGGCATTTTCAAAATGTTTTGATCACACTGGGATCAATAAAGCATTTTCCTTTTGATCGGTCCAGTGGATTTAATTCATCCTGGTGTTGGGCTGAATTTTTGACGTGGTGAATCTTGGGTTCTCAAACTGTGGGCAGAAACTTTTTTGCCAGCTGATGATTAGTGTGGTCTTTGCCCTTGGTATGGTCTGGCCTTTGCCTTTTCACCGTGTGATTGGAAAGCTTTCACAGAGCTGGAAGCTTGCTACCTTAATTAACAAGACATTCAACACAGAATCCACCTCAATAATTCAAATGCTTTTAGAAACTAATGTTTCAAAATATCTCTATGAGTAGGAGTGCCAAGCACTCAGAAAGAAATGTGTATTGAAACGACAGAAATGTTAAAAGACAAATTTTCAATGTCAAATGATGAATGCTTCTCAAAAATTAATTCCGTGTTAATGAAACAGCACATCAGCTTGTACATACGCTTGTCAAAGTGTAGAACTTTTCGTAAGTTTCGTAAGGACACGATTCATTTTCTAGTACATAAACCATTTACACGATCATTTTTGGGTTTCTTTAAAGAATAGGAATATACAAATATTCAGCTCAGTAGATGGTTTCGAATCAGCACCTTCATTTAAAAGCCTCTGTTTCTGAAGAAGTTTATTTAAAGAACTTTATTTAAAAATCTCTGTTTCTGATGAATGCAGCTTCATTACAGGGTGTCGGACTACTGTAAAGTTGCACACAGACTAATGTTTTTGGTGCAAGGGCACAGACTGACACTCAGGATATTCCTCTTGTCAGGCAGGATTTTTGTGTGGTGTGTTTGTAGTCAGCGGTACGCTATGCTTGTCATGTTGGGTACAGTGCCAGGGGCTCTGTCTTCATGACAGCACAGGTCACCTCACTGCTTCCCTCAAAGACAACAATGCTGAAAGAATTTATACCATAAAAGTAAAAAAAATCTCCCTTTGTGCTAAAATAGGCCACAATTGCTTTGATCAACAGAGCACTGGCCGACGATATTCCCAGCAGGATTTGCGGCATTTATTCTTTGCCCTATGACTGTCTGTGCCAGTGGTTTTTAGTTCAGTCTGCAGGCTGATAGCTATATTTCAGCCTGTTACGTAAGATGGTGTGATTGTCTTGAAGGGTTTTGTGGTGAGGGAGTATGATTGCTTGCTAGGCTGCTGTCAAGAGGAGGCCGGAAGACTGTGTTCGCAAGGGCAACTCTGCTGACTAACTGCACGATCACCTCCAACAGATGTGTTGGCTTGCTGCTTTCCAGCTGCAAAGGAAAGGCTGTATTCCCCAGTTTCCCAGCAAAAGACTGACCTGCTCAAAGTATGCAATCAATTTGGCAGAGATATGGATGGAGCATTAGGCAAAATACAGATCACTGCACAGAGAAGCAATAGTGATGGAGAAAAAATGTAACATTTTAATATGAAAACCCTCATTTGCTTATTTTGTATCGTGGTTAATTTGAAACAATTCATAGTTATTAAAAGTAACAGCATATGGTCAAGACTCAAAAACTATCTCATCAAACGATGTCATAAGGAAATATTTGTCTTCCTTTCCAGGACTTCCTTTCATTGTTCAGAATTTTAAGAATAACCTGAATGACAATAATATCATATTAGAGCAGCTAATTCTGCCTATATATCCTCTCCTCCTGTCAGTGTACATTCAAACGCTGTGATTCTGTCCTCATTATACTTTTACAAACCAACATTCATCTGGATCAAAGCTTTTGAGGGAAAGATGTGTTTATTATCGGAATGTTCACTTTAAAATAATTATCCATCCATCATGCAAAGGTTTATGCTGGATGTGGAAATATGGGGCCTGGAACCCATCCAATTCTGGGCAACTTAAACGGCAAAGAACAGACATAAGACAGCATACAGTATTTTAGAAAACATATTTATATATTAATAATATATAATAAATTATATAAAAATATCTAAATTTATATATGTTTATGCATATATAGAAAAAATATTTTAGCCCATAACTGCATGTCCTTCAATCTGCACAACATTGGAACAACATGCAAATTCAGGTGCCCACAGTGGAGGAAAAATTCAGTCCCCCCTAATCTGGAGACGTGGGACACCATTTCTCCCCATCTATAAATGAATAATAAGGGAAAACAAGCCATCAGTTTACTCAACTAAATGATCTATAATCTTGCTAATATATTTAACTGTCATCTTACCCTGTTTCTTTTCAATCTGCTACATGCACTGTGGCTAATTAGCGAACAGTAGTACTTACTTAAAGTGGAAAATAAAATGTCAAGATAGCTAGACGTATGTTTTCTGAATTCATTATCGTGGGTTGAATAGAATTCCATACCCATTCAAGTGAATAAAAAAAATATATAAACTAAAGACAATAAGTGGACAATAGGTTTAGCAGCCTAATTTCAACATAATCATTATGAGAATAATTATGATATGATGTATTTATTAGATATCCCTATGACCCTAAACATGATAAGGAGCTGGACAGGTAGTTATTAAATGTGTAATACAACCTAAAACTTGTACTGGGTGGCAGGTTGTCTAAGGGGATAGCTCGTGGTCTAACTCTTCTTCTGCTCTTTGAAATAGTCATGAAACCTTCACATTTTGACTATGATTTGAATACAACATTTCAGATCAGTCTTGACATTCCTTCTGAATCTTAGGACCCGACTGATGTTTCTTAATTTAGTCATGCCAATCACTTCGGATAAAATATTCAGCTAAGCAGCCTGGCATTATTTGATACTGGGTGTAGCTGCTTTTTAATTGGTTGGACGTTAGCCAAGACCAGTGTGTTGGGTGCTGGATTCACTGACAAACTTCCTCTGCAGCTGCGAGAGGAACCCGGCCTGCCAAGTGGAAACGCCGTCTGGGCGGGACACACATGAGCGATGGAACATGACTGGGCGGGTCCCAGCTGACCCCGCTTGAAAAACGAACATCCAAAAGGAGGTCATGCCCTTTTGCACCCTGGGTCTAAACACCCTGTCTCAGATTCATTTTGCTCTCTGCCCGGCTGCTGATGGTTGGGCTAGCCACACACATGAATGAGAAGCAGATGATTCTATTTTTATCCGTGGGGGAACTGCGATCTCAGGGTCTAGTTTCCTGTCTTTAATGGCCGTAAAAGGACACGACCAGCACAAGAAAATAAACGAAGAGAGGGAAATATTCCAAGAACTGAATGATACAAGTTGTTGGATACATTTGTGGAAGATACACAATCTGACAGATTACTGGTGCTTTCCATAACACTACAGATCATAGGCTACTGCATTCATTCATAGTCCTCCCTAATTGGTACGTGATACTTCAGAGAAAACAATGTTATGTTATTCACTGCTTGGTTATATTTCTAAGCTTTTTGTACACTGCCTGGCCCAAAAATAGTCACGCACTTTAATGTTTCGTTGGACGGCCTTTAGCTGTGATTATGATGCACATTCGTCATAGCATTGTTTTCCTGTGCTTATGCAACATCTCGACATTTTCTTTTCCATCCAGATTTGCATTCATTTCTTGCCAAGAGCTTGTTGATGTGTGTGAACCATATAAAGTCTTCTTCGGCACATCTCAAAGACTTTCAGTCTGGCTAAGGTCAAGACCCTGTGGTAACCAGTTCATGTGGGAAAATGATTCCCCATGCTTACTGAACCACTCTTTGACAATTCGATCCTGATGAATCTTGGCATTCTCGTTCTGGAATATGTCCATGCCAACAGGAAGGAAAATAATCCATTGATGGGATAACCTGGCCAACCAGTTGATTCAGGTACTCAGCTGACTTCACTCTATTGGCTCTTAAGTACTTGCTGATTTAAATTCAAACTGTAGCTTTTTATAGCCAGGCAGTGTATAATTATGTTTTATTTCCATCTATCCATCCATCCATCCATATCCATCCATCCATCCATCCATCCATCCAGCCTTATTTTTAAATTAGTTTTAACCTAAGTTTAAAAAAATTCAACAAGTGAATATTTCTGGCTTTATAAAGTGAGAAACATTAATTTTCTTAAAACTGCTCCTACAGCATGAGGCTACAGCGAGCCAGAAGGCTACATAAGGACACGGAGGGCATGAACCTGGGCAGAGAGAAGCTTCCATCCATCATTCCCCTACATGGTGAGCCTGGAGCCTGTCCCCAGACACAAGGCAGGGAAGGACTTTGGAAAGGACAGTCACTTGCAAAGCACAATACACATTAGAGGCAACTTCAAGTTGCAAATTTGCATGCTTTTGCACTGTGGGTAGAAAAGTAGATTGTCTGAAGATAAAACTTGCAAACAGCCTGAATACCGTAAGGAGATGCAAAATCCACACTGAGAGCCAGGACGGAGATTCAAACTCCCAACGCTGTCGGTATGAAGCAAGAGGGTTAATCAGAGCCGGTGCCACTAAAAAACAATGAAACCTAAATAGTTCATAAGATGTCATTTTGTAAAACAGGATTTATTTTGTGAGTAAGTTGGCCGGGTTGATCTGCTGTCCAAGTTGGGAGTGAGACTCAGATGAGCGTGTTTCCTAATGTCAGGTCCAGCTCCAACTTTGAATTGTTGGATGGGCAGAATGAATGTCTACAGGGGACTGAGAGTAAAGTGTGCCCAACCGGAAGGGAGGAGTTTGTAGTGGTGAATCCACCTGCAGATCAGATTTCATAAGTTTAACCATTCTACTTTTCCCAAGGTGGAGCAGGGGGCCAGGCGTACGATTTGGTGGCCTCCTTGTGGAGCCAGGACCGCCTGATGTCCCTATAGATCAGTATCTTCTGCTTTCATGACTCCAAACCAGAGCCCTCCTTTCACATCAGACCTGAAAAACATTCAAGTTATTAATTACATTATAATATAATGTCTATGAAATTGAGATGTATAAATTACTTAGTTGTGCACTCCGGAAACCAGTGTGTGACTGGGAAGTCACCAGTTCAAATCCTGTTACTGGCATAATAATGACACGATTGGGCCGTTTTTCAAGACCCTTAACTCCGATTGTTCCGGGGGTGCTGGATCCTGGCCGACCCACCACCCTGACCCGAAAATTTGTTCTCATGGGGTAGGGATCGGAAAAAGCCGAGTTTCTCCAAGGGGATGAATAAGTATCACTACTCCAATAAATGTAATATGTATATTATTTGTATATAGTCTCTACAAAACCTAGTACCATGCAGTGTATATGGAACAATCCTTCAAAAGAACAAGTTTTCTAATCTAACTGTTTGTCAAAGAGAGTCACTTATGGCAGTTCTTATATCCACAGTCATCAGGGTGTGGATAGTGGAAGTGCGCATGTTCTTTAAGCCTGTAGGTTGTAAGTCGTAATAAAAGGAACGACATCCACCGGCTGGTGATAATGCTTCTTGCTAGCCTTAGTAATCTCCTGGATCCATAGTTACTCCTGAATCGTGGCACTGACACCTGTTGGTAAAAGGAGAGATTCCTTGGGCATCAAACCATTCAGATGATCCTTCCAATGGTAAAAAAAATCACAGCGAAGAATGTCATTGGTTATGTTGAAGGTGTAGTATCTCTTAAGAGCATAGCAGGTGCCTATACAGACAGCGGCTGCAGGGTCATAAAGGCAATGTGGGGTTTCTTTGCGCTGAATAAAGGACAGCCAGTGTCACCTCCTCTCAAACATAAAATTTGCATGACAATGATGGACTATTATAGTCAGACATGTTACAAAACCATACGGGTTTGTTTCTCACCAGAAATGTCATACAATAGCTATAATCAGCAGTATTATGTCAATAATGAGGCTGATTCTAAATCCTAGCTTTACCTTGTATAGTATATGCATAAATTTTATTTTACTATTTTCAGAAACCTTCTAAAGGGTTTGTTGTGAAGAGAAGTGCAAACCATGGTGCCTTATCTTGAAGACGGGCTTAATTGTGGTTTTGAGTCTCTAGTGGTGTTTCTGTTACGGTCCCTCAGACCACGCAGCATTCTGTGTAAGCTTCCAGGACGGTCTGTGATCCGTACTGCATGGACGGTGTCCTTTTGTCCGAACTAGAGGCCCATCCAGGAGGTGAGAGGCCTGCAGAAGTTGGAGATGAGGGAGACACCCAACTTGATGGCACAGGCTACATACCTCCTTTAACTACAGCACCCACTTCGCTGCTTGTCTCATTTTCTGTATTCTGTGTTGGAGGAGAGGTGCATAGAGTATGTTTTAATTTTAGCCGGTAGCCAGTCATACATGTCATCATATTGCCACACCCTTTGCTTGCTCGAGGTACAGTAACCAGTCGTTTTATGTCATAATCTCTTTTAATGTCATTATATGTTTTCTACACATAACATAATTGTTTCAGACTAATCACTGTCATATTAGTATAATATATCTGTTGCTTTTATAGCCCTGAGTCCATAGATATATGTGTATTTATCATTTCTTAATTATTTTCTCTATTTTTACTCTGCAGGGTATCTTTGAACCTTTAAAGAAAGATGATTTTTTTTTTTGTACTCCTGTTTGGACTTTCCGGACCATTAAGAAATCCATAAGAACCAAGGGCACCATGAAAAATATGAAAGTTAATTTTTTTAGACAGATTTAGAGGTCATGCAAAAATAAATGATGCCATCAAGGTGAGAGAGGATTTGAACATAGTTGGAGCCCCGGAGACAGATGCCAGGTGCTGATGAAGAGATTTTTTAAGTACACTGACTGCAGCATCGTGATGGAGCCAGGCACGGCAGGAGAAATAAACATCATAATTCTGTGCATTATGGTTACGGAGCCATGAAACAGGTTCCGGATTACACAACTGACAGAATCTGATGATATTTAAAAGCCAGGTGAGTACAAAAGTCTTCCTATGGTTGTATGTCTGTCTCTGAGTGCCATGTGCTATTGTGTTAATGTTATGACTTGTATCCTGCGTGTTTTCTTTGTGGTTTTGTTTGTATTCTGTATCAGTTTCTTTTCTCTTCCCACTCCATCCCTTTCTTACACAATGATATGCATTCATCTTCAGTTACACACCTTCTCCTGTACCAGAATGTCATTCCTGCCGTTTAAGCCAGAAAACACAATAAAATTCAATTGTTTTAAACCTTTTGAACTGAGGCTCCATACCTAGTAGTGTTTCAGAGTGGACGTACCTGTCTTGAACAGCTCCTGGGCAGACAAGAATTTGTGTAGAAGTGCACAAGAATTTTTGAAATATCTTATGGCCCAAAAGACTAATGTCATGTGAGTTAGTTTCCTGCCATAAACAAAAAATGTTAATGATTTGTATTTTTTCATTTCTTTATGGCCGTCTAATTGTATGCTTGCTATTTATAGAGCAGTACAAAGTTGCTTATTAAAGGAGTCGTTATTAGCCTGCTTGCAAAGGGCATGGTGGCTGAACGGTTGGCACTGTTGCTTCCCATCTCCACTGTTGGGATTTGTATTTCTATGTTTTACCTACCGTACTCACAGAAAGTCTTGGGACACTTAATTCAATAAAAATGCTACAGCTGTATTGGTTTTATAACAAAAATCATTATTTTATTCATTTGCAAAAAGTATATATCACTCTAGAAACCACCAGCAGTTTTAAGTAAAACATTCATTTCAAGTAGTAATAAATTTAAACCCAAATTATAGTTCCAAAGGAGCTGCTCTGAGTTAAAAAGTTACAATAACATAAAATACCAATTGGTGTTTGGTATCCCTTTGGCAGCCAATGACTACAATTGCAATTAATAGCAAAATGGCAAGAACAGAACTGAATGAATCAATCAAAAAAATTATGACACTTAATAAAAAGAAAATATCTGTGTAGAAGTTTTGTGCAGATATGTTAAGAATTGCTTGTCAATGGACTGTTGTTATGAAATCAATAGATTTGCAACATTTTTATAGTATTAAGCAAGCCTCCCAAGACTTTCTGCTGTATAGATTTGCTCCTGCAGTCCAAAGATATGCAGTCAGTCTAATATATGTCTCAAAATCATCCATGAAGTATGACAGTGCATGTCTGTGTCCAGAGCATACCCTGCCTTGGGCCCTGAGCTGCCAGGGATCACAGTGGGTGGAAGGTTAATGGAAGGGAAGGGTAACTGGATAACAGGAGTTATCCTGCAGTAGAGTAGCAGAATGTTATAACTGTAACAATTTATGACGCTTTTCCACTGGCATACAGGAACTGAGCTGTACCCTAGCCATACCGCGAAAAGAGACTAGTCACAGCGCAGTTCCGGTTCGCTTCGGGTTTCCACCGCAGAAGGGCCGGCTCGGTAAAAGCGTGGCTGGGTTTGGAGAGAGCGACGCAAAACCGAAGAGGCGCTTATTTACTGTTCGCACGGCGTACATTACCATTTACTATGTGCTAATTTCCGCTATCAAGTCTGTGAGAATCGCCGTCTTAAGTTAGCATCAGACGCTAGCAGAATTAGCATTTACGTGTGTAAATTTCTATTGTGAATCCATTTCGTTCAGCTGTTATATAGTGCTTTTTATGTAGGAAGTTTGAAAATTTCAAGCTCCGAGTTATCGGGAATGTATTAATACATCGCGATTTGCGATACTACTAATAATGAATACTATATAAAATACACCCATTCTCCCTTTATATAATCCATGCGCAGATCACCGGTATCTCTGCGCATTTTGACCAATCAGATGGTGGTGACGTAACCCCGCTTTCGGTCCTACGAGTAAGCAGGGCCGTGTCAGCAGGGGTATGGCTCGGGTAGAGGTTATAATGGAAAATGGTCAATTTGCGGTTCGGCTCAGGTACGGCTCGGTTCCTGCTGGCAGTGGAAAAGCGCCATTAGTGTCATGATTTTGTTGTGTGTATGAGGTAAGCTGGAAATCATGCTGGTCTTTTCAGCAGGGAGTTTCCCATTTGTCTGCTTATGTATATGACATTGCCTGTGTGACAATGGCAGCAGCTGATTCTGCACGTCACCTCCTAGGGCTGTAAGGGTGTTTTATCCATTGCACCAGGTACTGTACTTTTGGCACAGGACTTTCAGTACTTTCCCTTTTGCATTGACTTCTGACTGAGTACGAGTACCGAAATTCCAGTACCCAAAGTACCAAACCAGCTGGGGTACTTTTTTGGTTCTTTGGTACTTTGAGGTGGGACTTGAAAACGTGTCCATTGTTGATTGGTCATGCAGATAGCCTGCCCATAAAACACGACACAGCTGCCATCTTGAAAATATGCATGCTAGCAGTCTGCATAGGGGATGGTCGCACAATCCTCTTCACTCTGCTTGGTCCCAGCTCTCCATGTCCAGGAGTCAGGCAAGAGCACTGGCCAGACAAAACCTGAATGAGCAGGCCAGCAGCCGGAAATGAATTTTGAGGGGGGGGCTCGCAAATTTCAAAGGGTGTTTAAAGCTGTAAGTTTACTATACCTAGCTCTGTGCCTGGATGGGAGCAAACAAACAAATTTTTGGGGGGGGGGGGGTTGTGGGTTCAAACCCACAATTTTACTACATAGCTGTGTGCTTGAATGCGGTACCGGTGGCCCTCCTATGCTAAGGGCAGAGTGGCAGATACTGCATTACTTACAACCTTCCTGCATTCACTCCATAAACATACGCACAAACAATATCAGTAAAACAGATGCACTGAAAAACTTCACTTCTGTTAATATAAATGACAGATTTAGGATCATCCATCTTCCAACCTGGATCTCATTAAAGGAAGCCCCGGAACAAGACTGGGGAGTCCCTGGAAAGGATGCGAGTCCATCCCAGGGCACAAACGCTATGAGCTAAACAGATGCACCAATTTGCCTGACTGTGCCTGACAGCTTGCAGGAAGAAAGCTACAAAATACAAGGAAACACATAAGCGTCACACAGAAAGAAGGGCCCAGATTCAGACTCCAGCCCTGGAGGCAGCAGTACCACCCACTGCACCAGTGTTCCACCAGTATTACCAGATTAATGTTATCAAACAAATACCATCTATAGATGATGGAATTTCTGCTTTTCTGCATATTCATAGACACTCTATGATAACTGTGGGCTGAGTTTCATACCATCTACAATCATTACTGTAAATTAGCAGTAAGTAATGCCAAAAGGTAGACACATTTGCATAGAAGTGTTTATGAGAAGATTTATTAAGCGTGCAATGAATCATTCCTGCTCGACCCCTTTCTCACGTTGGCTGAGGGAGAAAGCAGGTTACTGTGCCAATTAAACGTAGTTGTGTTTGTCCAAACACTGAGCTCATTAGTTCCTTATAGTCGGTGCTTATCCAGAATCTCGTTCACTAATTATCTATCTATCTATCTATCTATCTATCTATCTATCTATCCCATGCCATACTTATGAACAGAACAACAGCAAAGATTCATAGGTTAACCTTAAACAACCTGTGCTGTAGTTTAATCAGCAAGCCTGCCTCCTTGTATCACCCAACAGTGCTGTAAAAAGAGACGGTCAGTTGCCTGCTCATAATTTTGAGTGAGACAGGGCATTAAAAATAATTGCACATTATGAAATTGTGGTAACATACCATGTTTTCGAAGTTCAGGTATTTCGATAGGTGCCAGCATACACTGACATTCATCAAAGATCGCTAAGGCGCGCTCTCTCTCTCCCTCCTCCCAAGCCCGGCCCTCCCTCCATCCCTCCCTCTTTCTCTTCCTCTCCCTGGGAAGCGCGTTCTCTCTCTCACAAGCGCTTTCCTGTCGGCGTGCAGCAGCAGCGGCGGGGCGGCGGCGCTCTCCGGATTGAATAGCTCGCTGTGAGCCCCGGTGTCCTCAATGGTCCACAACTGGGCGAGGGATTGACAGTCCGATCTGCCAAGGTAGGTGGCAATATTATGCTCCGCATGTGTGCAATATATTGTTCCGATGCCTGCCGTTAATATTTATTCCTTGTTTAAATACCACCATAGTAATCTAAAGCTTATTCCCCTGACATATTGCACCAAACTACCTTATAGTGTAGTGAAAACGCAATACTTAAGTAGTTGCATGCCTCGTTGCATTAATGCCACCACGATCGCCCCCGTTGGAAAGCAGTCGTTATGGTTATGCGTCGGTATATTTTTCTTGTTGCCCTTCCCGTCCATATGCGTTTGTGTTGGTCGCAGCAGCGCAATGTCAGGGCTGTGTCGCGGAAGATGATCTTGTGATTGGATTTAGATAAATTAGCCCGTAAGGTAAATGCCGTGCAGTGCCGTTTCGCGTGTTCTTCCCATGTTGACTAATGGGACAATCTGGGCGACACCGTAATAATTGCATAAAAGACGCGAATGTACCAGGGTCCGCGGAATAGGAAATAGCGATAGCGGTGGGGCATTTGCGATTTGACACGAAGCCGTGGATGGGCTGTCTTAGCACGGCTCTGATCCGATCAGCAGACCCGCGTCTGTGCATTGCTCATGCGATCGCCGATGGAGCCCCGCGGCAAACCGCGCATAGCGATGCGCTCCGCTCCCCGACAGCCTCCTCCTCACCTCCCTGCCAGAGCAGCTCGCTTATAAAGGCTGAGGAGGGGGATGGAGGGATGGAGGGGTCGCGGAGGAGAAGAGCCGTAAGGGCAGTGACAGAGGCACGTGCCTCTTATGTCACAGTCATGGGAATTTAACAGGAGCTCGTTTATTTGGGGGGGCAGCAAAAACAGAGTTGCAATGATGAAACAGAGTGAAAATGTTTTTTTTTTTCTACACGTCTCCCAATACGTCATATCTGGCTTTCCTCTGGATCGCTCTATCTGTAGTCAGAGGTGGCCTTCGAAAAGTTATCGGTGATATAAAGAATCCAACGGTGTTCATCTAAATATCACAAAACTGAGGTACAGTTATAGTCATTTGCAATGACTTAATAGACAAATATATAGGCATATTACAAGAACATAAGACATTTACAAACGAGAGGAGGCCATTCGGCTCATCAAGCTCATTTGGGGAGAATTCGACTAATAGTTGCTAAAATCTTATCTGGCTCAGATTTAAAGGAACCCAAGGTTTTATCTTGTACTACACTAACAGGAAGACTATTCCATACTTTAACTACACACTGTGTAAGGAAATGCTTTCTCAAATCCAGTTTAAAATGTTCTCCCGCTAAATTCCACCTATGGCCACGAGTTCTTGTATTTTAACTAATATTGAAGTAACTGTTTAGTGGAACAGCATCCAGACCTGTTAGAATCTTATATACCTGGACCATGTCCCCCCTTAGTCTCCTCTGCTCAAGGCTGAACAGATTCAGCTCCGCTAACCTCTCCTCATAAGACATTCCTCTAAGACCAAGACTAATTTTTGTAGTCATACGCTGAACCCTTTCTAAGTCAGCGTTTGTGTTTATATCACAAAGGTGGCCTGGAACTGTATTTAGGTAGCACTAAACAGTTGGAAATATAAAATAATGTCATTGAGCCAAATACTACGCCTTTATCATTTAGCAAGATCAGCATTAATTTTCACAGTCGGTTATGTTTCTGTATATTCATAATTTTGTCTGTGTTAAAAACTACATATTTAACCTTAATCTCTGTGAAATATGCAATTGTGTGAATGGGTAAAGTGTAAGATGGTAAGTGACTTTGGAAGCAGCATTAGCAGCAAGGGGAGACGTGTATCTGGTCAGTGCTTCAAGTGTCCTCTACTAGGTCAGTCCCCTGGTAGACAGCGTGAACCAGTGTCTGTGAGTCCAGCAGCAAGGAGGACGTTTGGGTCAGTGGTTTCTCTAGAAATGTGGACCTAACAACGCTCACAGGTTTGAATTCCGCAGATATTTGACTCAACTGCCTGTAATGCCCTGGCTACAGAGCCCGTAATGGTGCCAAGCATGTGGGAGATTTAATAATTTGTAGCTCTATCTTGGATACTGATAAGATGTTGCAAATAAGGTAGCCATTTGCGTTTCTGGGTTCATATAAAGCTAAAAATTATGAAGCATGGTTGTAGAAATACATTCAGCGTTTCTTGGTTTGAAATTGTTTGGATTCCAAATTTACTTAAAGATGGGGCATCTCGGTCATTCGAATGCTCAGCTAAACATGCTTAGCCAAACAGTGAACCTCTGGACCCCGTCTGTGCTATTCTGTATGTATTCAGTTTCAGCCACATGATTGGCTGTGTGGAGGCTGTTTGTGTTAAAGAGCAGTTGTACCTAATGAAGTGAACATTGAGTGTGCAGAACACTATATTAAAGTGCATTGAATCAATGTTTGAAGCTAGTCTTTGTCAGAGACGCCTGTTGATGGCCTTGTCTGTCCCATGAAATCCCAGCTGTGTCTGACTGCATGGGTAGGGTGCCTGTCAGCCAGTATGGGTGGGAGGGATTCACATGGACTGTTTGTACTGTCAGTACCTAACAGGCCTAACCATTAAGGTTAATTGGATCCCACACCTCGGCCTTGACAGCTTTGTTTGTGCTCTGGAGTTAGTGGTCACCTGGGTCTGATGTACGCAGTCACGCCGAAACAGGCACGCGGACAGGCTGGCATTGGCGTAGCCGCACTCTGTAACTTGGCTGCCAGGCAACAGGGAGTTGTTTTGATTTGGTCTGCTTTTGTGGTGTATGATTTTGACCTGTAGATACAGTTCCAGAAATGGCAAAACAAAACAAGCAAAGGTAACAGTCAAACCGAAGAGAAATTGTGTAATTACTCTTTACAGTATAATTACTTTTTATATACACTCAAAAACATTATTGTTTATTAAACACTGATACACATCAATGCAGGCAGATAGGAACACAGAAATGCACTTTTATGTAAGCGATAAAATAGACTGAATGTCGGCAGAGTGAAAGATAGTAATAGGTACTTTCTGCTTTCTCACTATTTGGAGCGGTCAGTTATGAGATTCAGATGAGAAAGAAGTCAGTGACTTAGACATTTCATAGAGCACTGAGTAACTATATTTGTGCAGTAAAGCTCAGGGATCAGATACATTGAAATCAGTGTACTGTGTTTAGATTATCTGACTGGGTGTTTTTTTCACCGTCACAATGCTTACACTGCTCCCTGGAAAACTACAAACTGAGCTGAAAGACCTTGTCAGAATGTAATGTGATTTTCCGAATGTAACAGTGCTCCTATTTGATTTGATTATTCTATAATCCTTCTACAGAGTATCATTTCATGTCCACTTCCTATTACTTTCTTAAATGTTACTTATTAGCTGTTCCGGGATTTGAATTGGAAACTGGTTAAAAATTAATGGGCTTAAGTGCCATGCTTCCTGCTGTTTTTAAAATACAACAATCAGCATAAACAATCCCAATGTATGACTTTAAGTTCCTGTTTCAACATCGGCTGTTGCTGTAATTTCTAGAATGAGCGATATTAAAATGCAGAAATCATCTGATGGCATTTGAAATATGATTGAATTATGTAAATTTGTAGAACACTCAGAATAAAGAATGTTGCACAGTTGAATTTTAAGTGCAAAATCCTAGTAAGTGCCAGGAATGTAGTCACTTTTGTGTTTTCACTATATTTTAATTCCTAATCTTAATATATCTGTGACTTTATCACATGTAACATGCCAATTTCCCTGTTTATGTTTATGAAATGTATAATTTTAACATTTTAACATTTTAATTTAGTGCACATGATTTAAAATCGATATCCAAGATAATGCATTAAATGGTTAGTTTTAACACAATGGAACAATGATGAGTGCTTTTTTAGAAAAAAAATAATAATGCTTGTTCTTTTTCCTGGATTTCCTGGCACAGGAGAACCAAACAGGGCTTGAATTTCTAAACATTGCAGTTTGTGAAATGAACAGTAATGAACAAAACAAGTAAAGTTCATCTTTATGTATTGGGTCCTATAGGTAACCAGCTAGGTATTTTCTTTGCTTATATGGGGACCAAATTACCTGCTGAATAAAGCTATATAATTTGTATGTAACAAAATTTGTTCAGTTTTAAAGGTTACTATGTATGGCCATAAACTATCAACAGAATTCATTTGTGCTGTTGGAAATGTATCTTCTTTGCCAGCCTATTTGTTTTTTTAAAACGAGGCCACCTTCACCTTTTTGGTACAGAGCCCTGCCACTCCTGTGATTTTACACCACTCCTTTTGCAGTAGGAATGTAACACTCTGTAGTTCCAGCACTGAATGTGCCCAGTTATCCTTTTAATAAAACACTGCCGTCCACTTACTGTGATGTATTAATGCAACAGCTTAGTGTGTCATACTTGCCAAATCAGAGATTGTCAATGAGGAGGTTCCATGTCACCATAGTTACTGTTGCTAACGCTCTCTGTGGAGCTTCCTGGCAAATAGGCCCCTAATGAGGCTGCTTATGAAACAACATAAGAAACATTCATATGATGAATTAGTCATTTGTACGCACCTTATTGTTTTTCTTAATAACCATGCTAAAATGTAGCAACACAGTAGGTGTGGAAAACTATTTCATTATATTCAAATTCAGCACTGTAGGAATCCATCTTCCATTGGTATCTCCTGGTCAGGGTTTTGGTAGATTCTGGGATCTAACCCTCGCAGCCCTGGGTACAAGGCAGGGGTACACCCCGGATGGGATGCCAGTCTTGCACAAAGCATATACACAGTGACACGGGGCAACTTGTGGACAAAAATTTGCCCAGTGACATGTCTTTCGACTGTGGAAGGAAACCAATGTGATACTGGTAGAACGTACAAAATCTTCATAATTTACGATGGAGCTGGGATTCTGACCCCCAACCCTGCAGAGGTGGAAACCGGCAACAGCAGAGGTGGAGAGATTAGATTAAAAAAGTACGAATCCAGACCAAAATTTTGTTTCAGCCAACCAGCTGAGCATAAAGAGTCACATTCACAGAGTAGTCAACTGGTTGGTTGGAACAAAATCTTGGTCTGGATTTGTACTTTCTGGACCAGAACTAACCACCTCTGGGCAGCATTGCTTCTCCCTGAACTGTCACACTCCCCTGCAGTATGAGAAAGTTACACTTAAAGCAAAGAAGACAGTGAAGTTTTAAGCACAAGAACAGTGCATGAGTTTATTTGGTACAAGGGTTATTTCATATATTCATCGATCCATCATTCAAAAGCTTATCCAGTACAAGGAAGGGTGGGGTCTGGAGCCCATCCAGCGAAGCACAGTAGAACATCCTCTGGAGTGTGCCTGTCATATGATTAAATGCATTGTACAGGCGATTTTTCATTTAGATTGAGTGAAAAGACTGAAAGCAGCTTAGTATGGACGTCTTTGAATCATAAACTTCACCATGAACACCACTTTAAAACATCTGAGTAAATCTGTATGTCAGTGTTTCCCAAATCAGTCCGTGGGGACCCACAGACGGTCCATGTTTCTGCTCCCTCCCAGCTCCCAGTAAAAAACGTGGACTGTCTGTGGTTCCTGAGGACTGGATTGGGAAACTGCTATATAATACTGATCTATAAAAAAATCATTTAAATTAAAAAGTAAACGGTCCATCATGGTGGATAAATTGGTAGCTATCTCAGTCACATTAACTGTTTAAGAATGAAATTTCAACTGTCTTGCCAGCAGTATGGATGTCATTATGTAATGATCAGCCGATTGGCTGATTTAGTGAAACTGAAGGCCCTGTTTGGAGCATTCAGCTTCTGCTTACCTAAAGGTTCATGCTTCTTGGCACTTCCTGTCTGTGGATCGGGGGCACATCACTGCGAGTTGCTGTGCTTGGGGGGGGGGGGGGCTTTAGGGTATGTACAACACTCTCTCCCCATCTTTCCGCATCCCCCTTTCGGTGTTAACTTCAAAGCCATTTGCTGCACTTTGAAAGCTGTGGTGGCCCATCTGTTTGAGTCAGGACTCCTACAGGTACCGGCAGTGAGGCTCTAATGTATTTATGTATGTATGTGTCTGTGTGCCTCAGTGCTTGTGAGTGTCTGAATCTGCTGCTGGAATTACAGAGTGTTGCTGAATTCTCTCTCCTAATGATTTGCAAGGCAAATGAAAGGCAGGTAGGCACTCCGGAGGATTCCGCTCACCTTTGTACAGTCTCTTTGCCTGGACCCTAGTCCCCATATTGCCATCTCCAATGCTGGTGCTCTCTGATTGGGCCACTCCCACTTGAGGCACACCCCCTCTGTGGGCCGTGCCTCTCGGCATTCCCACAGCAAGGTACCTGCTGGAACTCGCTCGCTCTGTAGCTGTCTTGTCAGGCGTGTGGACAGGGCTCGGCTTCTCGTTAGTTTGTTGTTCTTGGTATGCGTGCATATGACGGTGACCTCTGCCCATTTCATTTTACAGATGCTTTTATCCAAAGTGACATATAGTTGAGAAAGCAGGGTTAGCCAGTCTCTGGAGCAATTGAGGTTAAGAGCCCAACGGTAACATTACTCTGCTGACCATGGGATTTAAACCGCTGACCTTCCGATCACGATTGTGGAGTCCTAACCTGCAAAGCTGCACACCACCCCTGTAGCCATAAAGATGTTTCCTTTGTCTATTATTCCTGAACGCAGTTAGTCTCACGACAGCTGCAGGTTTTTAGAGGCATTGGGGCAGACTGAGGATATGCAGAAAAAAAACGAAGAGTATTTCAGGAGAAACTGTTTTAGCTTTGCAGATGGTACATTCCTCACAGAGCACAGATTTCATGGGAGGAATAGAGAGAGCCATCTTGCATGCTTACATTGCATGTGCAGGCTGCTAGTAAATGCTAGCAAATCACAGAGCAAGAGTGGGATTGGGTGTAAGAATTATGGGGGGTGTTCTTACACAGCCTAATATCACTGTACAGTTATATTACCTGAAAAACAGCCGTACGCTAATGAGATTGAGAAGCTGAGTGTGAAGAAGGAAAATATGATTTTCTGTGATTTTCCCGACCGTTTGACACATTACCGTTGCCATATATTTTCAAAATATGCGTTTTATTCTTGTTCACCCGTCAGTGACGAGCTAACACACACTATCTTAGCTGGAGCTATTCTCAGACCAGAGGGAAGAAGGATACACCCACATAAACCATCATAAACATGGCATCAAAGGTCTGGATAAGCAGCCAATGCTATTTTGTTTCCGAATTAGCATATGACAAAATTGAAATGCAACACTGAGCATAGGTTTATTTCCTTCAGATCAGACCCTTTTTATTTCTAGCTGGGAGTTGGCTAAATCATGCAGTTAACATTCCTAAATGCACCGTTCATGCAACAAGCAGCTCCCGTGATGCTTTTCCTGCTAATGGTCAAATAAACCCAAGCCATTCAGTGGACTTGCGATAAAGTAAACAGCTTTCAGCCACTCGGGGGCAATTTGTTCAGGACTGTGTCTTAGTACAGTGTTTCCCAACATGGTCCTTGGGGTGCCTCGGACGGGACCGCTGGGGAGCTGGGAGGGAGCGAAAATGCGGAATGAGGGTCCCCGAGGACCGGGTTGGGAAACGCTGTCCTGGTAGATACATATTTTGTAAGTATTTAAAAATACTTTTATATGTGTGTATAATTTACTAAAGTCTTCACTGGATTTATTGTTCAGAAAGTGTATAGTTTTGTAATGATAGTATAAGTCTTATTATCCTTGCACAATGAGAGATGTGTGGAAATGTAGCATTGCAGTGTGACCTGCTTAATTGCTATGGCGCAGCAGAAACAGCAGCAGGACGCTAACGCGTGCCTGGATTAGGAAGACGAGGCCAGTCAAACAGAACGTGGCGACGTCAGTGGCTAAGCTTGGCCCTCGATGTTGCTTTCTCGCTGCGGTGATGCTATGTTGTGTGGTTTGCCAGCTGGCCCAATCACAGCCTTTCTCACACAGACTCTCCGTGACAAATCATCTCAGGGACGTCAGAGGAATCATGAGTGCTTCGCTTTATTGGGGGTAATGATACAACATACAAATTGAGAGAGCCCCTTGTAATTATGATTGAAATGGCCTGCATGATAGTGTATGAACCAGACTAGCATCGCTTCCAGGGTGAAGCTGAGCCTTGTACCCTCTGTGGCTAGGGTAAGGCTCCAGCTCACTCATAATCCAGACAAGGCTAAGTGGTTAAAAGATGAATGGATAAACCAGGGCATAAAAGCATAGTTGCTAACTATATTAGCAACTTACATAGTTGGAACCATGCAGCTGAACGGGTCTCACTAGGTAAGTTGCTAACGTGAACGCACCCCAGGTTGGCATAACAGTCTGTCGTCCTGTTAGATGTTATCTCTGTTTTCATGTTATCACATGGTACAATGTTGGTAAAGTATGATTTATCAAAATGTCTTCTGAAAATAAGATATAAAGGTAGCTTTGAATTTCACGTTAGCCAACACTATGCTAGGTAATGCAATTTCAAGACCAAATTATAAAGATAAAATTATATGCATGAAAATCAGTTAGAAGTATGTAAAAAACATACAAGCTGGAGTATTTGTCATTGGCAACATTGTGATTTGTTGTCCTAATGTTATGTAGGTTTATCATTATTTGAAAAGCAAAACATAAAGTGTGACAGCTCCTTACTCGAGCTCATTTTCCTTGCAGGGGAGTGTGTGAGTAACAGTTGATGCGCAGTGTTTGTCCTTCAGACATTTTTATCTGCTAGTTCATTCAGTCGTCTTGCTATGAGTCAGCAAAATGATCATGACTTTTTCCTTATTTCTTTCTCAGCGGTTAATGTCTCCCTCCTCCTTCTCATTTGCCCTGTAATACATGTTTACTTACAGGCCTCATGCATATTACTGAAATTAGCTATTTTAACCGGATTATTCTTCCGCTGTGCTGCCTCACAATTTTTTTTTCATCTTATGCAGATCTCTTTGGAAGCGTGAGATCGCTACATATCGGTGGCATCTCGATTGGTCAATCCGGCGAGCATTAGGGTGTTGTTATGCCGTAAGGGCGTTACTGATGGGTGAGCTTCCCAGTGCTCAGAATGTATCCAGAGACTATAACTGACAGACAAAATAGTGAGAAGTCAGCAGCCTGTATGCCTTCTCTCTATTCTGCAAGCAGAGTCCCTGCGCTCCCACACTGAAAGTATCCTTGACTTAATTACCCTTAAGGAAGACCAGCACATTTTAATCACTGGCATTCGCTTTTATTTAAAAGTGTGATTCCCAGCTCACCCGAGCTCTGCCTCAGCTTAACTGGAAACTGGATTTAGGTGGATTCTTGATGTGGGAATTGTTAATCTTATGAATTTTCTATGAAATACTGTTAAGTTTCTGCCCCATTTTCAGGACAGTGGAATGGAGGCAGGCGTGTATTTGCGCGGAGTCTCGTCACTAGCCTTTAGCGTTTGCTGCCGGCTCGTGAACAGGTTAGACCAGTCCAGGTTGAGATACATCTGCCTTCCTGTGCTCCAGCATGTCCAGTTTGGCAGAGCTGCTTAATTTATGTCAACATCAGGTATGCCACCAAAGTCAAAATGTTGACCATCACTTGAGTATATGTCCAGCTATATAAATGGAACGAGTGGACAGATTCAGCTTCTGCTGCATTGAATAAAATGTAAAACAACCTCAATTTATTATCGTCATTGTTGATGTTACTGTTGGTTTCCCTTGAAAACTCTGTTGCTTTTGTACCGTATTTATAATTGCAAACTTCCAGCTGTCGTATTGAGTCACCGAAAGAGACATTGTTAATGTTGTCATTGCCCAGTTAGTCCTTCCGTGCGCTGAGTACGGCCTGCATATGACCCTTCGGCGGTCGACAAGGACATTCCCCGCTCCCTAATGCTAATGACAGCTGCAGGTTAACCTGTCACAACAGCATCTTCCCCTTGCGGCAGCACTGCGTCGGCAAGCCGGTCACCGTTCCTCTCCAGCACCATCCTGTCTAGTTAATTACAGGCAGCAGAGAAATTCTACATGAATATTTATTCCGTCATTCTGGCAAAATACAGACGGTATAAATCAGGAGTTAATATGCACAGATCTTATAATTATATAAAGATAATTGCGTTTACAGAGTCCTTGTGTGTGCTACGTTCTTTCAGTGCCTTGCCAAGTTCACTGCACACGCTGTCAATTAGGAGCCAATGATTGCATCACTGATTACATCATTTTACAGTCGGGGAGTTGATCCTAATAAGAAGAAAAACTAAATTGGCAAAAGACGGTAACACTTTACTTGACAGACTACAAATAATATAGTATTATGCTATTACTTATGCATTAATTAACCACAAACTAAGTCTTAGTTACATGCTGACCTCATATTAATTCATCATTAATGAATTGTGGCCCACATTTTATCTCAAGCAGTTACTATATTTGTGACTATATCTATTAATTCTGAAAACCCTTGAGCAAATAGACTAAGCGAAATACTGATTTCATGTTTGTTCATCATTAATGAATCATCATGAATTAATCTTTTATCTCAAGTAGCCACTAAATTTGTTCATGATTTCTACTTCAGTAGGAACTGAGTTAGCTCTAAGTATCTGTATCCCATCAAGTAAAGTGTTGCTCAGAACACTGAGTTGAATCTGGATCTGTGCCCCTGTTTACTAGGCTTTATAGTTCCTATAGGTGCCATTTCCGATTGTGGGCCACACCGCCACCCCTTAGCTCAGAGAGAAGCGCTCTTGTGGCCTATTTCAGGGGTTTTGTAGTAATATTAAGGACCACCACTGTCAGCCTGCCTCCACACACAAACATACACATCATTGAGCATGCATCAGTTATCTGAATAAGGCTTTCTTTGCTTAAATGCCTCCTAAGTGGCTGTCATAAAATGACAGACTCTGTATGAAGTCATTGTTTTTCTCTTCTTAAGGAGAGTTGGAATAGCATTTTCTATGGCTATGTTCCTGCTTGGCAATTGAGTATGTGCCAGTCAGTAACAGGAGTTTTTTTATTTTCATTATTGTATTTAATAGTTAGGCTGCCATGACAACTGTCTGACAAAAAGGCTGCTGTTTTCCTAATCTTAGATTTTGTTGTATGAAACACGCTCGTGATGTATTCGTGTGACTGGTGCTGTAAGCTTAAGAGGCAGCTTAACTGAGCGTGACACTTGCACCTGATTCGGGGTCCTTGTGACCCCGGGGCCTCTGCCTGCAAACACAGGGCACCTAATTGCCTGTTTTGCACCGTGTTTCCCACTGAGCCGTTTTTCTGCTCAGTATTACAACAAGCGTAAAAAGGGGGCTCATATTATGCTCTTTTCGTGGACACAGTGGTTTCCGAGTTGCTAAGGTAGGAGGTAGCTTAAGGGCAACTTTCTGTTTATGATGTAAACACACAAACACTGTTCTGTGGTATGGCCGGGCATTCTGGTTCAGGCAAGAAATCTGGCCACACCGTCTGATGTGATGATGTATGTTTCAGCTCTTCATGCAAATGAGGATCTTCACATCACCCAGCCCTTATGACCACTCCCTACAAAGCTGACTCTGCTCCCAAACACACGCGGATCCTGATACCCGCGCCCACATCCCCTTTCCAATAACCCAACGCTCCATTTTCTGTATTCCCTTGTGTGTTTTCCCACATGCTGACTCTGAAATGACTGTCTGTTCCGGTTTCTCCCTACTGGTTTCATTAATCCCATCTCCACTCTCATACCCAAATAAAATCCTTATTCATCTCTCCCATATCTGGGTCACATGCTTTTCTCTGCTGTCCCACCCACGGCAGATCCTGAAAGAATATTAGGGGCTGTCTTAAACACCAAATCTGGTTGACCTTTATTCTCTCTGCGCTTTGTGGGAGGGATCTGCAAGGACCTTTAATGGGAAAGTTAATGAATTAGTGGGCTGCATTTTGCATTCCTTATGGGTCAATGGTGCTGGCAGGAAAAGAAAGATCAATATAGCGTAGCCTGAGTACTGCAGAACTACTTTATCTATTTAATAGATAATAATAGAAGATACATTTTTAGGCATCACATATTCACTTATATCCTTTCTTGTTTTGGCTTGCCTGTATCAGTAGCTTATCGTATGAATGGTGCTAGTAGTTGTGAAGTTTCACTAACGGCTTTTCTTGTTGTCGCTTTCATTACGTAGTTTCCAGTTCAGCAGATTTGCTCATCTATTTGCCTTGCAACAGAACCGGTCAGTAACAGTGGGTCCTCCATAAATCGCGTATTGACATGGGGCACAGGAGACCATTGATTATTGTGGTAGCAGACTATTAGCCATTTTCATTTATCTCAGAGCAGGCTGTGAACTAAAATTAAAAAAAAAACAAAACAGTGTCAGAATTGTGAGATTTGGTTTTGTTTTGTATACAGTTGCTGTGATAGTTGCACTGTCAGGCCTGTCCATTCAAAAGCAAAGAAAAAATTAACAGAAGTGAATTCTAAAAAAATCACTATCACAGGCTGCTGGATGCTTGCACGCACTAAAAGGCAATAAACATCTATGTTGGAACGCGGCTGAAAACTCAAGAAAAACAATCATCTGTCGGGGAGATGTTTTCCATATATAAAAGATATTTACAATGAGGCGGGCAGTCTCAGTCACAGAAAGACAGGGATATGTGCTCCCCAACATGCCGAGCAGTATAACTGAAGATACAGCTGGGTGTTTTTTTGTGGCACAGCGAATCTGAATCTCCTCGGCATGTCCCAGGTTTCAGAGAGGTAGCAGACTTGGGCCGCCAGCAGAGGAATGCTGTGGTGGTGCTGGAATGCTTTTCGCTGGTGCTTTCGGTGGATTTGGCATGGAGGCAGTTGGGCTGGTAGACTGACCAGCGGGGCAGTGATGGGCTGCTCACACCTCTTCTTGATGTACACAAAACCTGACTAGTAAGTAGATCACTGGCCTTCTCTACTCGCCTTTGTTTTGTTTCTTTGGCTTTCAGTAAAGAAAACCTCTATCTGAATTTGAATTTATTCAGGATTCCTTCGTACACTCCTACATAAGCTTTACTGTGTTGTTGGGGTAGCTGTCTAGTTTATTTTCTTGCCACACAGAAACTGAATGATGTCACAGTATAATGATATCAGTGCCTCTTATCATGTTTGCTGGAAGTCTAAGGGTGACGACACACAGGGCAACTTTTTAAGCCGAATTGTCAGGCAATGTCATTGACCGTTGCTGCTCAGACACTTTCCCATTGATATTGGGGAACTGATTTTTATTCAAAAAAAGGTGAGTTGCCCTTTGTCTCACCTGGTTGGCAGTTGTCTGGCAACATTGCTCAAAAAGTTGCCCTATGTATCATCACATTAAGAGCTGAATATCTGTTTACAAAGAAGAGTACTATTACACCCTGCTGTAATCCTAGGTGCGCGTTGAAGACTATGTGGACTAGAAAGGCGCTATATAAGTTGAACTTATTATTATTATTATTATTATTATTATTATTATTATTATTATGTGGGTTGTACGCTGAAAAGGTCCCCATTTTGGCTTTGACTGTTGGGGTAGGACCTTCTCTAATACAGCAAGCATATTATTATTATTATTATTATTATTATTATTTAGTATATCAGTATACAAGATTTCATTAATGGTGCTAATGTTACATATGGTATTGTTATTAATCCCATTAACATCTGTTCAGTTTAATATGGCGTTAACTATGAAGCCTAACCAATGTTTGTGGTAAACATAGCTCTTGTGGTGCAAACTAGTATTATTTAAGTGAATGATTGCACTGGTTTAGATATTAGATTTCATTGTAGCTCTTGTAGATTTTAAGCACGTTTATTGAACATTATTGAATCCAGCAGCCATTTCAACCATAACCTTGCAGATTAATCCATCCAGTCATCTTCAAATTTCTTATCTTGAGTTGGGTTGTGGGTGCCTAGGGCCTGGGGCCTATCTCAGGCATCCTAGCACTATGCCGGACAAATACACAGAAAAAAAAAACAACTGTATTAGTCTATTTTAAATGGGTAGTTAAAAAATAAATAAAATGACAATTGCATTGTAATATTTTAAATAGCTTTTTAAAAGTTGCATATGATAAGTAAAGATCAAGACACTGGGTAGTGTGCAATAGTTAGACCTGCTTCTTGTATGTACAGCATCCTGTGATTAAACAGTTTAACCATTTTTTGTGTAGGTTAATATTTGGAAACCAACGTGGTGTTTCTGCATCTTATCAGACGTTATCGGTGCATGGAAACATGCAGAAACACTAAAGTTCACACAAACACTCACCAGTCATTCTTAAGAATCGTATTGGATAAAATTATTGTCGATGGCTGTAGTTCTGCTGCTGACCTCTGAAGATTTAAATACAGCTGTGTTGTATAGAATACACTGCCTAGTGTTTTATTGCTGATAAGTGTCATGAATCATGTAAAAGATCCAGTATGACCAATGACACGTGGTCTGCTGTTTTCTGAAAAGCATAGCCAATGTGAAATTTTGACACTTTGTCTTGGTCCTGGAGTCCTGCTCTTAAGCTCCTTGACACTGGACTGGCCCCAGACTGTATCAGTGTGTCCTCCAAGGTGCTGGCTGTCATATATACGATGCCGTGTCTCCAGAAGACTCTCTTCTTCCTCTCTCTGTCACTCTCGCTCTCCATGACCGAGTCTATCCTAAAGCACTCTGCTCTGATCTTACAGGCGTCTCAGAGCGAGCCTTGTCACGTTTATGTCCCTGTCAGTTCCGAACGATGAACACTTACAGTAGGTATCGTAACACGCAGAAATCTCCCCGGTGCTGTAGGATATCTCACCGGCTGTTTTATTTGCTCTGGTACAGACACATGCTTGTGAAAGACAGATAGAGCAGTCGTGCACAGCTTGCTTTCCTCTGTCCTGGCAATATAGTATTATTATGACATTAGTTGAATCCCTTTATTGGAGCTGGTTGGTGCGTTTTCTTTGATTCACCAGTACCGAAAAAAGATATATTCACATTTTAAACACTGATGCGATCCTTCTATTAACCAACAAGTTTCTGCCAAGATGAACAGTGTCATGGCCTTTAAATTCTCAATGGAACTGAAGCCTTGTGAAGAGTGAGTGTTGTTGAAACAGCAGTCAGTCATTAGCTGACATAACAGTGCTCTCAGTTGTGAGAGGATGCCATTTGTGAGACCAATTATTTCTGAAAGCTGCACTTTTCCATGAATACGCACATTTCAGGTACGCTCAACGAACGTCACGTCTAAGTGTCAGCTCTTCGCAGCTTTGGTGACACGCTGTGCAGCACAGCAGACCTTGTGCATCCACCTGGGTTTAAGTCTTGGGATCCATGCATGTGTTATCCCGGACAGATTTTCCAAGGAGATCTGAGGACATGACAGGAGAGAAATCACAGGCCTCTTCCCCTGGCCACAGCTTTCATAGCCCAGGATCTAACGAGACACAGCCTTGATTTCTTCCGCAGCTGAATGGAGCAGCTGTTTGCATTTTCTCAAAAGACTGCAAGAGACCAATTAGCAATTACCACATGTAATGACTTAATAGCAAAGTAAATTCATGTTTGCTTTCTGCGTGAACGTGACTGTATAACCTTACACATGAATGCACTGTATATTCATTGCATTAGTTCGCAGACACATTCAAGCGAAACTATGTACAACTGAGGAAACAGGGTCAGCAATCAGGGGTTAATGGCCTTGCTCAAAGGCCCCACGGTGACATCAGCCTGCTGACCAGGGGATTTGAACTAGTGACCCCTTAATCATGGGCACACGTTCCAAACCAGCTAAGCCACACACCACCCCATAGACATATTTTTTACATTAAGAGCTTTAACAAAATGGGATGCAGCACTAGGCATTTTAACCAGACAGTTGAAACTATGTTGGGTCTTTTGTCTGTCTTGTCTGCATAGTACTTGCTGTTTAGGTCTATAGTGGACGCAGCCTGGACGGAAGCAGAGAGTCAGATGAGATTGAAATGTAGTGAATGATTGAATGAAAGAGAATTTTCTGCTGTGTTCCAGCCGCCCTGGGGTGTCTGAATGCTGATTGCTGTGACATGAGCACGTCATGCAGAATCAGGCTTTGCTATTTGCATCGACTCAGCCACTGCACTTGTAAATTAAGTGTGATCTCAGCACATTTGTCTTTTGTTGCCATGACACCGAAAAGAAAATCTTAAAGGAGAAGCGTGCTGTTTCCTGTCGTGCGCCCTACGGGCGCGGTGCTGTGTGGCTGTCTGGGGCTTGAGGGTGCCGGTTTCTTCATCACTGTCAGGTTTTGGCTCAGGTATGTCATTCCTGCTCTGTGGTGGTCGGCCTCCATGTTGGCACAGATTGTGGCACAGATCGCTAATACCCGTCAGGGCTGCCTTGACTCGTTGTGTATCTCTGTACATGCGAGTGACCTCATGAAATGAAGACTGATAACAGCTGTGATTAATTAATTTCCCTTTAAGTCCCCGTCCATCACGTTTATTGCGTCACTTGGAGTAATTTAGACGTGTGATATCGAGTCGCTTGTTAATATGCTTCCCCCTTTCAAACACAATACCTGAATGTCCGTGGCAGCTTTTGAAACGGTACCTATTCCCCATGACCCACTCGTTGGCACTGATTCGTGTCACTGAGCCTGGAGCAGAAAGCGGAGGAGTGTGTGTGCGCGTGAATCAGAATCGAGACCGGAGGGGCCATGGGTTCGAGGATTATCATGAAGAGTGTCGATAAGCATTAGGGGCGTCCTTGGTGGCACGCTCAGACACCACGGACAGCTTTCTGTCGTGCGAGTCGCCGCATCGCCGGTGACTTATAATTACAGTGTCACCCTGCAAAAGCATGATAATATTTCTGTGGTCTGTTGCAGCTGCGAGGTTCTTATCTTGTTCCATTCATGCAGCTGATCATGGATTCGCTATCAGGTGACCTTGACAAAAACAAAGACGTGCAGCACTTATGCATGGTTTTTGGAGATTCGAGCGGGCAATCCCCCCACCCCACCGCACCCCACCCCACCCACCAGCCAGTGAAGTGCTTAACCCTAACCTCTCCCTCTGGCTCATTATCACGTTCTCTTGAGGCACAGTTGACTCCATCCACAGGGCCTTCCGCCATACTGAAATGAATTAATCGGCCTGCGTGGTGTCCCAGTGTGCTCCGTTCTCCTGCTGTGACGCTTTGTCCTCCTACAAAAGCGGCCCAGAGGGCCCCCCCCTCGCCCCATGGTGCCTGCTGGCTTGCGCCGTTAACAATCTCTGTTCCGTGTTTGTAGGCATGTGGTGTTTTTTTAAAGGGCCCCTCGTTTAATCCTGATTTGTCACAGAAATGGGTGAGTTCTATCTATTCCCCTGAGCTCTGCAGTGCTAATGTCAGGTTGAACAACTTTTCTTGCAGGTCTTCACAGCGATTTATGCCTATATCTCAGATGTAGCATTTAAAGGTCCATGTGCCAGTTCATTCCGAGTGTCAGGATCGGGCCAAAACACACCTGGACTTTGCCCCCTCCTGGGTTATTCTCCTTGGTGTTCTGCCTACCTGTCTGAAAGGTGCACAGTGGACCTGCCTCCCTTTGTGAAGCTCCCCGGCTGAGGGTGGAGCCTCTGGTCCTTCCCACTCTCTCCTTTCCCAGTGTTGCATCAGCCCATTAGAGGGAACCGTTGGCGGTCGAATGTTGACCTGCTGGAGCCCAGTACACTTCCATCCTTTCAAAACAGGTATCTTTATAGTCTTAATAAATGTACAACGGAACTCTGCAACTCTTCCCAACAATGCTACATGTTATCAAAGATAAAATATAGATTAAATAATAATAATATAGATTAAATATGAGGAAGAAAATAAAATAAAAGCAAACAAATGAATAAAATCAAAAAATAACAATATATACAATATAGATGTGCAGTATAAAGCTGAACGGTGAAACAAACTGCAGTCGTGCAATTGTATATTCTTTTTAGGAGCATTTTAACGTGTCTCATTAAGAGTAGAGCATTCTGGGAAGCAGCATATCTTTCTGTCAGATATCTTAAAATGCGCTAATTATGTGATTTTTCTTTATTTTGACTCATAACTTACATAAAATATGCTTTAGGATATTTTAAAATTCCATATTCCATAAAAGGAGAACTCCTGTAGCTTACGTGAGTGCTGTGCACCTTCTTGAGTTCTCCTTTCAGCTTGTTAGGATATAAACTGTGGCACCGTGCTGAAGGTGATCAGTATGATGTTGTTACGAGTTTAGGCCAAGTACGCGCCTCTTACGCACTCTGAAATCCATCTGTGAAATGGGTGTAACAAGTGTAACCTGCCAGGGATAAATGCGTCCACACAACAGAATGTTCCGGGATGCAGAGAGAAAGCCACACAGAAGCCTCCCACAGTGAGTAGGGGCGATATTCAAACCCAGAACACCTGCATTAACATTGCAGAGGGCTCCCCGCAGAGCCACTGTGGACATGTAGCGAGCGTACTGATGTTATATATGTTCACTGCTTTCAGCAAGAAACTATATGTAGGGTTTGCTGAGAGCTGCTGCTTCAGAAATGGTAGGATTTACAATTCAGATAAAAATGCCACAACGGGTCTGTATAATGGGCTCATCACTTATCAGCTACATCGTGAGTTGCATTTTTGTCCTCCCGAACAGCTTCGTCCATGAAAGCCAAAAAGAGAGGGGACAATCGCAGATTAAAAAGAAATAAAAATGAAACACAGGTGGGCCATTACTGTGCATCTAATTAAACCTCATTGCACATAATTCATCTTGATTCTTGACATTCCAGGAATCCGTAAGAGTGTGATTGCCACTTTGTTCTGGCTCTCTGCTGCATATGAAACAGAGGATGTGCATCTCTATCAGTCACGTCTCAAATGTTTTCAAAAATAACTACAAAAAAAAAATAAACAAACCTCACCCTCATACACAGAGAAAGTGTGAGCATTAAAACATCGAATGAGCATTTCCTCGGAAATACAAACGCCTCCGTTGAGTCTTCTTGCAGCAGTGACTTGATTTAGGGTGTTTGGTACAAAATCCCCCTGTGGCTTTTGGCTGTCTTTGTTTCCGTTTGTTGGACTTGCAGTTCCGTGCTCAGAATGCAGTTGAAGTTCTGCAGTGTTTCGCACGGCACATTTACGAGTCGGTCCAGAAGGGCTCTGCCCCAAATCCTGAGTGTAGTAACACCACCTGCTCTAGCATGGAGATCTTCTGCTGCCCC
This sequence comes from Mormyrus iriodes, assembly GCA_011763525.2. Lineage (NCBI taxonomy): Eukaryota > Metazoa > Chordata > Actinopteri > Osteoglossiformes > Mormyridae > Mormyrus > Mormyrus iriodes. Next base: position 17,078,435 of record JAAGVU020000123.1, on the reverse strand, counting down.
TCTGAGTGTCTGTCTCAGCAGGCTGACATACCTGCTGATGCTGCTGGTGAGAAATCACTTGTCTGTCCCTTGGGGATTTTCAGACAGGCTCTCGCACCAGTCGATCTGGTCATCTGGCTCCTGGTCTGAGCCCTCCTGAGGTGTTGGGGTGGGGGTGTGAAATATCTCCTCTCCCAAATAACATATAACATTGTAACAGTAACCAAATAACATTCATCTCTTTTGGAACAATAAACACAGTGTGAACGTATTGCTGTAACGCAGGTGAGGAGATGGGCCTTACTGTGACGAGGCCCGGCACTATTCATCAAGCAACATGTTTATTTTAACGGCCTTCCTATATCTTTGTATGTTGTGAGACGAAAATGTGTGGGATGCCATGATGGCAACCATTTATATGCGTTCACCTTTGCCGTCTGAAAGTACATAAGTTTTAATCAAACATTGATTGGGCAGATAGATTGTAGTCAGCAAATGCTCGCACCAAATGACATTATGATTTAAAATTTACATTCTATTGATTTATGTTATTTGGCTGAAGTGGGCTTTAACAGCAAGGTTCCCTCGTATCCTACACTGGCAAGTTGGGCTGTAATATAGTGTCTTCATATGGCAGTGATTTGTTTGCGTTGTGGTGGGACAGCATGATTTAACTGGTATAGCGTGAGGTATGGTACCGTGGGGTCGAGTGACAGGTTCTAATGGAGATCTGCGTCGTAAGTTAGAGAAGGCCTCCAGAGAACGCTGTGTGTAGATCACTTCAGGAGGGCTTATGATGAAGAAAGTCAGTGTGTGCCCTAGTGCAAGATGGACGTGGGGGGCCTTCTTCAATAACATATCCAGCTGACACGTTAATATTTGCTGAAACTATGAATTATTGCTCTTTTGACATTCTGCTGTTGGGGTGGCTTTCTGGAGCACAACTCAATTTTAACCTCTCATAGATTTGCACTCTCTTCATTTATTAATAAGTAATTAATAATTACTGTGTCTTTCTTTGAACGCAGAAGGATGCTAATCTTCTCTGCTTGCCCTGTTTCATGATGTTAGAATATTATTAAAGGCTAGAATTTATTCTTTTGGGACAAACTTTACTTTGGGTGAAAATAATCTTAGTACTTAACCAGACTGAGTTTGGAACAAAGGTGGCATTGTGGTGCCGTTCAACACGGAGCCGTGAATCTGGGCTTGCAATCTCCATCTATCCTTCTTAACTATCCTTTCCTACACATGGACATTGAAACCAAGGTATGTATAAAACAGTTTGTGAACTCTTTTTTATAAGCTTATGAATGAATCTGTTCTTTTCTTTTTCTGTGAGCCAAAATATTTTCTGGTCCTTAAGTTATGAATGGCTGGAGGATCTAATTTTCTGAGGCCAAAATGCCGAAACACTTCTGTGGACAAGCAGCTGGCTGCTTAAACTCTGGCTTTCATGTCATAGCTAAAGCCATGTTGTACTTTTATTGTTTACAGCTGCAATTAATCTTCATTTAAGATTAATAAAACGTCTTACTTCACGACATTATAACTATGACAATGCAGCCTTTTAACATTATCTTTGGCTGCATATGTTCATCTTTGCTTCTAGCCACTTATTTTCTCTGGAAACACGATAATTTTCCCTGTTTCGTATGCGATCAGCATAAATTTGGTATATTTCATCAGACGGTGGTACTACAAAGCATTTGAAGTGGTTTGGATTACTGAAATGTGGCCTCAGTGCTAACCACAACGATAGCATTAGCGGCGCGTACGGTCGCACTTTGATGTCCCCGCGGTTACCGTTCGGCTTATAATTGCCGAGCGGATTGTAGCCTTTCAGAAGAGAGATGCCTAACCGAGGTCCTGCTTCTGCTCGACGATATTTCTTCTTTTGACATCATCCACTGGCTTCCTGCGCTCCAGTCATGTCCTTGCTGCGAGTTACTCATTAGCTAAAGGTGTCTTTGGAAAATGGCCAGTTTCTTTAAGACTACAGTGTTGGGTTGCTGTGGAGGAACCTTTTAGCATATAAGGGGCTCTGAGCACTGTAGCTCAAGGTGAATTGACCCCCTGCCTTTTCACACCACAATTTCAAGTGTTTATTTAATTTCCTTAAAATTTCACAAGATGCTCAATATATTTCCAAACTACTCTCCATAAAAAAAAAAAAAAAAAACATCCCTCCCCCTTTAGGATGAACAAGCTCAACAAGATTCGCTGCTGTATGTGTGAGAGAGAGTTGTTTTGATTAGGTTTGGTTGCCGAGAGACTGCCAGATACTTTATGGATGAGCCACTATTAGGGAGCAGGACAGGCGGGAAACGTTAAATGTCACAACGTGCCTTTTCCCTCGTTCAGCGGCAGGCAGGTATTATAATGAGCCATGCAGTAGCCTGAGAGTCAGGTATATTGTAGGATCTTTCCATTGATGACTCATGCATGGAAGTATTTAGATTAGCTGCTCAGCTCTTGCTTTGCGCTAACAAATGCCCTGAAGTTTGCTTTGTAAGGGCGGATCCGGCGGTGCAGTTCCTCGCTGCTCAGTCCATTATTTACAATCGTGGAGCCTCAGCGGAGCTCGCGAGCCGTGTGGGAAAGGGCGTGACTCGCACCCGAGGGCGGAGGGCCGCACATGAGCAGCCTGGGAAAACGCCCACTAATTACATTTAAACCTTCCTGGGTGTCACTGTCTGCACACGTCAGAAAGATCCCTTTAAGCCCATGGATGCCTCAGGCTACTTAGCTATCCTAGGAAAACCAACAAAACCTGCAAAGTATAAAATGTTTTTCTGGCAGGATGTAGGCTGTGTCAAAAAGTGAGGAGGGCAGCCACACACGGATTGACGTGCTTTTTGTGGTGTGTGGCTCAGCGGGTTTAGGCTGTGATCAGAAGGTCGCTAGTTCAAATTCTGTGGCTGGTGGACTGATGCCACCTTGAGAAGACCCTTAACCTCAATTGCCCCAGGGGAGTTGGCTGCACTGTGACCCAAAGCTTGCTTTCACCTGCATCTGTGTCTGCTTGTCTCATGGAGCACACAGTGGAGTAGGCGAGAAGACAATTTCCCCATGGGCACGAATAAAGTATCACTATTCAATTCTGTTACTTCTAAAAATCAGTACATTCAAATCTGATTCTTCCTCAACATGAGCTGTTGATGGTTGCAGGGAGATAGAGAATGCGGCAGCTCCTGTCTCCGGTCCTGTATAGAGCTGAGGGACGGTTTTCAGTCATACCTACATTGGGGTGATTTTGGGGCCACAAAAGTTTAGTTTCAATCATTTTTTACAGACAATTCCTGACTGTGACATTCACTTTAATGTCTTACTACTGTGATGTACAGAAGGCATTTATTTCTAGCACCAATGGAGACCAGGCAACGAGCCAACCACCTTGTCACTGCTTATGCTGATCAGGGTCACATGAAGTTTACACCAGGCACAGAGCTGGGGGTCCATCCTGGATGGGTTAACAGGGCACAAAGACTCAGGGCAATGCAGAAATGCCAGTTTATCTAATGGACTGTGGGAATGCCGCACGTCATGGAGAGAGCATGAGAATGGCAGAGGCAGGATTCGAACCCCCGACAATGAGACGCAGGTTTACATGCTGAGCCTCTGCTCCATCCCAGGGCTCCTTTTGGTAATTATCTGGGTGTAAAGCCTTTTATCTGCCTTTTTAAGGCCGTGGCTTTCCGTTTGTGGTGAGCAGGTGCAGCTGGGCTTAATGGGAGCAGAATCTGCGAGTGCAGTAGCAATGCTTTCGGCAACGACGGCAGAGTCCTGCCTGGGAGACGGATTCTCTGATGTTACCCCGCTATCAGCCCGGTTACTTTTATTTTCCACATATCACCTGTAGGGAATATCTAAAGCCTTTGATTGCATCCACAGGAGTCGTCACAGCTGTGAGGTGTGGAGGGAGTGTCATTACAAGGCTGGCTTAAACTGGTTATTCTACGTTAGGGCCTTTATAATATGAGGACCTCTTCTTGGTGGTCTTTGTGTGCGCAGGTATGGAAAGCGATTTGAAGGGGGACGACTACACTGATGTTTACAGAAATGTTCTTTAACCCCAGGGTCTTGCTTGCAGTCGTTGCCTGTCACAGCCCAGCACACAGGGGAAAGGAGGTGCGAGGGAAATTGGAAGGGGCACAGAGAGGCAGCTGTTGTGGAATGTCAGTCCATGAAGAAATATAGCTAGAGGCTGTGGGCTGCTTGTATCTTAGTCTTGCTTTGTATTGTATTGCTCAGAGAGCCTCTAAGCAGACATGCGGAGTATAAGTAAGCACTTGTACTGTGTGTTTACTTAAATTGATGTGGTTTGTATAGTCAATAGGGGCACCGCTTGATATTAGAGAATGTGTCACTAAGCTGACTACCTGTGCAGTTTTTTTAAGGGACTTTCACTCCCTAAGAAAGTTCGGACAGCTCTTTTAAGTTCTCAAAGAAAGGGCTACTGGGGGGCTAAAAAGCACTGTGGTTAACCTGTCAAAGAGATGTGTGAAACATACCAAAGAGATGTTTTTTTTCTGAAGTACTGATTAGCAGTATGTCTCGAGCCCGGCCTGTAGGGAGCACACTGTCCCACGCATGCCTGCGTGTACTGCTAAGGATTACCAGGCCATGCTATACTCATTAGGATGAAATACAGAGATCTACTGTGAGTGTGAGGCAGGTGACCTGTGCCATCCAATGGCTGAGCTGCATTATGGGGCCCAGGCTCACATTCTGGCAAGCCAGGGTCATGACCAGAGTAAATCTCGGTCCTTTCCTCTCTTCTGCCTCCATCACTTGTCTTATTCCTCTCTTCCTCCTTTTTTTTGTTTTCCATCCCTCTTTTACACTGCTGTAGCTTCCCTCTTTCTTCCTCTCCTTCCACTGACAGTTCTGTCACACTCTCAGCATTACAGAAAAAAAATGTTCAGAGCTGTTACTATGGCAACTGAGTATCTGCTTCTGACCACCCTCTTTCACTCTTACACACATGCACACGCTCTCTCTCTCTCTGCAGTCTCTGAAACAGTTCCTTTACAACAAGGAATAATGAAAATAAATGAATAAATCGACAGACCGATTGTGTTATTAAAACTCTGTTATCTTGTTTTAACCACACTGATCTCCTAAGAATTTTGGAAGAAAAAATCGACACCCAAACCCTGGGCTTTGCTTCTGTCTCCTTCAATGAGTCTATGCTCAGCTTAGCACAGCTGGCCAGGGGAGGGCACTGGCTATGCATGCATCAGTTGGCCTTGGCTGTCGCTGTCCATTGTGGCTCCTTGTGTGGTGAGGTCCATGCATCCCTGCTGTGTTGCTGAGAACAGGACTATAACAGGTAGTGGAGCATGAATATAGGATAAAGGCCATAGCACCTGGCATGCGTGTTTCACACTGCCGTAGTGATGCTTGTTGTTTTGGTAATAAATCCCAATGCATTAGGATTCCCTGGACAGGAGACCTAGGAAGACCCTGACAGATTGCTTGCAGTGTGCCGGCTTGTGTACAGGATGATGGGATTGCCCTGCTCATATGCTGCCTGGAGTAATGCTGTAAATCATGTAGCTCCAGGGGCGATTCTAGGATTTTTTTATGTGGGGGTGGCAGAAAAGAGGCCCATAATTCATACAGAGGGGCCGACCTTATCATTAGCCAATGATATGTTCTGAGTCGGTGAGTGACAGGGGAAGGGCACTATAGGGGCCAATCAGCTCTCAACTCGAACTAGTGCCACTGTAGTCACATCCTTGTATCAGCCCCTGTGTGGCTCCAGGGTAAAGGTGAGGAGCAGTCAGCCTCAGGGATTACACATGGGCGGGGTGCCGTGGATCTCACACTGCTCTAGCCGGTCTTAAGACTGGGAATCACGTGCCAACAATGGTGGAATCTAGGTAGATGTGGTTTTCAAGTTAGTGTTTCTGCCAAGTGTCTATGAACATCCCAGAGATAATATGAACCTGCTCATACAGATCTTAACATAGATAGCTGAGAAACTATTGTCTGTGTCAGTTTACATACAAATACGGGCTGGCACAAGTGTGAAATGTTTGTGTGAAATGAAGTGTTTGAAAATGATTGTATTATCGTCCTATATACAGTTTTATGTAGACCGCATAAATAAATCCATTTAAAGCTTAGTGTTTTGAAACAATTAGGAGGTGTTGGTACTGAAAGAAAACAATGTTGGCTCTGGTCTGTTTTAAAAAAGGTGAACTAAAGTTCCCTTTCCAGAGTGTCAAATTAATGTTCATTACTTTTCACGTTTTAGCAATGAGAGTAAAAATTGATTTACCATCCCAGCTCAGGGCCATATTTCTCTCTGAATTGGAGCCCGAGAAAATTAGCCTTGAAGCAAACTCATAGCCTGTGCTCCTCTTTGGCCAGGAGTAGCTAAATTAATTTGTCTGTTTTTTACCCAGTGGGACTGTTATGAAATCCTCGTGGCAGATCTATAGTAGGGAAGATGTGAAGGGCATGTTGGCTCATTTACATGCGAAAGGTCACAAAGCCAGCATTGACAAAACTCAGATCATGTGGATGGAAGGATTCCGTCTCATGACTGGATGCCCTCAGTTTAAATCTGCATCTGGCTATGCGGACAGTAACAGTGCTGAAGATGATGCAGCTAAAACTGGGTGGAGTAATGAGTGCCAGCATGACATCTGGATAAAGGGTAAAGTCGTTCAGCTTAAGCGAGGGATCTCTCCTAACTCCTGGCTAATGTGCCCCTCTGCACCACTGCACATGTGTTAGGAAGGGCGCGATGAAGGATTCCATCTGTAATGACTGCTGACGTCCATCTGTACAGTCTCTCAGACTCATTTGCATGCCCACCTTCCATATCCCTACAGTATTTCATGCGTTATGGCGTAAGCTAGGAGTCCATCTTCTTCAGCTATTAAGTCAGAGTAGTTAAATACACCACAAAGTGAAGTACAAAACTGTCTTACTGTTGTATTTTCTTGTGAATGGATGAGAAGCATTACATAAAATGATCATGGGGTCAGATGTTTGTAATGATGTTTCAGAGGTCTCTGATTAATTGTTGCTGTTTGGAGCTTGGCCTGTCGGAATGATCTTCACCGCCAAGGCGTAACAGCATTCATCTGTTGTCCTCAGCAATACTTGTTTCTTGGTTCTCCTTATCTTAGGATACTGAACAGTTACCATGACCACAGAGACAGGCCCAGAGTCAGAGGTGAAGAATTCAGTGGAAGAACCCCCCCAGCAGAAAGGTGTACCCAGTGGAATGCAGGACTCGGCCGCTGACGGCAGGACAGGCAAGCAGGTGAGACAGGTCTCTATGGTGATGTACTATTTGGTGAGCTGTGATTTAAAAAGCTGTATTATAGTGACAGAGCAACAGTCACATTTGCTTATACCAATTTTATTATATCACTCAAATAAGCCTCAGTCTGCTAGGTATTGCGAGAGCTGGGTATTCCTGGCTCTACCTGGATTCATCTCTCCAGATGTCACTCGTGCTTATGTTTCAGCAGATGTCTTACCAGCTATCTCATGATGCACATGGTGAAGGTCCACCTTGTTTGTTTGTGGACGACTTGGGCCTATACGTGGAATAAAATGTGCCCCTTTATTTTCCAGCCTTGAGAAGACCGTGACCTAGGCTGTAATTAATTTTCTAATTTGATTGAGCATATTGTGCCAGGCATATTACCCATAATGCAGTAGGTCTTGTCTATTTATTTGCTCGATTTCGTAAGTCGAGTGTTGGAGGGAGATTTCCTGCCACTCGATTGACAGTTTTCTTTATTTAGGACTTGCACCGTATTAACAGTGTACGGTATTGCCATCAGTGACGATCATTTCCAAGACGTTAATTTGAAACACGTGGCATCAGTCAGCTGAACAACACGATGTATGATGAAGTATTGTTTATGTTATGTGTTTAAATGTAGTTCGTATTACATTACAAATTAAGTTACAATGAGAAAATCTGATCGACGGTTACTTTGCTGAAAGGATGACAGCACCAGGCTTCCAGACGACCACAAGGATGGTGATAATGCTTCAGAGAAGACAACTCCTAGCAAGATGCCCAAATCTCCTCAGAAATCATCAAAACGGCCAAAGACTGTACCATTCAAGGTGACCTTGCTGGATACCTCAGTATATGAAGCTGGAATCGAGGTATGTGGTCAACATATAAGGAGATGAGATATCCATCCATCTACCATAACTTCTTATCGTGTACAAGGTCGTGGCAAACCACAAAGCTTACTTATGCACGTTTTTGGACTACTGGGGGAATGCAGGAAATGTACGAATGAGTAATATTGTGGCAAATTGCTTTGTGATCATAGGAGGAAGAGAGAAAAAGCACAGAAGGCAAATGAACTCAGAGCTGTCAGAGCTGTTTCAGTTATTCAGGTAGTGCCGTTGGGCCAGTTATTGGCTTTTCATTCTAGGTGCTTCTATTTATCATTTTGCCTTCTGGGAGCAAAGCAATCCAGTATCAGGGTGTGTGTGTGACGGGTCTGACTATGGAAATGGAAATCCCAAGTGAAGAAAGACATACGAGAATTAAACTGAATTAGTTTTACGGAATAATCTCTGTGATCATGGTCTCCATACATTTTTCTGCTCTTGTGACAAGGGACGTTCAACCTGCCTATTTTTGAGTGGAAAACCAAACCCAGCAAAGTAGATGGAGTGAGAGGGGTTCGTTGGTGTTGAGGGTGAAGGTTTGTTGGAAGGCCCTGAAGCGAATGTCTACTTAGTCTTCATAACTATCTGCTGGAGCTTGTCCATGCAGGGAGAGGATGGTGGTTTTGGCCTACATGCCTTATCTGGCCTGTGCAGCCCCTGATTTACCCATGACCATCTCAGTGATTGAATATGCCCACATTCACATTCATTGACCTGGCTCTGCCGTAAACAGCTTCGGTGGCATGACTCATGTTCTTGGTAATTCACAGGATGGCCTCACATAGGATTGACATTGATTTTATTTGAAATGTTTGCACATTGCGAAATGTCCATGTATATAACAGATAACTGGTACCAGTTTTGATATTTTCCTCCTCCCAAAAAGGTCATAAATAAATCGCAATGCTGTGGCGTACCTTAAAGCAAATAACTAAAAGTACACTTATACAATCATGACAGGTCTTCATTATCCCAAATAATCGAACCCTCTATTTCTGTTTCGTATTAAAATATTTACATTTCATACAGTCTTGCTCATAGTTATTGTAGGAGAGCAGAAGGCTTGGGCATTTTAAACCAGAGGCCTGTACTTTTATGCAATCCATTTACACTCAATTACCATTATTACAGAAAACTGTAAGAGAAGAGACTAATCACTGTTCAGTAGGCTAGAAGGCTAAACAGTGGGTCTGTCCCTGAATCTGCTTTGGCACCCTTATGAGTGCCCTTCTTTACACCCCAGCGCGCTTTACACTATCATCACACTCACCTTTTGCTGGGGAAGCTGTTGTATACAGCCTTTTAATAGCTGCCTCCTGGTGTGACTATGTGCCTTCTGCCCCTTCTCATTGTCTTGTCCCTACGTCTGTTTTCATGTATATTCTTACTGTAAAGCCGCATTCCTTGCATGAAAGGTGCTATATAAATGTTTATTACTATTATTCTCCCATTCTACTACCGCTAGTTGTGTAGGCTAGGACCAGGTGGAAATCTGCCTGTTGCACGTGCAGCTGCAGCTGCCTTTCCCAAGCCTGTTGTTGGCTGTGCAGTTTATACATGTCTTCTAGGCTGGTTATTACCCGAGGACAGGCATTGTTTTCATGCTACTTACATCGCCCACGCAAGTGCTGAAATGCACTCTAGATCTATGCCTGAATATATTAGCTCCAGTTAATTTCTCCACGGGAAAGCTCATGTGTAGAAAAATGTGTTTTGTGGCATTAGGATCAAAAGTGAAATTGAATCAGCTGCTCGCTATTACGGAAATAGTGTTTCTTCGACGTTGCATGTTTGATTCAATGCACTTGAAGGCTCCCCTTTTCAGGACTTATGGGGATGCAAACATCATAATGATGACTTAAACAGATTCTGCTCCTTACCCATCAGGCCCCTGTCACACATTGCTGCTCTCAGGAGATTGCTTAAAGCGTGTTCTGAAGATTCATCTTCGTCGTGGGTCCTTTCGAGGGTTACTGGTCATCCCCTTAGCCAGCACAAGAGGCAGGGTGGCATTTTTCCTTGTGAACTTGCCTCCAGAAATTGGGCAACTATAAAAAGGAAATGATGCACACTACTTCTGTTGCCCTGGCAACGACTGCTCTGTCTCCCTGTCACCGCGGAAACCAGGCTCCCTGGAAGGCAGGCAGTCAGTTGTGTTGTCTACCCCAGAGAGCTGCATGCAGAAATTTGTGGCTCCGCTCTCAGGAAGAGGCCCAGTGAAGCTTGGCATTGTGATGTCTGATGAGCCCCTTGTTCAGGGCCATGCCTGCGTCCCCTTCTACAGTCCCTCAGAGTCATTTTCTATGTCTCTTTCCTCCTTTGAAATGGCTTGTATGGAAGGTAATAAACAAGATATTTCTACATATGGGTGCATATGAGAGTTTAAAAATAGGAAGTGTGTGCATCAGTCTGACCACTGTGATAATTAAGTAAATTCCATTAAATAACTGAATGAAGTGGCAGCTATATTTGGGTGTTTACAACATATATGTCAATAAACATATCATAATGTACATGCAATAGCCTCTCTCGTGTTCGTTTACTTTTTTCCACATTTAATTTCCTTCCTGGAACTGAAAATCATATTTGGCCTTTTGGTACATCAGTAGTAGGAGGGACAGTATTGAGGGCTGAACTTGATTTGATAACGATGGATAAAAAAAAAAAACGATATTTCAAGAAAAGATTTTTATTAGTCTTCGGGGGATAAAATACTATTTGTTTGCAGGAAAAGATCTCAAAGATTTCTGATTAGTAGATATAATGAAAAGGTTCATTCATCACTCCTCATAATACCAGTCTGACAGGTTTCTGACAGACGGCTTGGCTTGTTATGAACACAACAGATGAGGTCTTGCAGTATTTCATTGTACAAAATGCATTCCGGGTACCTGGGTTTTGTTTTGGTGGTGCAGCTTTGTTCCTTGTGTATTTCTTTTTCTCTCCTCAGAAACATTCCCGAGGGCAACACCTTCTGGACATGGTGTGTGAACATCTCAACTTGTTGGAGAAAGACTACTTTGGCCTGACTTTCTGTGATGCAGACAGCCAAAAGGTTTGGACCTCTTCAAAAATTATATGCTTGTTTTTTGTTGGTAATTTTGTATTAATTTTGCTAAAACTATGCATTAATTCAATATTTTGGTGTGGCTTGCTTGAACTAATTCAAAGTGGACTGTTATATTTTGGCACAAATTTAATTACACTAGCTGAAATCTGAGCCAGTATGCAATATATTTATGTATGAGAATGTTTGCTTGGATAGAGGGAGCAGAATTATGGTAGAAACGCAGCCATTCTTGATTAAATTCCCAACAGCAGCTTGATTGTTCCAGTGAAATTTTTCCCCCATCTGATGTTCAAAATTCAAACCTTTTCTACCTCTATAAGCGGGGTTTTTGCTTTGTCTGTGAATTAAGAGAAAGGCACATCACTGCCACCTCCTGTACTGGGGTGAGGAGTACACTGACAATATCTGCATATACAATATGAAACAGCAAAGGTCAGCAGCTATCAGCTACAATGTGATGGGCATGTAGCGTAGGGTTAGGGTTGGGGTTAGGGTTGGGGTTAGGGTTAGCTAGATGCCATTTTATTAGTCAGTGTTGGGATGAGATTTAATACATTGTTTTTACAATAAATGCTCATCAGTGCTTTTTTGTTGAAATGGGAGGATAGCCTATAATATAACCGTAGATCATGTGTGAACACGTCCTCTTTTTGATCACTGTGGACTTCAAGGCAGAGTAATTGCGTCTGTTTGGTGAAATTACAGTAATTATGGCTGCCACTAGACAAGATATTTGGATGGCACTTAATGGCTATTGGTAGTATCTTTATATCAGACTGCCTTGGGCAAGTCCAGTAAAAGTGAGGAATTGTCGGATTCTCTCTGACGTACCGGTTCAGTCATTCAGGTTGAAGGTGTAACTGTGTCCCATTGGAGGTCTGTGCATGAGGGTCAGATTGCTGGATCTTGTAGAAGTCTGGGAGAAGTTTGACGAGAAAGGTGAAAAAATAGATTATCTTTATTGGCTGTGTCTCTGCCTGCCTGGTGCTGCCTCTGGGATATAACGTTTACGCCACTATTTTTGGTATAATTATTAGGTGACTGCTTAGTACAATGTAGCTCCTTGTAAGGTAGACAAGGTAATATCTTACTGTTCCAGACATTGCAGAGTAACCACTCAATACCTCATCGTTACCTACAAGACATTCCAATTTTTACTTGGTCAAACATGAGAGTGAGATTTTTAAAATCAATGTGGCCGATGTAATTTCAGGCTGATAATGGTAATTTATTTGTTTCAAACCTACATGGCTTTGGGGTTTTGATTTAAGGTGGACATTTTTTCTTTTAATGTGCCTTTCCCTTCATAAAATCAAGAAAAACTTGTAACTAATTCATCCTCCCTGAAGGGCTGTTAGTGGGAGCAATCATTGTGGATATAAATTGGATGTCACTAATTTGCACCCTTCTCTGTGATTTTTTTCCACATTCCATGCTGATGCCTAATTTGTCAAGAATATTTTAAGGCACAACAAAGTGCTTTAAGGTTCTACCTAAATCGTCAACCTGCTGGCTATGTGTGCCCTGCAAATGGTGCCTCTAGTGGCAGAGAATATTATCTGAGAAACTTTTACTCTGTGACATTTTTAATAATGTAGCCCAGGGTAATTTGGCATCACAATGGGACGGCAGATGCTTAATTCTGCACTCATGTCCTCATATTGAAAATCCCAGCAGGGAGGGGTGACTTCCTGTTTTTTTTTCTTCAGCTGAAAAGGCCTCTACTGGGAAAGATACCCCGCAATTTTTCAGGCATTTAGTGAGCGATTGCATGTGGAGTATGCTCTGTGCCAGTCTGATATAGCCCTTACGTTTTTCCTGCAGAACTGGCTGGACCCTTCCAAGGAGATCAAGAAACAGATGCGTGGTTAGTATTCTGACGATGCTGACATTCCTCTAACAACACACACACACACCCTCACACACACACACAGACACACATGTACACCAGGAACGAGGTAAGCAGAATTTCAAGTGCGATCAGATTAAAATACGTTTACATTTCCACAGTAAACCATCCAAGAATTTGCTTCAAAATATCAATTTATTTTGCATGTGATTGAATTTTAATGTGTATAAATAGTTATTCTATACACAGAGGAATGAAATCCATGACCCTCCAAAGATTTTATTACTGAGAATATACATTGCATATGAGATCAGTAACTCTGGTGGCCTCTTGTGGTGTGGAATGTGATAATAGCATCACTTAGCACGTGTTACACATAATCCCTCCAAATGTTGTCTGCTTATTTTCCTGTGTGCTGCCGTATATGGAGAAGACAGTTAGGCATGTGCATGTGTAGCGCTTTAGTCAGCAGTCTCCTGACCCCCCTGTCATTCACGCTCTGTTCATTCTCCTTTCCGCGTTCAGCTGCTCCCTGGCACTTTGCCTTTGCTGTCAAGTTCTATCCACCGGACCCCTCCCAGCTCACAGAAGACATCACAAGGTACGTCTTAAAGGGGTAGGTGCTGTTGGTGAGGCTAATGTAAACGGATGCAGCATGGGAATGTCTGACGGGGGCAGAGCTGCCAGAAGGAACAGCTAAAAGAAGGTTTGCACAAGCTAAGGCACGAACACGCAGGACGGGAAAGTTAGGTTGGTGAGAGCGGGTCTAGGTGTGTGGAAGGCTAGTGAAGGGAAGTAGTGCGGGTGCGGCTAAAACAGGCAAAGCTAGCACGAGGCTGTGCAAATAACATAAGCACACATAAGGCTTTCAGAGGCAAAGGGGAAAGCTAGTGTGGGAAAGGTCAGCTAATGCGGGTATCACCTTATGCCAGGATCGCACAGGAAAAATGCGGGCAGCATGTATGGGCGTCTGGAGCAGTAATAACTCTCCCTTCTACCTGCTAGCCAGCTTTCTGAATATGATCAGGGCTTCTCTTCCCAGGGAAATTATCCTTCACAAAAGCGACCTGTGAAGCACTGCGGCTCCTATAAACATTCACTCAGCACTGCTGGTGGGGCATGTGCCTTTTCTACACTCCATCTGCCACTCTTCTGCGCTGTTTTCCTTGCGCACATGTCGAAGCTTGCACCCAGCCAGACCCGGCGTTTCTGCTCTTTCTGCCTTGGGCAGGTATTACCTGTGTCTGCAGCTGCGGGATGACATCCTGTCAGGACGCCTGCCCTGCTCTTTCGCCACGCATGCGCTTCTGGGTTCCTACGCCGTTCAGGCCGAGCTGGGCGACTATGACCAGGACGAGCACGGCGCCGACTACGTCAGCGACTTCCACTTCGCTCCCAACCAGACGCGGGAGCTTGAGGAGCGGGTGATGGAGCTGCACCGCAATTACAGGTCATTTGGCATCACATTACCCAGTCTGCAGCAAAGAACAAGACTGTAACAGTAGGGACCCGGAGCCCAGGCCTTCCGTACCTTTATTCCGGTTCCTGTCACCTTCCGATTGCCAAAGGATCAGCGATAGTGGTCCTGATGCTGATTCACCTCCTCTGATGGGTCCCTTCAGTCCTGGCCTTATGCTTGCCCCATGAATGTCGCACTACACATGCTATCAGATTCACAGATACTCTCACAATGGCCCAACATCTGTCTAGGCAGTGACAGAGTGACAGTGAGGTGCCTTAGGAGGTACCGACTCCTGACCTGACCTTATGGTAGTATTATTGGCTCACTGCCCTGTGTGTTTTTAGAGAAATATTGCAAAACTGTTCTTGCCTCTTCTGGCTCAGGGGAATGACTCCTGCAGAGGCAGAGGTTAACTTCCTGGAAAATGCCAAGAAACTGTCCATGTATGGTGTAGATCTTCATCATGCTAAGGTAGGCTAGCCTCGTGTGTTATAGGCGCATTGCAGTATTCCATATTTGTCCTGCTGAACTACTTTGAAGTTTGAGCACTTACAACCAACTTGTCATCTGCTAATGATGCCCCCCGCCCCACACTTCCGTTCCTGAAACGCCTCATCTCTCTTCTAATCTGCTTCAGGACTCGGAAGGGATTGACATCATGCTGGGGGTGTGCGCCAATGGGCTGCTGATTTACCGGGACCGCTTGCGGATCAATCGTTTTGCTTGGCCCAAAATCCTCAAAATCTCCTATAAAAGAAGCAACTTCTACATCAAGATCCGTCCGGGAGAGGTGAGCATGGTAGGCGGGACAGTCTGTGTTGACACCCAGGAGTGTTATGCAACTGCAGCAAACTCTCTAGCATGTTATTATCCTTTAGCAATGCTGAAAATATTCACACACATGAAGCTGTGCAGCTATTTGGGTTGGGCTGGGCATCAGCGCTTTGCAGTTCTTGGGAAGCTAAGCAGTCGTAGCAGGAAACGCAGAATCAGTGAGCTGGAGCTTGTGATCCTTAGAAGTGAAAGCTGTGCCAGTTGAGTTCCGTAGACCCTCTTGGTTGGCCGGGAGAGGAACACTCATCTGGCTCAGAGCAATGACGACAGCACACAGGGTTCTTGTGTGGGGATGGATAAAGGAAGCATTTTATTCAGCACTCGCAGTGGCCAGCACTTCCAGTATGCAAGCAGAAAAAAATACTCATGCATTATCATTAAAGTTCCACGATCACGCCAGACTCCGAAAGCTGAAAGCGATGGGTCCTGTGGAACCCCTGCACCCAACTGGGAAGTACAGGGTTGGAATTTGAGCCGGAACAAGTCGCTGGAAAATTGCCATTTTTCAGATGGAGTGCTGTTTATTCATCCGTGGCTTGATTACATTTTACTGCATTTATTTCCCCTCAGAACCCAATAATTTTCCACCCTTCTGGGTAAAATGAGGTACCCCATCCTCATACCTCCGGTGTCAACAGCTCTGTTCACTGTATTTATAAGCCTCACTTAAGTGTTTGGAAGACAACTTTTTTTCTTAATGGAAAATGATAAATGGAAATGAGTAACAATTGGAGAGAATAATAGTTGCGTGTTTGTGGTGTAGGCATCGCTATAAAAACGTTCCCATGGTTTTTGTTTATGAAGTGTAATTTGTGCGTTTTACTGGCTTTTAAAATGCTTTTCATACAGTTTATCTAATTTGATTTTGGTGATTTATAGTAGCAATATCATGCCTTTCGTGCCATTTCCATTCACATTTTCCCATGTCTGTTTCAGAATGTTCATCTTGATTGTCTGTCTCAGCTTGGGTGGGATGTATCCAAACGTCCAGTCATCCTTCCTTAGGTTGAGGTTGACCTAGCATGCTGAATCGTGAACCTCTTGCCATATATGGTACTCAGAGTGGCCCTTTCTCTCTCTCTCTCTCTCTCTCCCCTCCCTCAGTATGAGCAGTTTGAGAGCACCATTGGCTTCAAGCTGCCTAACCATCGGGCTGCTAAGAGGCTGTGGAAAGTTTGCATTGAGCACCACACCTTCTTCAGGTATGGAACTCTTATGCCCCCTTCTGGTCAGTAGGTCTCACTGCACTTAATACCACTACACAGTAGTGTTACACACTGATCTCTCCCGTAAAGCAACTGTGATGCCACCTTCTGTACAGACACGGAACAGCAAATGACAGTTATATGCACTTTTATATCTATCTATCCTCAAACCGCCAATACTGGTCAGTGTCATGGGTGCACTTGTATGTATGCCATCATTTTATTTTGAGACTTTTGTCTGCTTTGTAAGGATTACTGTCTTTTATGGGATTTGGGTTCAAGGAATTTGTGTGAGAAAGAGACTAATTTTTGACCCTGACAGTTCTTTTTTTTCTGGTGTTCAAGCCAGACTGAACTTTTCATTTACTTTATGGCAGCTGGCAGCAGTGAGATACATATGACAGCTTTTGACGCTGGATTTGATCGGTCCGCCTCCCTCTCTCAGGCTGGTGTCTCCTGAACCCCCACCTAAGGGCTTCCTGGTAATGGGCTCCAAGTTCCGCTACAGTGGCCGGACACAGGCCCAGACTCGGCAGGCCAGCGCCCTCATCGACCGTCCTGCCCCCCACTTTGAGCGTTCTGCCAGCAGGAGGTATCTTCTCTCTCGCAGCATGGACGGAGGTGGGTACCAGCATCTATATAAGACCCTTCCTCTGTGCCACGCGGCCCTTCTGCTCATTGAAATTCTTAATTACCATCTCCGCCACACTAATCTCCCCTTAGACTGACTGATCTATCTAATGATTTGCTTCGGGAATTTATTAATGGGAGTCCTGTTTAGCCATGGATGACCCACTGTGCTGGAGCTGATCAGAATTTCTGATGAGATTTTTGAAGATTTACATACAACAGATGAGGGTCTAACCATAGATGTCTCCGTAATATTGAGTGGGTCAAGCTCATATGCTTACAGCAGTTTTATACTTTGTCTTTTGTTCCCTGTCCAAAGTGATACTTTGCATATAACTGGCTCGCATTTCAGATTCAGATGTTTTTCCATTGTCCTTTCAGTTTGGAATTTTGAGGTTTTTGAGCAAACAACGCAATTATTGTTTTTGCTTAAGAATTTTGCTTAATTTAGCTGTAAAATGTATCACTTTATTCAGCTGAAACAGATGCCCTTGACTAAGCATAACTGTGCACAATGTTCTACACTGCGTGGAGTGCTCTCAAAGAAGGTGCTAGAAGCTGTGGAATAAAAATGTAATATGCTTTTGAACTTCATTTGAATAATACTTTTAACATGTCTGAAGAGTGAAACTGTAATTTGGTGCTAGACCTCATTCCAATTTGTCATTCCTTCACATCCAGCCTTTGACAAGATGGAGGTCACCCTGAACATAATCATTTGTATCAGTTGACAGAGTGGGGGGGTTGAACGATATGTGCTTTAAAGTCTTGATTATTTCTGCTTGTGCCAGTGTGACTACGAATATTCAAAAGAAAAAAAACCATTAACCAAACAAGTTCCGTGCTAATTTTGCTGTCAGTATGGTTTTCAGTAGGTTGCCATCTTTTTTCGTGTGGTGTTCGACTGTCATACAGGCACAGCCTCCATTGCGCCGTCAATAGCATCAGAGCTGTTCTAGTTATGTTGTACATTGTGAAGAGCAGTGTTCTTTGGTTAAGTATGCACTATATCTCACTCAGATATTAAAACACATTTATAAAGTGGAATGACACAACATAATGGTATATTAGTTGGGCTCAGAAACTAGGTAATTTTCCTAGTAAATATAGTTTTGGATAAGATAAGAAATATTAACACCTTTACCAGCCCACTATTGAGTGGTGCCACAGAATACAGCAGCATGTTTAAGGGGCACGCTTCATGCTCATTTTGGCAAACGCATACCCCATCCACCCCCCTCACCTGCTCCTATCCCCCCCACACCTCTGACCAGCAGAATTCTCCCGCTCAGCCTCAGCCCTGGGGGACCAAGAGGGCGTGCCACGGCGTAGCAGAAGTGAGCGTGCCCGCTGCCTGTCCACAGATGAGCAAGGGTTCGAGCTGGACCGGAGGCCAGAGCCAGACACGCTGCAGGAGCCTAGTCAGGAAGAAGACGGCTTCATCACTCCCACCAGGAAGAAGGAGCTCAAGGTAGGTAGCGGCCATGGAGACCTCGCCATGTTAGGGAAATAGATCCGTTATGCCGATGAATGCCATATGAAAATATCAAACTTATATGCCAGGGTTGGTCCGAGGTGCATCAAGCCCAGCGGCCACCAGCCCCCCCCCCCCCCCATCCTAACAGAATGGGAAGGGAGATGATAAATGACAATTAGGTTAATCAAAGTTTGCTTAGGTCCCCATAAATGGCTGAGCCGGTGCTGGGTACATACATTTCTTGCCCAGCTCCATTTAATTCTCCCTCTCTGCCAGAGAGAAAACTGCTGGATTTTGAGGTTCAGGTTTGTTTCTTCTTGCCATGTATCTTTTCCTGAAACACAGCGACAGACTTTGCAGTTTAGAGCTTCCCGCACATGCAGTGGGGTGACGTGAGCTGCCTGTGTTTCTATCCGATGCGATATCAAACTGAAAAACAGATGACTGTGATCCTGAAAGAGGCGCACCCTGTATCAGCCAGGCTCATTTCCTGTTTGACAGCTAATATAATGCATCTGTGGATCGATTTCTTGTACCTTAATAGCAATTTCTTCTCATGTCCCTCTCTAAGTACCTTCCCTGTTGATGGATGTTGACATACCAGTTTGTCAGTATCTTGCTTGTCGGGCCTGGTATGTCCCAGAAGAATGGATTATAGCTCATTATTACATTAATTTCATTCATCATTAATGTTTATTGTTCTTCCTTCTGTTTAACTGGATTATAATAGGAGAATGTGTTCTATCAGTTTAAGTGTAGCTCACTGCTTTTACCATACTGTTGATAAAGTTGATCGCGATCCTACAGATATGCGTCTTCTGTCAAATAGTGAAAGGGCATCGCATATCAAGCTGATACAGATTTATACACAGGTGTTCAGAACAAGGCGCGGTGTGTGTGAGCCCGTGTGAGTATGGAGTACCTTTCATAGAAGCACACTATTTATTTTTTTTCCATTACCCTTGTTGTTTTCCTAAAAGCAGACTATCAT
This sequence comes from Mormyrus iriodes, assembly GCA_011763525.2. Classification (NCBI taxonomy): domain Eukaryota; kingdom Metazoa; phylum Chordata; class Actinopteri; order Osteoglossiformes; family Mormyridae; genus Mormyrus; species Mormyrus iriodes. Next base: position 17,058,772 of record JAAGVU020000123.1, on the reverse strand, counting down.
AAAGATTGAGGGAGCAGAAATGGTACAGTGTGAACTCAAGGCACATGCTGTTGGTGTGTCTGTCCCTCTGGATATCCCTAGTATTCAGTCCACAATTGTACCATTGATACTGGCCCAACATATTATTTCCTGAGTGTGTGTATTTTATCCTGAGCAGTGTGGCAATGAAAAAAGCTTTCAGAACCTAGATGGGTCATGCTATGTCCAGGTCACCCAGTGCTGGTGTTTGGTGAGTCCTTTGAAAAAAAAGGGAAATTTGAGGCATTTTTCTCAGGATTTTGTATTTTGTATTAAATGCCTTATTCCCTTTCTGTCAGAAAGCTTTTCTGTTAATATAGATGTTCTTTAGTAGTTGTGTTATGTTTTGTGGTGTCCATATTATGCTACATGAAGGTTACTAATCCTTTAGGGTGACAGCAGCTTATCAGGCTCATTTTGACACATTTTCACATAATCTGAAGCACGGCCCTCTGGATTTGTAGTGGAAATGCATCAGACTAACCTTCCCCTCGCTTTGTATATCTCCTGCTTCGCTCTGAAACTAATCCAGACTAACTCACAACTGTCTGCTCCAAGTCAAAGTCTACAAGAGACTCTTTCCTGTTTTTTAAGCTCTAAAGTCTTGTATGTGCTTTTAATTAACTAACATTTTCTCTTAAACCCCCTGCTGACAAAAGGAGGATGCTGAGTCACTAGTTGACACTAAACAGGAGGTACCTAGTCCCTGGTTACCTGTGTCTGTATCTGTATCTGTCTGTCAGTCAGTGGTTCTCCATTGTCAGTGGTCACTGTGCTCATCATTAAGGAACGTTTGGGTCTGTTTACTGCCTAGTTTTAATTAATCAATTAGTGCTGAATTTTTACCACACCATTTCTAAACATATTCTAAACCAAATCTACGGTACTTATGGTCTGATTTCGGATACAAAAAAACTCAGACAGTAATAATTGATGTCATTTTCTTTACCTTACAGTCTGCCTCAAAGTCACCTCACACCTTACATCATTGCTGTGGTACAATGTGGCGTCATTTACTCGAAATACACAGCATCGCTTTGAACGACGCTGCTATTTCTGGGTCTTATTTGCCAGTTTTCTGTCACAAATGTTATTATATAATTGACAGCAAAAGTTCCTTTACATTTTACAAGTATAGTTCTGATTTTTTTAGGCTTTCTGCACAATTTTAATTTGTGTGGAAAAATCTTGCCCCCTTAGCTTTCAAATGCTTAGCTTATATAGAACCGAATGTGTGCCACTGTCCATCCCCGCCTGGTTTCTTATCAGACTGTGTGCCTGCTGACTTACGCATCCACGTAGGTCTCCCTGCCATCCTGAGTCTGCCAGCCTCTCTGCCTGCTCCCTTAACTTAATGCCTGCGCTTACCCTCTTTATCTCTGTAACCACCCCCAAACCCTCAACTGCACTTTTACCCCATCCCTGGCGGCCCATTCAGTTGGACCAAGAGTCGACTCCTCGACACAAACAGGAGGTACATCCCTTTCCTCTTGGCATCAGCGTCTCATGTCGGCCACTCTGACCTCCAGTCGTCCGGGGGAAGTCTGTGTTGTATATGGTTCTGCCTGTCCCTCATCAGTTCTCTTTGGTTCATTCATTTTATCTTGCACCCTCATGGACTGAAACACAGGACCATTGATACATTGATACATTTAGATTTAATTAAGGAGGAAAAATACCTCGTGTTATGCATAATGCACGATGAGCGAGCTTTATTTAGTCAGCTTTCATTTAATTTGAATTTTGTTTCATTTTCATGAATTTTCATTTAATTTGAAGCTTGTTTTTTTTTCCGACTTCTTGAATGATTTTGAATGCTTTTCAGAAGAAGGCTAAGTCGTTCGACAGAACTCTGCGGGAGTCTCACATGGCACGGGCTCGGTTCCAGTATCAGCAAACATTACCATCAGCGATCCTTAATGTTTTGCTGTCTTGGCGAACGGCAAGAATCCATTGCATCAACAGAATTATTTCCATAATGTCTGCCATTGGTCTTTCAGCTTTTCTGCTGCATCAACCTGCTTATTTTGATCCAAGGAATGATAATGTGCCACGTGACAAAGCGCACTGATGGTATGTTTTCCTCTCTCATTCCTTTCTTGCTTTACCTCCGTCTCCCTCTGTCCCCAACGCCTTTCATCCTTAGTTCCTGGACAAGTCAGAGGATGTCCTGCTGAAGCACCAGGCCAGCATAAATGAGCTGAAGAGGGCTTTGAAGGAGCCCAACAGCAAACTGATGCACAGGGAAAAGCGCCTCTCGGGAGCGTCTCCAGGCAGTACCCCGGAGAAAAAGGCTGTGAGTCCGGGCAAAGGGTCCCAGGGGAAGCCACACATTACAACACAAACGGTATATTTGGGGTTAAATTTTGTTCACTATCCTGCCTGCACTAGCTGCTCTCAGTGTTTGGCCAGATTCTTAAATATCTTTAATTCCAATTCACTTATTCATTGCACATTGCCAACATAGATCCAGTGTTTCTAGATCAGTCATACACTATGCAGAGGCTGCTAGATAGAATGCACACAGCTACTCTCGTCTGGGTTTTGCCCATCATCTGTGTGCCATCGTGTCCTGAAGACTGCACTGTTTGTGTCGTGTCATGTAACAGCACGGGGGGCGGCATGTGTAAAAAGCGATGGTTTCGTGCACCATTAATAATCGGGCAGTTTTTTGGTTTTTTCAGCATATGTGCCGTTGTGTTTGGTAACCGTCCATCACATTTTTATGATATGAACCATGGACTTGAATATGTGCTTATGGGGCAGATAAATGAATTGTCTGTGTTCCTGAGACTTCCATTTTTCCATATGTGCTGATATAAAGATTTACTGCAACTTGGCCTTGGATGGAGATGCCCTTTGTTGGGACTGGGCTGTTCTAGTATGGCGGGGGTACATGGCAGACTAATACCTGCGGACATCTAGATAAATATATGTTCCCAAGTAGACAGATATTTTATTGAAATGTAAAATAGCAATTAGTGTGGATGGTAAATGTGTGCCTTTCTCTACCATTATGAATACACTATAGTGTGCTCACTCTGGCTACGTCTATTTTCAGCTACGCATAGTGGAATAGGGAGCTCAGTGTTGGACATTTCTCATTTTAATTAAATCAACTTAGGATCCACCTCATTAACAAACCAAACAAATTGCAGGTTTTTAGCTGTCTGACACATTACTCTTCGTGCTGCAGCATTTAAGTTTATCAATGTACACGCATATGCATCTACCCCTATGTCGAAAAACGCCCATGTTTTCAGTGTTCAGAATCAGGACTGTAAGATTTTTCCATCTGCAGCCATGTTCCTTTAGTTCCAAGCAGTCTTTCCACGTTATCATCCTTTAGATAACTGATAATGTTAGTTGGATTATTTGCTTAGCATTCCAGCCATGTTTGCAGGATCACTTTAGTGTTTTGTCACAGAGCCTAAAGACATGGTTTTCACAGCTCAGCAAAATCCGTGAGTGATTTCTGCTGCTTTTGGAGTCATGGTCGCTGTCCGGGCCGTCCTCTTCTTCTCCAGCTTCTTATTTGGAGGTACAGGCTGACCAGTAGGATGTTCTTGAACTTAAATTAAGCATCTGACAGTGATCAAAGATCAGCAAGCAAGGACAAAAATTCAACTCATTTAAGAAACATAAGAAACATAAGAAATGTACAAACGAGAGGAGGCCATTCGGCCCATCAAGCTCGTTTGGGGAGAACTTAACTAATAACTCA
>JAAGVU020000123.1:17022235-17054930 GCA_011763525.2 Mormyrus iriodes | reverse complement strand
ATCCTATTTGCCTTTTTTATTGCTTCCCCACACTGGCGAGAGTGGGACATGGAAGCATCAACATACACACCAAGATCAGTAAACTAATTTGCAATTACCAGTGCATTTGCTATGAAGTAAAACATTTATGTAATCATAATTTTATGTTATTCTTTTTAATAAATATTCACTAAATATTAAAAATCAGTGTAGTATAAACCATAGAGGTCAGAGATCAGAAATATGAATTTGTTGTAAGCTTTGTGTACTGTAATGTAGGCATTACTCATACATACACATACATCTGGCTGTGGGAAATCTGGCAAGGATGTTTTTTCTTTGCTTGAGGTTGTGTGAAAATGCTGTGTTAACAGCTTTAAGGATTTAGTAATTGTTTTCTTGTTCCACGAAAGGAACTGAGGTGATGACTGCGTTCGGTATGTTTAAGTGCAAATGAAAATGTGCAAATTAAGAACTAATCAGGAATGCAACAAGTCAAAAAGAGGTGTTTAAGAAGTTTGGCTAATGAATAATTCATACGCAACTGTTTTTGAGACCGCACGAGTGTATTGAAGATTATGCTTAATTGCCCAGTTTGTAAGTGAAGAATTGCCGGCTGCTTGAAGAAGCGTGAAAGTGGTATGATAACAGCTGCCTGGCTACAGTGTTTATGTGTTTTAAAAAAGCATCATTATTCTGGAACCGAGTTCTCCTTTTCACATTACTCAATAATTTGGCTGTTGTATAATTCATAACTGTTTTGCGTAATACTCCGCTTTCCAAACATCACTGGCTTGCATATGAAAATGCAGTTTTAAAACCCTAGAAGCATTTTAGTGCTTTAATCTTAAGCTGTCTGTCACATAACAGGTCTGTTCCCTCTGGACAGAAATTGATCTTTTTATATTCATGTTCCATGACAGACATGAGTCTCTTTGTTAGTGAAGAACAAAATGTGGTGATACGAAGATTTATTCATCGCAAGTGTCAAGTAACGCACTTGCTTTTTTGCCATGAACTTGTATTTAGCTAATTTACCTGTGCCATATAATGCCTGATTTGAACATAATAAGATAGTTACTGTCACTGGAGTGTGAGAGGTAGTATTTTTACATCAAAAACTCAACATTGTTTTAATCAATAATGTAATCATTGTTATTGTTTAAAAATTAAGAGGTTGACCATGAAGAGACATTTTGAAGCTCTTGATATGTTGCCTTTGGGGTTGGGATTTTCTGACAGGCTAATACTTACAGCAAAGCTTGTTTTTGTCTGAGAAAAGAAAAACTGAATTTTTCCCTAGCAAGGGAAGCAGCAGAATTAGCTAGGCCCTAACTATGACTCCCCTCCTCTCTCTTTCCCCCTCTCCTGGTGGGTTTTGCTCGATCCCCTGTCAGGGATCGGGACGAGCAGGGGGAAAGGAGCCTGTGAACGGCTACATTCTGGAGGGCTTCATCCAGAAGACTGTGCTGGCATCTCCAGAGGTTGCTCTTCTCTCTTGTACTTCTCTTTGCCTACTTTCTTTGCATACGCTACATTGTAATGATGCGGCAGTTAATCAGCAAACTGGGGTGGTTACATGTGGCTACAGCAGATTTTGAATACTGAAAATTCCAATTTTGTTGTGTAATCAACTGATTGCTCGCGAGTGTAACAAAAAAAATCGTATTTGAAATAATGAAAAACAGCAAGTGACTTGTACAAAGGTATGCAAGTATTTTAATACAATGGTAAGCAATGCAATGAAATATATTTTTAAATGATTTGCTTTTTCTTAATTAGGTACGCAAGACTTTCAGTAAACAATTTTCTGCAGTATGGTATATACCAATTAAAAATTTAGCACTGACACTGGCATTAAGCATTATTCCTGAAAGCAACTAGAAGAAAGCGATTTATAGATTGCACAAAACTATGGAACACAACTCTAACTGTGTTTAATCTATATTAATATATAGGGCTCAGAGGAATGGGTATTGATTGAAAAACAAGATGCTAGTCAACAGGATCATGAGTCAAAAGTGGAATGGAGCAAACCTCTTCCCTGTCCACCTCCTTTACTCACCGATTCCCTTTGGGAAAGAAAGAACGAACTGGATAGAGTCAGGGGAGCTAAGAAAATGATTCATATTGAGGTTACAGGGGAAGATGATGAAGATAAGGAAGTCCAAATGGACAGTATTCCATCGCCATTAGCTTCTGGAAATGACGGAGCAGAACTCATAGAATTTAAGATAAAGAACACTGATCATATTGAACGTGAAAATGTTTTCTCCGAAACTGAAGCCAGATCTGAATTCATTGAAAACAAATCCAAAGTTAAGTCACTTTCTGCAGAAAACATTGTATTTGAGAAGGAGGAGGTGACCACAGTCAAAGAGAGGACAAAGAGAGGAGCTTCTCACAGAGTGGGCAGAGACAAGAGGCCTCAGAGCTTGAACCTGGGAAGGTCAGTCGAATTTGTGTATGAGAAAGAAAGTGCGTGTTCTGAAAGATTGGACAGTGATGAGAGCCCCATTGTTTCAAGGGCCGTGCTGGAAGAATTGCCAATCCCGGCTGAAGATGATGGTTTAACCCAACAAAGTGAAGAGCATGAGTCTGAGGTGATGCTCTTGCAGATGAATGATATGAAGATGGCAGAAGATGTAGGACACAGAGAGAACGCTGAGTGTCTCTCTCCTGTAACCATTCATTTGGACAGTGAAAAGGAAACAGGCCATGAAGTGGGGGAAGAGAGTGAACATCTAACAGAAACAAGTGTTTTGGATTACACAGAGAATACCACAGAGGAGGAGAAGACCAAAGACATGGCAGATGACGAAGTGACTTCTAGAAACGGTCCTGGAGGAGCAGAGGAGGTGGGGGAGGCATTGCTGACGTTTGATGTTCAGCAGACTAGCACATTAACAGAACAGGAAGAGAATGATCAAATGTTACCAAAGTGTGAACTTACTGAAAGCAAAGAAAACAGGTTGGAGGAAGTGAGAGGAAAATCTCATTTAGATAATGTGGAGAAGGAGCTGTCCATGGTAGGGAAAAAGGAACAGGGAAAAATGGAGAGAGAATCGGAAATTACTGTTAGTATCTCACCGACTAGACCAGGTGATTATGAAGAGGACAGGACTGTCACAACTGAAGAGGAACAGCCACAGGAAATAGAAAAATGGCAGGTGCATAAAATAACAGGGAAGACTCACGTTGAACTAACAAGGATTGTTCCTTTAAAACCTGAGAGAGTACAGAACTCTGGCTGTAAAGATGAAATGTTTACAGACGATATTCAAGCAAATATGGACAGTGAGAACTGGAGTCACCAGATGGAATTAATTCAAGAAATTACAAAGAAAGTTATTGACACAAGCAAAATAGCAGAAAATGTTGTGACCTCTTCAGTAGATAGTGGTTCTATCACAACTGAAGAAGAGTTTACTGAAGAGCAGTCTGGTGGTTTTCACAATGTTCAGGAAAAGGACATCCCCCTCTACACACAGGGAAAGTTGTCACAGGGCATAGTGAAACCAATTAAAAAGACAGCCAGTCCTGAAATGGAGACTTTCAAACAGATCCATCTGCTGTATGAAGGACCTTCACGTGCTGGTGAAACCCCCACAGAAAGCAGGGCAATCAGCTTAAAGTCGTCAGCATCTCACAAAAGTGCTCCACCGGCACCTCCGCTTAAAACCCAAAAAGCCAGGGAGTCGGGGCTTATCCTCCGGAACAGCCGCTGCAGGGACATCGGCCAGGAGGCAGCCGTGAAGAAGCAAGCGGTAACTCTGCTCGGCATCCACTACTTTCTAACTCATTGGAAGCAACACATCGCATGAGCTTCAGAAAATAGTGCACTCCATTCCTTATTCGTTTCTATTGACTTGAACATACACATGACCTATGTGCCTGTATGTGCCAAAGGGAGGGCAAAGGTTAAGCCACACATTTTGGATTCGGCCTCATTAGCTGATGCCATAGAGTAGCCATCAGCACATTCCTCCCTCATGAGTTCTGGAACCAGTTCTCCCATTGTGCCCTTTCCTCCACAGTCCGCTTGCACGCCACAACAACTTGTATAATGACTGCTTGTTTAATGGTAGAAGACAGTAGAATAGCACATCTTTTAGCGATCCAGTTACCATGCTTTGGCATTTGGCTTTGTCTCCCCTTCCACTCACCCCAGTTGAAGTTTTCTTTCCTTTCGGCTCCTCCTTTGACAAGTATTTAGTCTACACGTTCCTTGAGGGCTGCAAGGAAACAAAGACTTCTGCCCGTTGCCATGGCTGTGAGGTCATCCCGACCTCTTCCCTTTGCTGTACTCTGATCTCAAGCTGCATAAGCAGAGAACGGTTCTGACTTATGTTTTGCGTGTATGTAGATGGTCTGAATAGGCTGTGACTGTCGCATGCTTCAGCACAAGTGCATCATGGGATGAATGTGCCAGAAAACAGATGGTTATGTTGTATATTCTTGTGGTAACATGCATTTGTACCAAAATTAACCAAGAAAATCCACCGCAGTGAATTTAAGTTAACAGCTAAACAAAGAACAAGCTTCCAAAATCACCTTATTCCTTTTCTTGAAGATATGGTACATGGGTCATTTTATAGAGGATAAAATAAATAACAGATGTTAATGACCTTGTAATGGACTTTTTTTTTTAAGCAGGTATGTACGATTTAGTGGTGTAGCCCAGGGTTAGGATAAGCATGTGGGTACAACACAAATGATGAGAAATTATAACAGTGTTTTTGGTGCCCAGTGCTTATTGCTGTTAGTGTAGCTGCAGTGAAAAAGCAGGTCTTTCATGGCTGAGAAACAGAAGCAGACTGATGTTTCTGTTTCACCACCAAGTCACCCTGTTTAAATCTGCTTAGTGTAGCACGATGCATTTTGTGGACTCAATACAGGATGTAAAGGTATTTTTTTGTGATTTTCTACCAACCATATCAACATGTAGTTTTCTGATGTAAACTGGTCTCATGAATTGTTTTATAACCCAACTATTAGCCGAACACATTCATCTGGATTGTAGTTAGGGTCTTGTTCTTTAGTTTGCCCAAGTAGTATGTTCCATTTGCATGTATTTCGTATGGTCATGAAAGTTAGTCAAGGTGTGTTAATGTGTTTGATACTGACATTATGAATCACGATTCTGTTTTACCTACTGTCAGAATCATTATGGATTTGGGAGGTTGCGGCTGGAGTTGTTTGGAGGCTGGGTACAGTACCATTATACAGCCACATCAATCATCAAACTAAGCATGCTTGTCCTGTCTTCTAGTAGCAGATCCCCTGTGCACATCAGCAGTAGCAGGAAGCTTGTCGATTCTCACCTTCAGCCTTAGTTCATGTGCGGTAGCTTAGAGTAACTCTGGGACGCTTTTTCCTTCTCCTTTTGCAGGAGCCCCCATCTACTCCTGCCATTCATGAAGAACCTCTAGATGAAGTGCAGGTTTCTCATTTTTCCTTGAATTTTAAGAGCATAAACTCACACCCATCCTTTCCCTCCCTCACCGCAGTCATATCATTGTCTGAACACATGCTTGACCATCCTTATACCTGATGCATTTCCTGCAAGCTCCCAGTATTCTGTCAGTTTCTACCTTGTCAATCTCTCCATTTGCATGATGAAGTGTACTCTACTTGTCCTGCATGCATCATCTCTTAACCATTATTGGTGATTAAAGCTCATTTTTAGGGATGTCTGTGATAACCATTTCTAAGACCTGTCTAAAACGGTACTTTTTTTTTTAAACTATTCTACAACTTGACTGTATGCACGTTTATGACATGAAAGCCCCCTTTTCTCCTTGATGTACAGGAAGAGACGGAAGCTGTCTTATGCCATTTGTTGCATCTCATCACTGTCCTCAATAAGACCTCATTTATTCTCTCCTCATTGAATGCACATTGCACCCTCACAGCAGGGTGATGTAATGCTCACTATTTGTGTTTGTCTCATGGATTAACAACTTGAAAAACAGATGTTATGAAGAGTCCATAAGGATGGGTGAAACCAATTATGGATTTTGGTACTCAGAGGAGTAAGCCCTGTTTGTTGTTCATTGCCATCTCTTGTTCCCTGGTCATCGCTGAACAGCTGCTAGGTCAGATATTTGACCTGGTCTTTGGACTCTCTGTGTCACTGTGTCCTTGTCCAGAGAGAGCCCTGGGAGAGAAGGCCGGGCTCCGCCTCGGAAGATGATCAGGAGCGTGAGACACTCTACATGAAGGAGACCCACCTAGGCATAGAGCGCAAGTGTTCCAGCATTACCGTCAGCTCCACCTCCAGCCTGGAGGCGGAGGTTGACTTCACCGTCGTCATGGACCTCCACTCGGGTGTGGAGGAGTTCTCCCGGGGCATGACTGAGCTTGGTGAGAGGGAGCGCCTACCTGATGTTGGACGGGAAGACTTTGAGGAGACATCACGCTTCTACTCAGCCCGTCTTATGGGCATGCAGGACAGATCCCCTACTGAAGACATGCATCCTGAAGAATCCATGCCCCATGAGGTAGACCCTTCAATGTCGCTCCAAGCCTAGGACCATCCGTGCCAGTGATCTACATGATCTGGATCCATTCAGCACTTTTTTGTTAAACCATCCAGGTTTTTACCCCCCAAGAAGAAGCACAATTTGTTCATTTATTTAATTTTCTTTATCGATTCATAACTTTAAAAATTTTTGCTTATTTGTGCATGCCATTTTAAACTACATATTTCTTCACCCTATTTTTATACATTCATTTTTAATACGTCCTGTTTTTTTGTTACACATTACGTTGTCAAGCTTCTGATGTCACACTAATACAGATTTGATTCTGTAAAACAAATGTTTTTATTTTAACTGGACTAATGAGTTGTTTGAGTGTACATTAAATATGATTTTTTTCATTGAATGACCCTTCCTACCCTTGAAAAGGATGTTAGTGTTGTTAAAATACAGTTTTGTTAACATACAGTGAAGTATTCGTACGTGGGTAAATGATACAAATCTGTATACCTGTATTGACCACCTAATCAAGCCTGTTTTCATTCTCTTCTATATTGCATTCAGTATTTAAACATTTCGTGGCACCTAAATAATATGCCTTGTGACTCTGACCAGGATAAGTGGTTAATCATAATACTCTGCATGCAACAGAGAATGTATAGTGAGCTGTCATTAGGGTTAATTAAGTGCTTGACTCAAGACGTAGTCCTATGGTAACCTTGTTACCTACAGGGTTAGGACAACAAGGCTGTGTGTGTGTGGGGGTAAGGTTCTCATTGTTGGGATTAAGGTTATGCCCATAGAAATGAATGGTCTCTGTAGAGATATGAATACCAATGCGTGTGTGGAGTTAACATGTTCAACCCATGTTTGCATGGTTCTCCTACAGGGATTCCATGTTTCTCCCACAGTACAAAGAGACATTTAGGAAGCTGTATTGCTATCTGTAAGCTAGCACCTACAGTGTGTTTCCTGCGACTGGCTGCTGTCCTGTCAGATGCTACCATCTTATACATTTCACTCCTTAGGATATGCCTCAGGCTGTGACACAGCGCTTGATGAGCGATTATTGAAAGTGGATGGGTGCCCTTGAGTCATCCTGGTATTAAGACCCCCCCCCCCAAATGCATATGGTAGTACTTATGCTTTGAGTGTGTAGATGGGCAAGTCCTGGATTTAAACTAAACAAGATATTGTAGTTTGGTTCTCATGCATAGTTTTTTTCACCCACAGCCCCCTGTTGCCAAAAAAGACCCCACTGCCATAAGCACAGCAAAATCATTAAGGCGGACTGAACCCAAGGCGGGGGTGCCGGGCAGTGAATTTGACGTTTCTGCTGACGGAACGGAAAGTTCAGAACAGGTGACTCACAGTTCAGTTATGCCTGAGAGTTTAAATAATGAATAAACAGCTGTGAATTACCATATAAATATCGAGGGGAAATATTTTTATTCAACATAAAGATGAAGCTGGATAGATTGTAATAAGATTGACGCTTATACCATGAATAATAGTTTACATAATTTAATAATTCTGACTTTAATCTTAATTACACTTTCAAAGATAAGCTAGATTAAATATCTATTTAAAACTGATTTAGATCAGTGCTACTTGGGTATTAGACTGCATCTTCACAATGCGTTGTATTTTTCTGCAATATTAACGGTTAGCATTGTTTATTGTTAAATGACAGGAAATTAATAAAAGGCTACCAAAGTGACCAGGTTTATTTGCAGGCAAGGCAATTATGAAATAAAATTTTAATTTAAATCAGCTATCAGTGATGCATGAGTATGATCTCTTCTGTATTCATGCACTAAACGTCAGTCTATGGGTAGCAGTTTGGTATCTCTAGGGAGCTATTTTGTGTGGCTGTGATGCTCATGGTGATGTTTACCTATGTGTAGCAGGTGTACGAGGGCAGCAGCTTGCAGGAGTCCAAAGTGTCCAGCCCCAGCATCACACAACCTCTGGAGTCTCTGAATGATCTGGTTAGTATGTGCATTTTTTTTTTTGCCTATGATTCTGCTCTTTGTACTGATGGACAAAATGATGCTTCCTGAAGCATTTGCTGTATTTTTTGACCCCACTAGATGGTGCTCTTGGTTTGCTTTGGGGCATGCTTTGAAACTTTTTTTGAACAGTACTATCTAGGGGGGTCAAAAAACACACCAAACGGTTCATGAAGCGTCATTTTGTCCATCACTAGCTCTTTGATGTACCTTTGCAGTAGGCACTAGGAGCTCCCTTACATCACAGCAATATCATTTGCTAAACTTGCAATAATGAAATCAGCTTGCCAGAATTTAATAAAGATGGACCCACCACCACAAATGAGATGGTCTTTGCTAAATTACTCAAGTAGCATGTATATTACATTGTAAAATTTTCATCCATCCATCTTCCATGACTGCCAGCCTGGAGCCTATCATAGGCAGCATACTGCACAGGAATGGGGACACCCTGAACGGAATGCTCCCTGTTAGTGCCCCTTAGTCACTGTTAACGTCAGAGAGCACTACCCTGAGTTCTTTATTATTTTGTTTTAAACTAAGGGTCTACGTTATTTAAAGGGGTACTCAGGAATGTTGAAATGCACTAATTTAACCGTTTGCTTACCTGTAAGAAACTAAAAAAAAAAAAAAAAAACACCATTTAGGTTAAAAAGTTAAATGACAGTAGGCCTCTTCACCCTTAAAGTCATAACCAGCAATCGTATCAACAAGCAATACGCATGCAAACAGAATCAAGTTACCCACCACGTACTTCCAAAAATACAAACCATTTACTGGAAATAAAGAACAGGTACACAAAAGTATTTAGGATTAAATCGGGTTTCACCAACGCTCCTTGTTGCATCCAAAATGACTAAAAGATCCGTAAGTGTAGGCTGTTTGCAAACGAAAATCACTCTGGGGATACTACATATAAATCATAGTTATTAAAACCAAAACCTTCAGCCAGCAATACCTTAAGACTTACAATAAAGACAGGGTTCCCAAAAATAGATGCTGTTTCGTTGCTGGGGCACGCAGTATCCTGAAACAGGCTGCGTCGGAGTCCGGGGTCTCTCCGTCGATAGGAAACCGCCCGCTAATCTTCTCCATCGTGGAGGTCTGGAAAATTCAGTGCGTTGGGCTAGCTCACAAACAGCCACTGAGCCGCTGCCATGGCTACCTAGCATGGACGAGTAGCCGAGCTGAAGCATTTATGGAAACCAGTCCTTCGACGATTAACCCCCTTGCCAATATTTACCCTTTATAAGCACTAGGTTCTCCCCACTACTTAAGAGTCATTAACTTTCACAAGGATAGTGATGATAATAAATACTTGAACGCCATAGTGACATTTCACTCTCTCGCCACTCTCATTATCTCCCCGCTCGTCTTCTTTTTGTCTCTTTTTCGCGCCTTCCCGCCCTGACCTCTCCGTGACCTCGCTCTGGCTGCTGATTGGCTTCCCCGTATCAGGTGAGTAAAATAAACTTATTTTGTATAACAGCCACTATTAAGAAAAAAATATATATATACACACATACATTTCACAGGTAAGCAGTTTAAATGTTTTAATGTTGAAAAATATCTTATATTTCATAATGATATCACAGCGTTGTATTAAGGTGACGTTACTGTTGTCCAACGTACGCATGAATGAAGACAAGGCAGCGGCCATTTTACCGGGGAACGAGTAGTAGCAGCAGCAGCACGAAAAACCCAAATATAAGTTTCTTTTTAATATATTCGGTTCGTAAAAATCAAGGCACAGACACCGAGGAACTACCGGAAAGGTAGCGGAAAGCTTGGCTAAAAGCCATCAATCGAAAGAACTTGAACGACAGTCCTGTCTGGAAGTGGTCCGTTGTGGGTTATCATTTCCTTACCGGCAACGATGGACAGTATTTCAATTCAATGTATTTAAAATACGTATTTATTTACTTTTGGGTATTTTGTCATTTGTATTTCGCTGGACGGAAAAAGATAGAATTTGTAGAAAAATACTTTGAGAGATTATTTTATGCATTTAAAATATTAAATATTAAACTAAGATCCTTCTTCACCAGGCTTACAGATTTTTAAATATAGCCTATCACCATCTTTGGCAGTAATCCAAGGAAAGAAGCTGCTTTGGCGATCGTGCAAATTGCCCTAACGTATCTAGTAAAATGTACCATCGGATATTGCTCACTAAATGCCAGTATAGGACAGAAAAATAGAACGATTAGCAAACTGCAGTGCTGTGCTCCAGGACTTGTGAACTGACTTGCTAGTCTGCTACTGGCATTTTAGTTAATCCCAACGGGCATGCTCAGGCAGTGGCACCTTGTGGTTTGTCATATATGGAAGCCTTCATTAGCGGTAAATCAGGCTAGCTACTTTTCTTCCCAAGGACAAAATTAAATTTGTATCAGCTAAACCTAGGAGTGTTTATAGCCACTGAGCCCGTGTAAAAGGGGGAACCGACCGGTGAACTTGACGTTGCACCTTATATGCGTCACAGCCGCTGGTCCCGGTTTTATTTTTGGAGTGTATATCTAAAAAAAGTTTCTTTGAGTTTGTCCATGTTCGGCACCCTCCTGTAAGACAAAGCGAGAAATTCACGCAAGATGATAATTTAAGAAAGCGTTATTGTGCCTAATTGCGGGTGTATCTAGACTTTATGGACAAGTGTGGTGTTAGATTATATCCTTCAAATGTTACGAAGAAATGAGTCAGCCCCTCTTGCATGAACAAAATACAGCCTTTTATGCTCCTACTCGCTATACATTTTGTTTATATGAAACTTTCTTCAACATTAAAAAGAAGCATCGAGCTTTCCGCATCTGAGCCTCGTCCAACGTCCCTGCTAAAGTGGCCGATATGCGCGAATTGTGACGTAATACGCATGTAGCGGAATACACCCAATTGACTCATATTTTAACAAGTAACAACAATTAACATTTTATCTAGTTTTCCCGTCGTGTTACAACTACATTCGTTAACATACAATCATTTTGTGCACGCGCACAAAATGATACCAAAAACAATAGTTATTTAGATATCCAGTTCCTAAAAGGGAATGTCAGTGAAGTAAAGTAAAAGCTGATCTGTGTTTGACAAGCAGAGACTTTACGGAGTTTTACTTGCAATAGCATGTGAGACCACTAGGTGGGTATCTTGCAACATATTGTGTTGTGTTTTTCTCTCAGAGCCATGGCGTGAATAGAGGAAAAGAACCCTCTTCCCCTAGCTTTAAGAGTGTTTCACCTGTAAGTGCAACATTGCCTGTGCACGCGCACATACACAATGCACACTCCACAAGCTTTACTGTCTAATAATTTTTTTGCATGAGAATGGGACCTTAGTGAATATGTATTTTTGAAGACTACCTTTAGTGTTTTCTCAAACTTCAATCAATCTGAAACTCAATCAAATTGAAACTGGTGTCTTTGTGAGTCATAATAAACATTTACAACTTTTTTGTAAATTAAATCAATTCTAAAGAGACTTTTGGTTATAGCATAACTTCTGTAAGTGTGTATGCAATGCTAAAACCATAATTTTAACATTAAAGTTTTTAGTAGTGTAACTCAACAAAGTGGCCCTTCTGCAGGTAAAGTCAAGTGCTGTGGGAAGGGAGGCCACGGTGTCCCCACTTACCATCGCCCCAGAAAATGTTACCTCAGCAACCACAACTCATGTTACCAAGGTAACAACTGCTTGTGTCTTTGTTGTTAATAATTCACAGATAGGTGACATGGTTGCTTTGGGAATTGGGACATTTGCTGCATGGATTCAATTCTGGGTTTATCAACAACAAAAATCAGAGCAAAGCGTAGTAGCAATTTGAAGTTCAGAGTTTGCAAAGTCCAAATATATCTTTGAGCTTTGATTGTACAACCCATTTAACGTGATGTCATTTTTGCTAACTATGAGGATGTTTTGTATTTTTATTTCGTGCTCTAGACAGTGAAAGGGGGCTACTCAGAGACTAGGATTGAGAAGAGAATTATCATCACAGGAGATGATGATGTGGACCAGGATCAGGTAAGATTTGGTTAATAAAACTTTGGAGATTGACAATTAAGGAGCATGTAAGACTTGTTCTGGGTTAGCCGTTGAATATAACCATGTGATCTGGAAATTTAAGAAGTCTTATATAATGACAAGCAGTATGGCACAGTGAACTGAGTCAGTCGTCTTGTAAAATGACATTGGCCCACCTGTATTTCGCCCGCCCCACCTAAATCCCCTGCTTTTTAAAAAAAAACAAAAACAAAACAAAACCTGTCAAAACCACAACTAAATGAAGTGTAAGTGTTTTATCTCCCACTGCTGGCTTTTGTGTCTTAGTGTGCCTACTGTCGTGTTTACCCATAGACCACTGTTCATACTTGGTGTGCAGCAAGTGGACAGTTGCTCCAGTATGTTCATAGCATTGCCTGTCTTTTTTTCCTTAGGCCCTCGCCATTGCAATACAGGAAGCGAAGCAGCAGCACCCTGACATGCTGGTAACCAAGGCTGTAGTTGTCAGGGAAACAGAATCTTCTACTGAAGAGAAACGTACGAAATCTGAGGTATGCTAACACAGTTTGTATCTGTCAACTTCAAACGTTTTTTATTTTGCTTGCTCGAATGGATCAGGCAATTACTTTAAAAGCATTGACCAAATGAATATCACTTCTGAGGAATGACAACATAAGAGAGTCTACTTTCAATCGAAACATACATATAGATGTCTGTCCTTTCAAAACAAGAGCTACAGCCAGAGGTTTGGGTAGCTCCTGTTGTGTAAGACGGAGGTATTTCTGTGTTCCTCTTCTGCAGTCCTGATCGCTGATGCCTCTGCCAGATGGGCTCCTGGGAATGGGGACAGGAATGGAGCCCGGCTTGCAACCACTCAGATGCTGCCGCGGTTCATTCGACACAACACAATACCCCCCACTCTCTGCTATGCCCTCCCAAGAGGACAGCACCGAGTCAAAAAAATTACCTGCACCCAGAAATCACCTGTCTTTGCCCCAGCTGAAAATATTTCCTCTCCTTCCCCTCCTGCCAAAAGCGACTGCGGGACTGCGTCAAAGTTAGCCCTCCCCTGCCAGCTCAAACCTACAATTCAACTCAGCGTGTTGTACACTTGTTCAAGGGGTGCTTACCCTACAAGTCTTCTTGAACAGCCTATATGTTTTCAGCCCTTCAGAAATCTTACCCACATTTGAGATGCAAATACGCCTTTACTCTTGTCAATTTGACTTCTATCAGGATTACACTCGGAGTGGAGTACTGCCCGGATCTGCCAGCCTTCTGACAGAGACACTCGACTGCTTCCATTTTATCTAGTCGGCCTCACTGTTTAAGATTAAAGATTGTTTGGCCTTAGCCTGTTTAGCCTTAGTATTGTACATGGTCTCAGCTGAATAATGAATTATCCTGTTATAGCGAAATTACCTAATTGGGTTGGGAAAATCTATTCTTGAAGCCTTCAGTGACATATCTTCAATTTTCATATTTTTCTTTCAGGATGCTTGAACTTCTCAAAAGTTACCTATCTCTCAGCCCTATCATAAACCAGTAACTATATGGATGAATATGACAGTTATTTCACATCTATCTGCTCCACGCAGGCTGACATCATGCATGAAGCATGGGAATAGTGTCCCAAATGCGGTCTTGGTAATATGGGAGACTCATTACCAGCTAGCTTTGATGCTTGCTGTCATCAATTTGACAACAATCCTGTTTGCTTTTAAAACATTTTTGATAATTTATGTCCAGTATTTGCTTGTCAGCGGTAGAAAAAATGTATGTTTCAAATTAGATTTGCATACCTGTATGCATGTATGATAGAATATCTCAACAAGGTCTTCAAAACAAAACATGGCTGATAGAAGACCAGCAATGCATACTCCTTAGGTGGCAGTTGGTTTGGGTACTCTTGATGCTTCTCTGCCTGGACAGGCTCGCAGAAAAAAATGTTTGTGGCAGCCACAGCAGTAGAAGATCACATCAGACATCAGCAAGGCTGGGCTGAACTTGTGACAAGGTGACTTAGCACTGAGATTTTCTTTATAATCTGAGGCTCGAGGCAGAGCTACACAGTCACTGAGAGAAGGAACCTGAAGACTGTTTTTTTTGGATGTGGTTTGCATCTGGGTTCCTCTCTCAGTCAATATCTCCTTCCTCCACTACCCACATCTTGGATATTCATTGTCTTTTATCGCAGTCCATTGTGCATCCTGCCCTTAACATTTTTAGACAGTACTTTTCCTTAGCTGATTCTCATTAGTTTTACATTGCGATGTGTGAATTTGGAAATGGTATTTATAAGAGAGAATGAGTCCTGGGGTTTCTTTCCCTGAAAAGCATCACATCATGTCTTGTTTATTCATTGTCCATATAGTGATAGCACCAGGAGTCACAGCACATTGGGGTGTTTGCGCCATCTGTGCCGTAAGTTGTTGGGAAAGACAAATCAGCAGTTAGAAGAGGGACCTCTGAGTCGCTCACGTCACCCACCAAGTACATATTTCCTTTCCTGTGCTCAGGACCCATGGCCCTGCTTTGCTGTGTATTTAAACATAATGCAAACATAACCACTTCTGCTAATATTTGTGCATACACAGGCTGAACTGTGACTTTAAAAGATCCACAGAGAACCAATTAGCACTCACACTATGTTCTAAATTTGCCCGCAGTATGGTTTGTTGCAATAACCCTGGCTCATTTTGGTGTTATCATTGTAATACTTAAGTAACTCTTTTGTCAGATTTTAAACCATGGGAAAATTTATGTGGAAAATGATCCTGCTGGTTTGGGATTTCTCAGTACTGACAATGAGCATTCGCATAAGCATATCCACAACAGGTTTCAGATTGCAAATTCACCTCTTCCTCCCTTCCTCCTTATCCTTTCGTTCTGTGGCGCTTAGACGGGAAAGGGAATACACTACGGACTCATATTACATGCTATTGAATTGTATTTCTCTTTTTGATACAACCTAATCTAATTAGCTATTGATTCCTATGTTTTGGTCAAATAACACTGGAGCCATTTACTGCTGTCAAGGCGCTTGCTTGCATCACTGTCAGCAATGATACTGTACAGATGTCTCAGATGCTAGCTTTGTTTGTTGTCTCCTGAAAGGTGTGCCTGATTTTTCCCTTCTCTATAACTGGAGACACGGGGCTTGTTTTGAAGACACAGGAGCTTTATTTTGCATTAAATATATTGACCTGAAAATAAATAAATGGTAATGGCCATTGAGGGCAAAGCGAGTTCATTATTTGAAGCATTTGAATTGAAATGGTAAATGGAATTTAATTTTCTCTGTAGTTTTACTGTCTTTATAAAATACAACAATTAGTACTGGGTGGAATAAGAGCAGAGGCTAACCTAAGGTATTATTGAAATACCTACTTGAATTCTTGCAAGCAAATAAATTTAATTACCTCACAGACACCATTGTTTACATCAATTAGCTAAGTGACATATATACCTGTGACTAACTATGAAAGCAGTTGTAGAGCAAACAAACATCCCAGTGAATGGTCTGTTTAACTAGACTTTACTTTCATTATCCATCTAGTAACTGTTATAAGTCTTATTTGCTTAAAAACTCAAATTCTATTTCTTTGGGTTATTTTATGATAGCAACTGTTTTGCTATTTGGATTAGCTCCATGAGTAAAGTTAGGACCCTTCCAAATAACCAAAATGTTAATCTATTCATTTATTATGCACATAATGTACCTTTGTGTACTTAGCATCACTGAATCAATCAACATTGGTGCATCAAGCTTTCCTCAAGGCCCAGAAGTAGCCCCCCCCAGTACTTTTCCTCCTCCTTTGAATTAGTTGTTGTTGGCCAGTTCTCTTACAGAGCAAAATCAGTTGCTTAGCTACCTGAGTTGCTTTTTGCGTTGGCAGAATAGACTGCAGAAGAGACGGTGTGAGAGTTTGGAGATCTTCTGGTGGTATATTTGCGAAAGGGCCTCTTGTTATCAGCTCTATTGAACCTGGGTAGCTGTTGAAAGAGTCTTTAGCACTTTGGCTTCTGCCAGTGGATTAGAGCACCGGCTTTGGCTTGTGGAGATAGATGGAACAATTTCATACGCGGAGACTAGGCCAGGCTAAATGCCACAGGGTGTTATGACAGGAGAGCAGCACGTATCATTGCTGACAGTTACGAGATGTCCCTCACACAGTTTGGTACACGGTGTGTCGGGTTTACATGATAGTGGCCAGACCTCAGTGAATTCGAATTAAAACAGCTGTTTACCTAAAAAAAACGAGACAGTAGATGAGAGTGAATCCGTATGCGACCCTCACGGCTCTGTGCACGGCTATTCGAAATGCTGTCTTCCCTGACAGTCCTCCTACATAAGAGAGTTCCCCTCTTTCTCTACATCGCCCCCTAGTGCTTGGTGGTGTGTGTTTTCTGTATTTGCATAAAGTCTAAGTGGAATAAATAAATACATACTTGCATACATTAATAATTGTCTCCATTTGAATAAGATCTGATGTTTTTCTGTCCTTTGAATTTTTTTTATGCAACCATATGAGAGTCTATGATAATGTGATTGGGTGTTTTGTTCAAAAAGCTGCATAGTCTAGCTTTGTAACATAGTTAATAAAAGAAATGGAAAAAAAGTCTAACGATAAAGGACTCAAGTATTATGCCAAAAAACTATAACTGTCAACAGTTCACAGGTTTGACATGTTCTATTTGTTACATATTAATTTTGAAATAACAGTATACAGTTGTGTGACTGATATCAAATATATCAATTTTAATGAAATGGTTGCCTTTTATTACTTGTTTGTTGTACTGGAGAGTAAAACATGAGGTTAAAATAACTAGCAGCTAAATGAAATATAAGGGTTTTTCCATGAGAGGAGATGACACAAGGTAATGAAAACTTACGCTAGCACCACCTGTTGGAGTTTTGAGTTTTCTTCTCACGAACTGACATTCATCACGGCAGAATTTCCCTGATTATACATCCAGTTGGTTTGCATACTTTTAAATGCGCATGCATCTCCACCATAACGCTATATCTCTGCATGCTTGTTTTTCAATTGACGTACAAAAAATACAACATTTAAGATGAGCTGTTTGTTGCAGCAGTATGTTCGAGGTTCGGCTGTGACTGCAAGCTCTTTTTTTCCCCCCTTTTGAGAGCACTATGTTCACTTACCTGACGCGTCCTATGGCATTTTTCCATTATTATTCTCATACACTTTGTCTGGCGTGAGAGTTCCTTCAGGGCACCGGTCAGACATGGTGCAATTTTTCTTTCTCCAGGGGCTGTAACTGTGGGACAGGTGGAGCTCCGAGTGTTTTCAGGCCTCGCAAGCAGACAAGTTCACCTGGTTTTGCAATGCTGACTATTTGTCAGACCTGGCAGTGCCAGCATCCGTGGTTTAAGCACACATACACACATGGACTGTTTGTCGAGGGCTCTACCACTGCAGACCAACTTGTTCGGTAAAATTTTGGCCGATTTTGCGTGCACCCTGCTGTTTTCAATCAGGCCAAGGGAAATGGAGAAAAATAGCACTTAATGTGAGGGGAAAAGGAATGTGGCTCTTTTTTTTTATAGCTGTTGTAAACATGGGGAGCTTACCAACCTCTAACCAAGTCATTCAGACGTACTTAGATTTTTCTCCCAGAATGGTCATCAGGGTACACAGCCGCAAATGAAAAATTAGAAGAAAAGATGCATCCTCATGTTCCCATTGGTGACTTTACACAGCTTATGTAGAGGAATGAGTGAGAATGTATAAACAGGCTGCTGATATCTGAAATAGGTGACAGAGCTTCTTCTTAGGTGTCTTTTATGATCTAGCTTTCTGTAAGTTTTCTGAAAGGGGAAAAATGACAGAAAAATGATGCTGATAGAGGAGAGTGCACCTGTGATAGACTGATGTGTGTCAGTCAAGAAATGTGAAGTCCTTGTAGACAGATTATCTGTCAATTTAAGAAGTAGTTTACTGGACGGTTGGTTGAGGAAACAAGTATTTTGGGACAAATAATCGTCTCGGAAGACATCACAGATCCATGCAAATTGTTGTTTATTTGTAGTGGATTTATGCATTGAATAATCCTGTTACTGACAATATGCCTATGTGGTAGAATTTAAAGTAACTTTGCTTTTAGCTCTTTCACGCACTCACTAGTTCAAAATATGCAAAATATGATTTTAAACACTTTATTAATATTATTTACTTCAGGGATTTCTAGCTTGAGCCTTGGGTCAAGCCGCAACCTATCTCAGCCTGTCTCTGAAGATAAGAGGTACCTGCTTACTACTGAAACATAAGCTGTTTTCTTAAAGAATTGGTAACAGTGCAGTCAGAATAATCTTAATATAAATACTCTGGCTTTCAATGATATCTTTGTTGACTTTTACTACGTCCAGATTGCTTTCAATCTATAAATTTTATGTTAGCAACGTTTGTCTTTACTGGGTGTGATAAGCAGGTAGCCTCATCCCCCTGAAAAACCTACATGATATTTTTATTATTAAAGTAAATATTCGGTTGACTAGCATGAGCTTTAATACAATTAATCTATTTATACAGCCAGAAAATGTATTTAGGGTTAAGGCAGCAACAGTACAGTCATGCTATAACTCCAAACAGGTCGCAACCTCCACACCAATACTCTTTGCACTTATTATCAGAAGTGAATGTCTCCATTTAGAGTCTCACTGGGTGAACACTGAACACTGCATACTGATTACAGGTGAGTAAATGTATAGGTTAACTGACCATGCCATAAACAAAAACAGGTAAATCACACGGGTTTATAAATTAAATTTATTTATTAACTCAGTATAAACGACCAACAACAAGGACAACAGCACACATAAAACCGATTGTTCGAAAAGACCAGGAAATTTTAAAGAATGACCCGTTAGTAGTGAGAACTGGTTTAAGGAAGGAAGTTATGTCTGGTTACCATGGCTGCGAGTGATGGTTGCACGCTGCGGTTACCATGGCTGCAGTGGATGGCTGCACGCTGTGGTAACCATGGCTGCAATGGATGGTTGCACGCTGCAGTTACCATGGCTGCAGTGGATGGCTGCACGCTGCGGTTACCATGGCTGCGATGGATGGCTGTATGCTGCGGTTACCATGGCTGCAATGGATGGTTGCATGCTGTTTCATCAGAATGCCGGTAGAGCCAACAATGTCATGCGGAACAACATTTAGCTACAGTATGAAATGTTTACCAATATTTCTGATTTTTCATAAAGAAACAGATCTGACCATAAGAAAATGTTTTCAGTATAAAGAAACTGAATACAAAAAAAAAGATACTATACATTTATCGAATGCCAGGTATCGAACAGACCCACTAACCTATTATGTCCCTTTTGACTAAGAACTACCTGCATTTTTTTTCACTGGATTACAAGCTACATACTGTACTGTACCAGCTCTACATAGCATCAGAAAACGAACTGAAAAGAAGCATCGACAGGGTTCCACCTGTTAAAGATCAGCCAGTGCACCTTTCTGCATGTTCAGGTCACATGTAGACTAACAGAAATTGATATAGAGACCCCCCTTTTGTGAGTGATGTGAACGATGTTTGTTGAATGATCACCTAAACTCAACAGTTATGACAGCTAGTCACCTTTTATAATCCATCTGAACTAGTGGTGTCATTATATACATACATACATATTTATATATATGTGTGTTTGTATGTACATGTTTATGTGTGTGTGTATATATATATATATATATATACTGTATATATACTCACACACACACACACGCATATACATATATATATGAGATTACTTAAGGCTCTTAAAAGACCTGAGAATTCGGAACATATGAGGCACACACAAGGAAAAGCATTGCTCTAACGACATACTAGTAGCAAAGAGGGTCAAACCAAAGAAACGGCACTGAGAACTCCACTTAAAGAATGGTGGGGCAGCAAATTCAGTGAATGGAGATCCTCTTAAGTGTGTAATCTTCCAAGTGGGCTCACCATGTGCGATGGAGGTCAAACAAGGACAGAGAGACACCTTTCCTTCCTCAGTTCTCACAGTAGTGGCATCATGTGAAGAGAGACCGCATGAGAGTCTGTAATTCGTTTGCCACGTGTAACATGACGTGTTCGCGACAACGCTCGAAAATTTTGCCGGAGCACAGAGTCTAGGCTGCCAGCTCGAGCTGACTTCAAACGTGCCGGGGCTGTTGTGGCCTTTGTTCACTGTGACCGCTGTACAGATGGCTGCAGACATGTCGCCCGTGCCGGCAGATGTCAATGGCTTCAGATGTCGAAGGGGTTCTTTGAACCAAACAAAAAGGTTTATCCTTTTCGCTTGAAAGAAACTGTTCCTCTTGGACTTGACATGCACCTATATCCTGTACATCCTAGCTTTACTGGAACAGAGCAAATCTGTAGGCATGTTTAAAGAAATCTGTAAAAAGCCCAGCATCTGATACAAAATATGCATATAAGAACTTTTTTTTTTCTCTTTTAATGAAAGCTGCTTTGGTAACAATATTCAAGACTTCGGCAGACGCCCCGGCTTCTTAAATGACACTTTGAGGGAGGGTCCTGTTTTTTTCTCACTGGATACCATATTTTCAGGTGAGTCCTCCCGCTTCTATAGCATATACTAATGAGCTTCTATATACCACGGAGTGTAGCTGGTGGCCGCCCATATGTTTCCAGATTTATTTAGTTATTTATTCTTATGTTTTTTAAGGTCTTTACACTGCCTCCTTGTCAACAGTTCTCTGGGTGTTGTTCGTCATAAGGATGTCCTTGCTGTGAAAGACAATGCTATTGTACCCAGGGCCGATAATGTGGACACCTTGGACGCTGAGCCAATGGCTTTTGGACCTGAAATACAATCAGAGTGAACAAATTAGACCATAGAACAATCACTGAAATCATCACGGGGCAATTTATTTTTAGCGATTAATTTTGCGAATGATCAGTTTTTAGCTCTCAGTACCGATCTAGGCCTATTGCCATGGAGATCTTCTATGAGTCAGCAGTGACTAGACCTCATCCAAGAAGCACAGTGCGGAAAGCCAGCTCCCCAACCGCACTGCAGGGGACTGCACCCATGGAGAAATCTCACGACACATGAATCATAGTTCCTGGGTTAAACGGTCTATCTTTGGGATGAGGGAAACTGGAGCATCTGGCAAAAGTGCCGGTAAACAAGGCTGTGCAACTTCTGCTGCACATATGCAGCCCTGCTGGTCGCGATTATAACAGCGTCACCAGGTTCTGTTTGAATAAGCATTTATTAAAGTACTTGAAATGCTTTGGACAATTATTTACAAGGATACTTCCAAGCAAACAGAGCTGCATTCATGTAGTAGAATTAACATGCGAGCGCTGCAATTCACATATCTGTCAACAGAGGGGGACAGTGAGTCTTTGACAAGCTCAAGTTGATTTTTAAATTTGAATTAAAAATAGTTGTGCCTAAATTATAAAATAGACTTGCTTATCAGACGCTTCTCAGTAGAAGGACTTTATTCTTATACTTTTCCCACTTTATATACAGGATTCTCCAGCTTTTTGTTTGATGGCGGTCACATGTATGGTGAGTGCCAATTGCACAGCTACCTGATACTCTGGGGATGGTGATCTGTCGGCTGCTGCTCCCCTCTCCTCCTTCACCAAATGGTTTGATCTGGATGATGTATTCCTCATCTACAGGCAGGGAGAGCTCTACTGATGTGGTGTTGGTCTCCATGACATCAGGCCTACTGTGCCTGTTGCGCTTATATAGCACCTTGGGAGATGTCAAACAAGTCAGACGTTACATTTTGCAGGCGTGTCGTGACAGCTGTGACACTGGAAACGCTTCACTTCAGTCTGTGGTGTGAGGTCTTACTTTGTATCCAGTAACTTCTGATTCATTCTCAAGAGCTTTGACATGCTCCCAGTTCAAGATGATCTTGGAATTTGATGCGTTCCACATAACTTTCAGAGGTGCTTGGCTCGGGGCTATAGTACGTTTCCGAAGGAGAAAAACATTTTCTGTATTTATGTTTACCACAAGAGTTATTATGACCTAAAATTAGGCCCTGCAGTTTAATAACCCAAATCAGGGCTCCCCAGTTCCGGTCCTGGAGTGCCTGTCTGTGACATACTTTGCAGATTTTCCTGCTCAAACACACCTACTAAATCTGGTAATTGGCTGGTGAGCTGAATAAGGTGTGTTTCAGCAGGGAAACCTGCAAACTGTGGTGCAGACTGGCCCTCCAGAACTGGAATTGGGGAACCTTGTCCTAAATAAATAGCAGTTAGTAGGGAATTTAAAGAACAATTAACATCAAGCTTGATAAATCGTCAATGAATTTGTCAGCGTTTATTCGTGTTATCGTGCATGGACACCACGGCGTGACTTGTCCCTTACGCGGTTTCTTTGTGGTGACGTTGACTGCAGGGCTGATGGGGCCTGTTCCTGCACTGTTGTAGGCTCTAACGGTGATGTAATACATGCTGCTACCCTTTAACCCCTGGATAACGGCAGACGTCTTGTTCCCCACCGTTCTCAGCACGCTGGCGGTCTCTTCCTTTTCGTTTTTACCCCAGTACCTCAGCTGTTGCACAAGACAGGCAGCGGGTTAAACGGTCAGCTTGACAGAGAGCTGGGAAACGCGGTGATGGGAGTCGTGTCAGTACAAAGCACTTGTTTTATTTGCTCAGTGTTAGCATTTCAAAGTTACCAAGGTCCTGGCCGTAAGGCACAACTGCAGGCTTGCATATTAGTGCCATCAAAACCTGATCAAAGCCTTCAGCTGTATTGATGAAAGAGTGAGGGTCACATCCAGCCCACCGGAATTTGTAGCAAGTCTGCACGGGTACTCTAAATTGAATTTCAATGGCCAGCGGTATTAAATGCCAATTAACAACAATCAAGAGCGTTTAGTCAGCTACACGGATCACAGGCTCAATATTATCTCCTTAACTGCAATACATTCTGTGACAGAACAAAGCAGCCTAGTAAAAAAACAAAGATTACAACGCTGCCTAATCGCACATACAGCAAACTGCGTACCATGAAAAACATGCTGTAGTTGCACATCTGTGTTACATTCCAGATTGTGCTGGTGACAAGGTCTGCTCACAGAAGATGCTCAGGCCATAAACACAAGCTGTGCATGCAGCAGAGTGAGAGGCGAGAGGGCTTTGGTGAGAACCCATTCCACACCTACCTCATAGCCAAGGACTCTCCTCTTGCTCAAAAGCAGGGTTTTCCAGGACACCTCGACCTCAGAAGCAGAGAGGCTCCTGGTGCGGATCCTGGTAGGGGCTTTATCTGGCTCTGAAGTTAATCGAGATCATTTTACAGATATTTTGTGATAGTATAAATTGTGAAAAAAAATATATGTGAGCTTTGTTAAACCCCATAGTATAAACTACACTTCAAGTACGCTGTTCTGATGATCTTTTTTGTTGTCCACTTCATTCAAGGTTGAAAGCCAACTGTGGCTTTGCTGGGGAGTGGGTGCGTGTTTAGTATCAGCCGGAAATGTCAACACACACAAACTGCCACTGTATCATCCAGCAGAGTACTATGCAGCTGACTACTGTTTTTATGGATGGAAAATTTAACTTGTAATGACCTTAGAATTACATACATAAGCATATCTGATATTTATTTTATTGGGATTGAGGGTCAGGGAACATTGCTGTGATAGGATCTCTCATGTCCTGTAGTGCAGAGGTGGGAACAAGTAATTGATTTAACCAAAAAAAAGTGTTATATTCAAACTTATTTAGGACTTGTGGCTTAGGACTTAAGACTTGACTCAAGACTTGCCTGTTTATATTCGGGACTTGACTTGGAGCTTGAGTGCTAAGGCCGGAGACTCACTTGTTACTTGAAGATCAATGACGTGTTCCCACCTCTGCTGTAGCGTGATATTTCCGTGTCATTGGCTCATCCTACCTTCCTCAGCAGAGAAGATGGTTGTTATGGGACTGAAAGGTCCCTCCCCCTTGTTATTGTACACGCCCACTTTCACTTGGTATGGGGAGTATGGGGGGATGCTCTCATTCTTAAAGACATATCTGGAAGCGTCTCCCGAGGTGACAGCCGCCTGCATCCACCCAGGCGTGCTAAAAGGCCTGAAGGCCACGACGTAACCAAAGCCTCCACCGTTCTGAAATTCCTCAGGAACGGGCTGCAATAGTCACGCACGCAGACACACAGAGACAACGCGTCAGCTTCAGCATGGTACCTCCGCAGAGTTACTCTTAAAGCCAAAGGCACAACATTCATTTAAAATATTTATGGGGCG
This sequence comes from Mormyrus iriodes, assembly GCA_011763525.2. Taxonomy (NCBI): domain Eukaryota; kingdom Metazoa; phylum Chordata; class Actinopteri; order Osteoglossiformes; family Mormyridae; genus Mormyrus; species Mormyrus iriodes. Next base: position 17,030,192 of record JAAGVU020000123.1, on the reverse strand, counting down.
TTACCCTCCCTCTGTGAAGAATCTCAAAGCAAAACCTGCCTCTCTATAAACACCACGGAAAAAGTAGAGTGATTCCCGTTCAGGTGACACTTCAAGCCTTTTATCAGCATATATATATATATATATATATATATATACACACACACACACACAGAGTCATCAAAAAGGTTCGAAAACTTCAGTGTGATTTGTTGGCTTCTTACTGCTCTTTCTGCAATATCTCATTCGAATAAAATAAGACACAGATCTCACCGCTAACGAGTATCGCTGTTGTTTCAGATTCTACTGTTTACTTCTTCTTTTAATGCCCTTTTTGTTGTCATTTATGGAAATGATAATTGCATTCTGTAAGTTCTTTGGTCTAAGTCTTTGCTACACATGATTGATCTGATTAATAGCATGTGTGAGGGGAAGAGCTGAAACTGCTCTGTTTGGAGACAGAAGTACAGAGCACTGGCATCAGAGGGATTAGGGTCCTGATGTGACAGCAAGTCTTAACAAACAATGGCAACCCATCTTCGATAGCAATCTGTTCCGTCTAGAGAGCCTGGCAATATTTACTATTCAACCAGCCATAAGGTTCTGATGTAGGCGTTATCATCCACACACACACACACACACACACACACAGAGGGAAAAATACTAGATGGAAATATGTTTCTCATAACGTCTATTAAACTTCTGGCTTCATATTTACAAATGCAAAGTTAAATTTATCGCTTTTTTAAACCTCACACGAAGTCTGAATAGAAACACACTGATTTGCTCGCAAATTACTGCATCAATAATTCTTATGAGGGCAAAAAGAGCAACCGGCATTTCTATGTAACTGTAGGCTTGATAAAACTGCTGGTAATTTGGACAGGATTGATTAAGTCAGTGTAAAAAAAAAAGTTCTACCTGTTTGAATTAAATGGTCAATTTCTATTCTGTGTTTAAACTTTCAAATAGATATGAGGCAAATAAATGTATTCGGGGAGTGAACGACATTGCAGTGCAGTAAATGGTTTATTCTGGGCTGCAGACAGTGGCTTACTCACCTCCCATGTAATGACTAACTCTGAATGGCTGCCGCCACCACCACTCACATTAGCAGGAGTGACCTTTGGAACTGAAAGAAAAGACGGTCGACCCTATTAAGCTCTGCTATGTTCCGCACCCCACCTCCACTCTGCCTGCTCTCCAGATCACACACATACGATTGATTGCTCCAAAGTAAACCGAATTGCTGCTGAAATTAAGATATCCTTGATCTTAGAATGTACCTGTCACCCGCCGAAATGGAAATACTGAGAAATAAAATGAAGATTACTGGAACTGCTGTGAACGATGAGGATTCTTGACATTTTCACAGGACTGCACTATGGCCAGAAGCGGAAGATAAAGCAAACAGCGCTTCAGGTCCTCAGTGGGATCGTCCCCACACTTTATACACACCGCTGAGCGTTTATAAGGGAAATGACATGCTGTACTGCCTGTAACACGCTATAGTAAAACAGCACACCGAATACAGATGACCAGAATTACACTGAAACATGAAATGGCCATATCACACACATGCTTTTCAGATACATACGAGTTTCCTTAGTTCTCGCTTTCTTGGAAGGCTTGCTAGGTTCTCCTGTTCCGATGGCATTGCTCGCCAGCACTCTGAACTCATACTCGACCCACGGGCTCAGGTCTGTCACCGTAGCCGTCAGACGCTGGCCTCCAAGCACCTGGGGAACTGGCACGGATAGAGTGGGTGTTTGTGAGGCTACACGCAATGGGAGTGCTGATCTGCCTACCAGGACTGGGACCTCCACTAAACAGCTTACCAGGAATCCACTCAATCGCCAGATAAATCCAGCAGGCAAAATTGACAGCTACAGCGTCCTGAATTAAGATGTAATTGACACACTTGAGACCAATGTTGTGTCTTACGTTTTCTAAGTTATTACATTAGAAAACACAGTCATATATACAGATGGTAATATCCTGGCCAATTCAGCATAGTACATTATCACAATCAGATGGAAGAACTTTATGTGTACATGGCATAAAATCAATAAATGAACTTCCTAGAAAATCAGAGCCGAAAGGTCAATCACAGTCAAATGTGCATTTCAAAAACACGGACTAATACTAGAACTAAACTGTCACTAAGTAACATTTATATTCACGAAAAAGGTTGGCGCCAAAAATGGCCACACTCGCAGAATCATCATCTCGTGTAAAATTTCTACATATAATCTTGTCTGGTCAAGCGCATTTGATGCCATGCTAAATTTAGCCCGCACCTGTGGTGACAGCCTGCCAGCCCAGCGAGAATGGTGTTCTTGCCTGGATGGTGTACGTGGTAATTGGGCTATGGTTGTCCGGGCCAGGCCTCCAGGAGAGAGTGGCTGTGCTATCAGAGATCTCTTCCACATGGATGCTCACGGGCGGGCTCGGGGGACCTGAAACAGGGCGGCCGTGCGAGAAGGAAGGCAACAGCTCTGACCACTCATCAGCCGACGGGTGCCTGTGGCGGCCCAGCCGATGCTGCTCACAGGCCTGTCATTGCATTGCTAATGCTAATGCTAGTCAGGGGGTTGTTACAAATCAGGCCTAAGAAGCAGATTATTTTAGGCTAATCGGTCAGGCCGCCTCGATTATTCAAATTATACGTCAAAAAAAAAGAGAGTGTCGTAAGTCTTTTTGTTTCTTGTAATTATAGAAAGTACGTATTTGGTGAACAGAAATCATAGGTTCCTTTTGTAACATTTCTGCAGAGCCGCCTTGTGAGGCCAGTGGGCCCGAATGGCATACCTCTGACGACCAAGTCGGTGGCGATGGAGATGCTGTCCACCTTGGTCTGCACGGCACAGGTGTATTTCCCAGCATGCCGCAGCTGGATGTTACGGATCATAATGTCTCCCGAAGAATGCTGCCACAGGAACACAGGGACACAAGTGATACTCAATACAACTCTGTAGCAGTTAGGGAGTATTAAGGTAATACTTTGGGACTACTTTAGCAAGGTCAAGTATGGCGAGGCATAGTGAAGTAGTACTTAGGGAACACTGCGACTTATCTTGGTATACTGCGAAAAATCCACCCCACTGATCGAGCAAATTTTATCATGGGTTGATTTGATCTAGATTATGGCAAGATTTCAAATTACTAGAGTGCTTTCGAAAATACTGTCAAAATACTTTATACCACAGTATAATGTCTGAATGGTATGACAGTATGAAAAATCGGAAAGCGTCCAAGCCTAGTTAGCCCAGACAGTTACTTTGAATCACCTTAGTGGTGCCTTTTATTACTATCAGCTGCCTTCTACTTTTGTGTTTTATAATCACACTTGTGGTCATCTGAACAGCTTCATTCAAACATCGTAATGACACTGAATGGATAAGTAAGCAATGAGCACTGCTTAAAAAATTTTAAAACATAAATTACGAAAATATTTAAGACTTGTTAGCGTCAAATTTCTTGTGAATTTAGGGTTGCGAGTATCGTGCAATTAACTCATTATAATGTTAAAATGAAATATTTATTAGGATATTAGTAGTGCAGCAGGCTAATTTATTATGTCAACTGAAAGCTGAATTACGATATGGGTGCCCAGAACAGATAAAAAAGAGAATGAAATAATAGACAGGTCTGGATATTTTTAACAATAAAAGCTAATAATCTATGTAAAATACAGCGAGGTTCCTCACAGACCCAGAAAAGCCGTACAGGTAATCCACAACAAAAAACAAAATTGATCCGACATATGAGTGTCTGATCTTTTAATCTTTTTTTCAGCAATTTTGGCAGACAGAAAGAAGAAGCGATTAAAATATCTTTGTGATCTTCTGTGTGTATTTTTTTCATTTTCTTTATTCTTTTGGTTACTTAGTCATCGTGAGAACATGCTCCGTTGAGAGGAGTAACATAATGCTTGCGTATTATCACGTAGCATGGTGACTCGCAGCTCAGCGGGCAGCCCTGCCACCCACACCTTCCGGGCTGTGGGTTTGAAATCCGCTCTGTTGTGGGGAGTTTCTTCCCACATCCCAAAAACATGTGGTTGACGTCTCTTAATTGGCCATGATGTTTCAGTGTGTGAATGTGCCCTGTGATAGACTGGCATTCCAAACACATTGTTCCCATGCCGCCTGTGATAGGCTCGATGACCCTGTTGTGGTTAAGTGATGATTCTCTTTAAGTAAACAGAGCAACAGAACAGCATTACTCAGATGTACCTTTAACCATTTGCGTTCTACTGGTGACATGTGAACGCATGACACGCCTGTTTGTTTATGTGCCTGTGTGAAATTTGCTGCTAATTTCCTTTCTCAATAATCGCACCATTGAGGGCCATCAACATGCCCATCTGCAGCTTCTTGATCCATAAATATGTCTCACATGGAAAGTTCAGCAAAACTGCAAGCGGTTACTGACATTTTCCATAAATAAGTCCCAATGTATTGGCGTGTCTCTCTCTAACATGATTAAGACCGGGACTAGAATCATAAATAAAAAAGCGGACAACTTCAACAAGATAGCTGCATTCTGCCATCTTCGTTTTGAATCACCTGCTGTTCACTGACAACTGTAGCAACAACAAATGCAAAAACATTAAATCCTGGAAGAAATTCCTCAGCTAGCGGATGAAACTCTGAAGGCGTTTGGGGGTTGATGACAAGTGTTATGTTTTATTTACTTACACCGCCAACTTTCTCAAAGTATCCTCCGTGGCTTCCGAAGTGGATGACCTGTTCGTTGAAGAACCAGGTGAACTTCAGGTCCAGTGAGGGGTCGTGTGACACCTGACATGGAAGAACAATGCTTTCTCCTAGCGTCACATCCAAAGTTGATGGCGGAGTTGTGATAATTGTTGGCTCTGAAAATAAATCATGAAAGGTTAGTGGCATTCCAATGTGATATCCACAACAAGCATAATAAAGAATTCCTTTTCGCTCAGGAAAAATGCATACGTTGCACAGTATTGTAGCAAGAAGTATAGATAAGATGCATTAATCAGTTCTGGTTCACACAGCTGGCAGACTGAAAATTACGTCCTATATACACATATGCTGAAATGTAAGACAGACAGTAGTATGGCTCAGCAGTGTTTTGTCCTAGTACTTTATGAGTCGGTTGTCCTTGTCACCTGCTATACTGCTAATTGCCGCCATCTGTATCCACTATAAAAACTCCACCTGACACAACAGCAGCGTCAATCTTCACAAATGCCTGTATATGCCTGTATATGCCTGTATATGCCTGTATATGCACTGATGTGAACTTCCACACATCAAAAAGTGCCCGATGGTGTTTTCTGTGCACTCTGCACATTAGAAGTGTGGCTTTTTCCTGCGTGCGGGTTCGTCTGCATGTGGGGTTTCCTATTTTGCCCTCTTGGTGGTGCTGTGAGCATTTTACTTTAAGGCTTCATTGTACTTGCAGATTAAAATTAACCCCAGAAAATGATCCACAAACAAACTCGTCTTTATGAGAAAGCCACAGACCTGTGAATTCCAATACAAGTGATGAATCCCACAAACAATACACAGTCAAACGGATGATGTTTTCTTTTATTTGTCCCACGTTTGTTGGATTTTCCAATACACTACTCTTCAGGGTTATTATGTGGTTAGAAATGTGATTAGGGAATTCTATTACAATAACAAAAAAAACCCAACAAAAAAATCAGTAAACAAACTATTTACTGATTCTAATTAGAATTAGGACAAAAACGTATATTAGATTAGTCTACAGTCCTACTGTTCCTCCTTAATGTTATCACTGACAGGTCTAGTTAGGCGTACGATGAGCAATGATGTGTCTCCATTCCTGTCCCCTCTGCAAAGATAAAGGACTACACTGGCACACTGTCGGGTATGAAAAATAGATAGAGCTCAGCAGGATGCGTGTGTCAGCTGCAGACGGGGCCCACGTGTGCGAGGCACAGCCATGCAGATAAAAGGCGGCGGCGCACTTCAGGAAGGAGTGTAAGTTACACCTACTGCTCCTCAAGGGAAGAGTCACTTTAGCGAACACAGAAAAGGATCTTCTGGGCATTTTTATTTCCGCCCTCATCCCATGGCAGTGCTTCTAATAGCCTGCTCTCCTTTGGTGAGTTAACACTAGGGTACAGTCCTCCACAACCCACCAAGTTCAGCTTATCACCCCCATAAAGAAAATAATTCAAACGAAGACATCTAAATACTTAATTCCATTCACATATCATACAGGTCAGACTTGCAGCTTGTAGTGTGACAAAGCTGGTTAATACTCCCCCCCCCCCCCCAATCAGCCGTATTTACTGACATCGCTGTACATAATTTTTATGGACAGATGTATTATCAATCTTTGTAAAAGACAAAGCATATAATGGAAGCACTATCCTACCCTGATTTTGCAGCAATGTGGGCCACTACTCTCCCAATGAGTCACGTAGAAGGAATTTTTCTTAATTTAAATTGGGGCAGAGCTAATGCTCTGTAAAGAGGAGGCTGGGAGCCAGCCGTAAACTTACATGTTCTCTTTTGTGTTGGATTAAACTCGTAACCTCGGGTGGTTCAGGAAAATGGTAAATAAATCACTCCAAAGTGAAAACAAAGGCAGACATGTACAGGAATGCCATTAAATACAAGCTGAAGAGCACAGAAAGGAAGCAATACAGCAGAGAGCTCTCAGGCTGATTTGATTTATATTTATCTGGTAAAATATGCTGTCGCCAGCTGTCATTGTAAAACACAGACATTGTACCTATTCAGGCGTGTACATCACAGACATGATGCAATGTGGGCTGGCCCCAATTTCAGGGCCCGCTGGGGGCATCTCCGACGTGAGGGAGCAAGCTTTGGAGATACCAAACGAACTGCATAGCAATCAGGTAAGAGAGAAAGGTCAACAGGCAGAGCTGTTGTTTACAGCATGAATGAATGCAGCGCCAGTCTCCTTGAATTAATGTGAAAGCCATTCCAGGTCCCATTCACAAAGAATTCCCGAAGAGTTCACATCCCTTCATAGACATCAACTGTAAAGTAAATCACCTATAGTCGCCCTTTAATTGTTGTTGGATTAAAAATTTTTAGTTTTAGACAGAATAAGACGACTGACACACTCACCTGTTAAAATATTAAACAGTCACAGAAAAATAAATAGCAGATAGAGTCTGTTTTATTTAGGGCTGTCATTATCGATAATATCAATAATCGAGTAATCTACCGATTAATCTGACGATTCATCAAGTAATTGTTTCAATATAATATAATATAATAGATACATTGCATTTGGTGCAAGGCAGGAACCAAACAACCACTGCAGGACCACATATACGGTCAGTTTACGCTCCAATTCATTTAAAGTTGCATGTTTCTGAACAGTGTAAGGAAACACGGGGTGAACATGCAAACTCTACACGCACGAAGCATGCATTGATAGCGCTACCTTCTGCGACACTGTGCCTCTGACAGGCTTGTACGATGTGCTGTGTTAATATCAACATGGCATTTCATGCACACGTAATTGTCATATCGCAAGTATCGCAAGAGTCTGCTTGGTTAAAACATTTTTTGTCAGTCAAAGGAAAGAAAATACAGCAAGTTTTGCATTTCCAACCATGGTTTCCTTTGAAAATTATCTGGTATTTTTTTTTTTAACATATATTATGTTAAAAAATCAGTCTAAAGTTGACCGTTTTAGCATGCATGAGCTCTGCATGCGCTCTCTGAAACAATCCTAATCATTCCTATTTGATTCACTCAGAGACCGCGCGGCGCATTCACGAGAAGTTACACAAAAATGATCGAAGGGGATAAAAGCGAACTAGAACTGGCGACGAAAAGACATTCGCCTGTATGGAAATATTTTGTATTTGATACAGACGATTGTCATGTGAAATGAAACGGTTCAGTAGACTTAAGCGCTTACTGTGCATGCGTGTGACGTAAGTGGGGTTGAAGCTAGACGACGAAAAGTGTGTGTTCATGGC
>JAAGVU020000123.1:17009976-17022135 GCA_011763525.2 Mormyrus iriodes | reverse complement strand
AAACCCCTTCCACCACTTACCATCGGTGACAAAGTTAGACTGAAGACCGATGGGGAGAAGGTATGGACAACCACTGCGGTGGTGCGACGCCAAGAGGCTACTCCTCGGTCCTTCACGCTAGAGACTGAGCAAGGCAGCACACCTAGGAGGAACCGGCGCCACATCCAAGTAGTGAACCAGGAGCCGCCCACGCCACCTAAGATCGACTCTTCTCAGCCAAAGATTCAGCAGGGACACTGCGAACAAGCTGAGCAGGACTCAGGTGTTGCCAGGAATAACGTTCCTGCTGACCTGCCCTGTTCCCCTCGACTCGTTAGTCAAGTGGTCACCAGGTTCGGGAGGACTGTAAAACCAAACCCGAAGTATGCTGGCGGGCTAAATGAGGTGAGGGGCATGCGGGCAGAATAATCCCCGTCCCACCTCGAAGGGTTTGTGGTAGTCTACCCACACCCTTGGTTAGTTGTTGTGAAGAACGCACAAAAGGGGGGGGCCTGATTGACACGAAACACTGAGTGTTGTTTTGGTTAATGTGGTGTGAACTTTGTTTGATTGACTTACTTAATAGTAAATGCAAAGCTGCTGTTAAATGGTTACTGTTATTGTTATGTGCCGACACCTGTTTGAGGGGGGAGATGTCATGTGAAATGAAACGGTTCAGCAGACTTAAGCGCTTACTGTGCATGCGTGTGACGTAAGTGGGGTTGAAGCTAGACGACGAAAAGTGTGTGTTCATGGCGGCTGTCCAATAAAGAAGTTACTTGCATATTTCAAGTCAGAGTCTATGTTCGTTTGGAGTGGAGTCCTCGGTGACAAACACTACAACGATATTCAGCAAAGGCAAGTGATTTGTCAGTACTGCTTTGTGTCTGTTGGCACAGCTAATGGCAACATCACCAACTTATTTGACAGGCTTTGTTGGTAGATAAATACTATTTGGCTATATAGGTAATTTTCAAAGCTTAAAATGTCGCAAAAAACACACAATATGTTTCACAAAAAATAATTAATTTTAAACTATTATATGGTTAATATGTACCATGTTATGTAAGATGATGTGGCTAAATGACAGGGCTAACTTGTTTTAGCAGCGGGCTTATAAATATTTTGATACAGAGGAATCGTAGAAAGTAAATTACTCAGAATGATTTAAAGTCAAAGCGATGATAACGACGCGCTAGGCTACTAAATATCGCTATAGCGCTAATCTATGGCTAACCTCGCATTACTGGGTGAATCCGTCAAACTAGGAAATCTTATTTAAGATGTATTTGCATTGCAGTCGAGCTGCGGTAATATTTAAGTTATGGTTTGCAATACTGACAGACAACTGCATTAACATTCACTTTTAATGTCAAGAGCTTCTACACAACTGATGGTTTTTGCTCTTCTTGTTTTCACCTTCATCCGCTATGCGCCGTCTCCCTTCCGCCATATTGCCGAGTAATCGAGAAGGAAAATTTTAATCGATGCTTTTTAGTAATCGAGTTTAATCGAGTAATCGTGACAGCTCTAGTTTTATTTAACATTAAATGAGTAAACGCAAGAGAAATGTTTCCTCGCAAATGTCTTAAGTGGTACTCAGGTTCAGTAGCTTTCTTTATAATGCTATTCTGCAGGCAAGCTGCCAATCTTTTTAATGTCACTTGACCATATTTTTCTTTTTAATATGATCCCCCCCATGCCTGCATAATAACATGTAACAGCACGGAAACAATGCTGAAAGTGGGAGAGAATAGCTAAAATGGAATAATTTAAAAATAAAAATGGGATAATTTAATTCCTGAGACATTGAAACACCACTTACACTGAGAAAATAATTAAGTCACTATACAGCTTTTGATAAACATGACATTACCTAGGACAGGACTGAGTTACAGAGACAAGATATTGCAAATTGTAGAGGATGCACTGATTAAGGAAGACATTTTTTCTCCACAGAATCACAATAAGAGTGTGTCTTGTTTATATAGCCCAGGGACTGTGGAATGAAAATAATCATGGTAAAAGAACTCATAATGACTGGGTTCATGGAAACAACATATGCTCTAAAAGACTGTTCTGAACATGTAGTCACAACTTTTTCTTTTTTTTTACAAGCAAAACGAACTTAGGGTCAGCTCAAAGAGCTGCATGAAAGACTACTTACAGCTGGAAATGTCACAACACTTGTACTGATGGTATTTTGCTGTACCAGAGTGTAACTATTTACTTGTTAGCTCAGTCACTCTGATCTCTGTGGCACAAAAAAAGGACTGTGGCTGCACATCAAAATGTGACTTAATATTAGATAAATGTAGGGAGCAGCGACTCACCAAGTGATCAAACTGGCAGAAGCGTCGCTGTGAACACCTTGTTTCGATCATTCGTACTGAGATTTTGCCCCGAACAAAGAGAGCATAAGCCACAACAAACTTATAAGTCACACAGGTGCTTTTCATGAAATTTCACCATTAATGTTGTATTGTGTACTAAGCACATCAAAAGTACTCAGCCAAATGTGCATTTACAAAGCTTTGGAATGTCCTACGCTTTTCGTAGACAAACCCACACAACTACATAACATATTGCCTTTATTTTATTTACATGATCTCACCTCCATCTTTAGCCAGCAGCTGGTGAGCACTGATAAATTTACCCTCCAGCCTCAGATTTGCAAAGACCTCCATGTTTCTGTAACAACCTGCTGTGAAAATTTCATTTCTCAGGTTTCCAAGCCAATTGTACCAGCCGGTAGTTTGTGTTTGTTTGTTATTAATGCGTATTATTAAGGCATCCAAAGACACCATCCATATCTTGAGCAATAGCCAATGATTGTACTTAATGGCTAATGGAAATTTCCTGAATATCCTGCCACAACAGACCTGATTTAGGTATATCTTCTACCTTTAAACAAACACATTATACGCAAACTGAAGTATATATTACGATGCTGTTGTGGTCTCTATATCAGAAGTTGCAGCACTCATCAGTGCCTTTCTGTGCTGATGTGCTTTCCTCCTGAGCTATAAATAGCTGGAGCTTCGTATCTGTCACACTGCATCTACTGGTGACAATCCTTTGATTTGTTATTATAACTGGATGGTTTGCATCACTTGGGTGCCATATTGCACATATTGTGATGCATTTTTACACAGTACAAGTAGCATTGTGTGTGTATATATATACACACATATGTGTACACACATGTATACATATATATATATATGTGTGTGTGTATATGTATGCATACATAGACACACACGAGTATTGTACTGCTATCAGACTGAAACTCACTTGCACACCCCTCCATGCAAGCAGATAAGATGATTTTAGAGCTCTTCCTATCTGTGCCTTACAGCCAGTATCAAATGAGGTACAATCATATAATTTATCTTATACAAATCCTGAACCAATTTGTACTACAGTGGCATTTTTCTGATATAAAGGCAGGTAGCTTCAGCCGTAATCGAGACCAAAGCAATCGATTATAAATGACTGCCCGAACACCAGAGGGCAGTAATAATGACTATGGAGTTATCGTGACTATGATGGAGTTGAAAAATAATAAATGTGTGACGTGTGCTCAAGGCTGGGGCTTGATGGTTTCAAGGGGCGAGAAGACTTGTTACTGGTATCAATGGGTTTCTAGGTTACCTGGGTGAAGCAAAATCAAAAAGACCAATTTATACAAGAATCCGAGGGAGGGGAGGATTAAACAATATGAATGACCCAGAACAGCCCCCCCTCCCCACCACCAGCATCACCAAAGCGTCCTGCTTAACATCTGCGTGTTTTACATCTGTGCAGATAATGGCAGCAGCTACATGAAGGTGATGTTTTTAAGTAGTCTGCACAGCGGTTATGTACGCATATAGTTTGCAATGAATACAATTTGACAGGCATTTTTCAGTGTTAATCCCAGAAGAGTCAAATTAAATAAGATACTGTCGTTTCTCATAAGCTCAACTCCCGGCCTGTAAATGTACCAACCTACTGAGATCCTGTGTCTCAGTAAAATTGTGCATGTAAATTACTCAATCCCATTTTCACAACATCATCAACTCTGACAGCAGAGCACAAGTCTTCTATGAAAGCATTTATAAATTGACGGAAGAATGTCCCCAAATAAAAGTCTTCTCATACAGAGTGACAGGAAGGAAAACGTGCAATGCCACATAAAGCACAATCTGTCATTCTTCCATTGCAGTAGCATGAGGATTAAAGAAAACTTATTTAGACACAAAAGCATACGACAAATGTGGAGAGATGAATAAATGCGCATATTGTTTATATAATTTTCAGATAATAATAGATACTTTATTGATCCCCGTGGGGAAATTCTCCTTATGCCTCCCCTCCTTGTAAGAGAGAGAAGACTGGCCACAAAGGGCAGCCACCCACAGCAGTGCCCAGGGGTTAATAAAATAGATAGTTTCACTGTAGACGATGGTGTCACATTGCCTTCTTAATCATTATTATCACACAAACACACACACACACGTTTCCATTCATATCTTTGTGGGGACCATCCATTCATTTCTATGGGAAAAACCCTAATCCCAACAATGACAACCTTAACCCTACCCAGCCCTAACTATAAGCAACCAAACAAAACACAACACTACTGGCATTTTTAGTTTTTTGATTGCAATCATAGATTTTTATAAAATTTATAAAAGTAGTTCCCACAACATCAAAATAACAGGTTTTTATCATATCGTGGGAACATTTGGTACCCACAATGTAATATCTACATACACACACACACACATTACATATGTGTGTACATGTATAACTGCTTATCCGTGTCCAAGAGGCTGAAAGCCTTAGGCAGCAATGCGTCATAACACCCTGTACAGGAGGCCTGTTGTTAGCCGGGTACCTCAACACACTGTAACCACATTTCTTGAAGCACGATTATTGTTTTCTAATATCACCCAAAACCTTTTTACGTGCAGAGAAGTAATGAGTATCTGTTGCTATCAATGGCTCTTGTCACTAAATTTCAAAATTCTTCCAACAAAAACATAGAGACATCTCTGCAGATAATATTGCATCCCCTCGTTTACTTGTGCAGCTGCATTTCTGGTGACATTTTACATGCTACTGTAATTATCCCTCTGTTTAAGCAAGAACAGAGGCAGTTTTCTTAATAACAAATAATTTCCGAAATTAATGAAAAATGAATGAACTTTGGAGCAGAACAGGCACTGAGCATGACGATTCAGCACAAAGATGCAGGCTTCCACGTGTTCAATGCTCTCAGCAACCTTGACTGCTGACCTAAGAGCATTTATTATATATGAAGTTGGCTTCTCTATTATTAATTAGGAAGAGGAGAACACTGTTGATGGTGATTTACTGGAAATATTCCCAGTGTGAAAATGAACTTCAGTCATCAGCTATCGTGCAAAAACATGCACAAAGTGGGGGCCCCGGTGAGTCCAAGAGCACCCACCCACCCTTAAACACTGGTAACTTTCATTTATTGCCAGGACTGCCTGCTGTTTTTCATTACTATAATATAAACTACAAGAAAACATGGGAAACACACACTGCAACTTTTAAAATTGCTGTCATATTTCTAAGAAAAAATGGTACTAGAAAAAACAAACTGAAAGGATGCCATAGCAGCCTATTTGCCATTCCGAAGCGGGAGGGAACTTCCAAATGTCTTTTCATTCCGTACGGGTACTGTTGACGCTCGCTTTTCAAAGACTTTTAAGACTTTTCAAACTGAACTAATTTGGAATCAGAGTTAAATTTTTCAAACCCTCCAAACAAATGACAGCATATTTTACAGAAAACTATTTCATTTATCTGAATGGCGCAGTGTAACAAATGTGAGTGAAGAATTGTGCTGCTGAAAGATTTACAAAATGAAAATCATTATAGCAGTAAATTACATATATATAAAAAAAAACCTAAATGTCTTCTGATTCTTCCCCGTTCTTCATGGTCTGTGATAGCGATCCATTATTAGGAGTGATTTAGAGGACAGTAATACTAGTCTAGCCATTTAAATCTCATATTTATCAGACAGAACTAAAAAAAACAGTATCAATCAGCATAATAAACTGTGATAAGTGCATTTAATCTTCACCGGATGTACAATCTACATGAGCATCAATATTACCATTTCATTTATATAAAGTAGGTTCTATTTTTACTCAAAACTTGTACGGTTAAATCTCATGATACTGAATGAAATGGGAAGTGAATGAAAGACAAAATCAGCCGTTTTAAGGATTCATAAAGCAGGCATGGTGGGGGTGTCATAATGTAACTTAATGTGCTTTAATGTGCTTCATAGCCATCTGTCACATGCCATTTGTTTAATGGAAATGATTAAGTGTAACAAAGCTTTTGATTTATTATCAACAATGATTCACAGCACTTTATTTTTTCTCTGCAGGCTCTGTTTGTGCTTTGGGAGATTAGCTTAATGCCACCTCGCTCCTGGTGCAGCAGTCATGATCAAGAGAAGAGATTAGCCGAAATCCTTCAGGTTCAGTATCAGAAAATACATCAGCCTGCCTGGATCAGTTATAGTGTAGAGGCTGGACTTTATCACAGATCTTACGGATAGATGTTCCAGCAATAGTTAATAATTAGCAGAGCACTGCTACATTACCAGGTGCTGATTTCATGAAGGTTACTTTCGATAGATAGATAGATAGATAGCTAGATAGATAGATAGATAGATAGATAGATAGATAGATAGATAGGCCTTAATGAAAAAGTATCGCATATCTTTAATTTTTTTGCTCAAAGAAATTGTAGTATCCATAATTGTACACGGTGTCCAGGCATTCACAACAAGCTTATAATAATAGGGTTTTTCCTTCAGGCCCTCTGACTGAATGTCTGAATGGCCTTAGCTAGATGAGGTTACGTGTTACATCCTCTTGTCACCGACATTCAATATACATTAAATGTTTTACAATGAAATGGAAAAAAAGGTTGACAAAGGAAGTGCCTCTCCGTTCAGAGGGATGGCAGCAGAGCACCTCTAAAAGAACAAAGCCAACTGGTCACAGCACCTTACGCCACCCCTATTCATTTTTAATGCCATATTAGGAGTAAGCTACAGGGAGGGAACAGGAATGTGATTTCTTGTCGTGAGCGTTATCTCCTGCTGAGGAGCCAACACTGTACGGCTTCCCAAGGCAATTACAGAAGCCAGAGATCCATCTCATTTATAGGTCCTGGTTTCCAGAACTTTCCAAAAGCACCACCCCCCCCCACACACACACACGCACATACACACACATATTACTATAAACAGTCAAATTTATTCAAGGGCCCATGCATGGAATTGTGCATTCTGAGAGATGTGTGGCCTAATTCTAAATCAGGATAAATATGCATGACTCCAGCAAAGGCAGTAATCACTGTGACTTTACCACCAATCCCAAATCAAGGCACGAGAAGACTGCAGACACAAATTTAGTTTCACATAACAAGTATAAAATGTTGGCCAGAGGTATCAAACAGAAAAATAAATGAAACATCTACTAATTTTAAATGAAATGATGGAGTGCTCTGAAGAGGTACAGGCATCGGCCTCACAGCAGCAGGGTCCATCCACAGAGAGAAAGGAGAAGACACACACCTTTCACCACCAGACTCCCAGTACTGCTTGCCACACCAAATTGGTTTCTTGCAACACACGTGTAGATGCCTGCATCTGATTTAGATACGTTTGTTATCCGCAGACTTCCATTGTCCATCACAGTAATCCTGAAAAACAAACAAAACAGAATTATGGGGCAAGAAGTATAAAATGTGATATGACGAGACATGCGAATAAAATTGTATTAGAAAATACAAAATGACTACAACTCATATTTACGGAAAAGATGTCTAAATATTATTTGTGCCTGGGAGATATCTAAAATATAACACTGAGATTCCACATGTTATATGCAAAACAATTTCAGTAAAGCTGTACATTAACTGCACTTTTATAATGCCTTTATAATACATTCGTAGACCATTCATAAGCAGCATGTAAGTATACCTTAACACCCTAACATACCATAAGGGATTTAATATACATTAATAACACACATTATAGGACCATACAAATATAATGCTTATTATTATATAATGTTTGTTATTAATGTATATTAAAGCTGTTAACATGCTTAACATGCTTATGAATGTTCTATGAGTCCATAATGAAGATGCACTGAATGCTCTATGAAGGTATTGTAATTATACATTACGCAGGTGCAGGTAATGTAAAGCATAACTCAGATTTCTTGCAGGAAAGGTGATGAGTTGAAATCAAAAGCCTGGAGAGAAATACATTTTCTGCAAGGCTGATGATGGCCATATTTCATTAAATTGCATGACCCTTAACTATATTTGACAGTAGACCCCCTGAACTAGTGAAAAAAGTGAAGATGTTGACATTTAAAAGCCAGTATATATATGACAAGACAGAATTAAGTCTTGAAACGATGGTAAAGATTAATCTCCATCCACATCTGCACTTTTAGCTCTTTATTTCAACTGTCTAACATAATGAGCAGTTATACGTACTTTGTACTTTTGTCAAATATATATACACACAGACATTTATAAATATACTTTTTTTATATATTAATGCATTATTACTCTCTGAAAAGAAATGAAAAAAACTTTCTGACGTAAAACTAAAATCTTGGCTCCACTTTGTGTTAAAAAGACTGAGAAAACAAAGTCATAAGTAATAAATTATATATATATATATATATACGTACATACACACAAAGTATAAATACATTTTTATATGAAATTAATATATTTCATTACTTTGTTTTTTTAAGAAAAATAAAACCTACATATTTAAAATCAACAAATTAACAGCCAAGGAATTTTGGCAAGAAGGTCAAGCATTTGTGCAAACTAGTCACACGTCAATGGAACAAGTATTTCCTATTAAGAGAGATTATTTTTTGAAAATGCACTGGATCTCTGGGGATTAGCAGCAAATAGGGCAGCACAATCTTTAATCTAGACCAAGATATGACCTAATTTCCAGCGATTGTTCTGGCATGCACATAAAAAACCACCCTGACATTAAAATAAATAAATACACACACACACACACACACACACACACATGCACGCACACATACATGCACACACATACACACAGACAGACAGACACACACACACATATACATATATATTCATATCATGAAGCCTGTGTTCTCACTTTGTACACAAAGAAGCCTGCCAGATCATAGGATCTGAGTACTGTGTGTATTCTGACAGCAAGACAGGCAAATGCTAGACTTTCTCTGGGCTTTTTTAAGTACCTCCGTTGGTGCCCCTTCTAAAATGTCCCATACCGTTCTTCAGAAATGATTATTCTGCTGTAAGGACCATATCATGTCTAGTAATAAATATAGGACTTGTACTAGGTTACACTTAAAATATATGGTAATAATGTTGAATTTTATTTAACTATTGATCAGTATTATCAACATTCAATGCAATTACAAATATAAAATAAAACTGCATTTATACCAAATCCTTCTAGAAAAGAAAAATTCTGAAATCAAATTAAGATTAATTCTAATTCTAATTAAGTTCTAATTCCAGTTGTAAAACCAATGTTTCCTTTTACATACATATCTAACAAATGTTTACAAAGCAATCTCTTAATAGGCTGCAACTCTCTGCCCCCTAACAGAAAATGACACAAATGCACAGTCAGTGGAATCAGTCCCTGAAAACCCTCTAACCTTGGTCCGTGGACAGTACAGTGCAATGCAATACATATTAATGATTCACAGGTGGGGCCTGGTACCACTGCTCTTCGCTGAAGACAGACTCCCATAAGTTGATGGCCACCGTGTTTGCTCTCTGAAGAAGGGACAATTATTCTTGACAAAGGGGAATCCTGAAATGGGAAACCATCTTCCTCAAAGTGCTGAAAATGTTCAGGGAGTATCAAGCCCCAGCAAAAAGAACAGCTTGGCATGCGGAGCGATGAACTTATTTATTCTGCAGAGAGATGAAAGACATGCACCAAACTGCACGCCGAGGAAACTGCCACTTCCAGTCTGAAGTGCAAATTGTGGAAAATTACACGGTCTCAAGTAAAAGTCTCCCTGGTTATATTGGGCATGCTGTTTTTTAAGGGGACACCAGCACTCTGGCTGAGATGCTATCACAGGGAATCATAGAGAGTCCTCTAATGAAAGTTCTGTGCCCAAGCATATGTTATTTGGAGGAAATGGGACTAAGAATGCTAGGGTGACATTCAGGGAGAAGTTGCTTAAACCAGCCAATAATATTCTTTAGAACAGATGAAGTTCAGGACTGAGAACAACTAGCAAACTATGACAGTTTACCGAATGTAGTTGAAGTTACAGGATTCATTTCCCATCAAAATGCCAGGAATATAATGACAAAGAAATATTTAATTTCATTTATTCTACATCAAGGACCAACAGAGAACAGAGACATGGGAGGCATTAAAATGTAGACAGGCATCAATAATCTTGTCACACATGGTGTTTCACATTTGTTTTAACCCATGACCCTCATGCAGAGTTTTCGGTCAAAAAGGAAGACGATAAAAGGCGCATACGTGCAATTATTAACTACAAAAGCAGGTCTATTTTAATGAGTAGACATGGGGTCGCTCTGTCTCTCCTAACAAACAAGCACTCTCTCCCTAGCATCCATCTCAGTATGAGACTGAATGCCCATCTGAAGCCTCTGAAAAGACTTTTTGCCACAATACAGTAAATTAAAAAAGGACTGTAAAAGCAGATAAGAATCTAAAAATAGATTCAAGTATTTGCAAATTTGGAAAATGGCCACGTTTCGCTTTTGGTGATTTTGCAAAATAATTAACCTTAGCTCCTGCATTCCACGCACACGTCATCCCTATCAGACTCTCTCTTCCACTGTACATCACCGTGTGACTTCATGTATGACTATAATCAGCCCCTCTCTACTCATATTAGTACTTTAATATCTAAGCCATTTAACACGCAGAACGACCATGCAGAATGTTCAGCTATGTAGCAAACAAGTTTGTGTGAACAGAGCAGGCAGGAGATGTCCCATTCTGCTCTTTCATGGTCTGTTGTCACCATTGCTGAGCTCCCTGCAGGCGTTCTTCCTGATGACTACCTTGACATCACACAAAACAAACGCCCCAGCAGAATCTCACACAATGACTTTGGAGGGAAAATGGGCGAGCCTGTCCTCCTCTGGCACAATATAAAAAGGTCCACATTAACTGTATCGTATACTACCTAGGATTTTGAAAAATTTCTCAGGGACATAAATATAATTACATAAAGGGAATTCAGCTTCGAGGAAGAGCTGGCCAGGTGTCTATTTATTCCTGCCAAATCTGTAGTGATTAATACTGGAATTACATCACGCATATTCAAGCCTTGTCCTTCTTTGTGTGAAAATCGCAAAAGAAATCCCTGTGCCTTTTTCATAACTCTTTTGTTAATTAAACAAAGAGTCCAGCAACTGGATAACACAGGTCCAATTGTTATAGCATAGCCCTGCATAGCTTAGATACATACTGTTCATAGAACTGACATATTTTTCTGGATGTATGTAAAATGACAAATAGCTTTGGTAAGTTTGTTTCCATTGCATGACATTCCTCTCTCTAAGACATAAGAAATAGACAATTGATCCAGAGCTATTGCCTTAAGCAATTCCATCCCACTGCATACGTTACTGTATCGACTGTCCTGAAACAGCCAGATAGTCCATAAAAAACCACAAGTGAGAAAATGCTCTTCACCTAAATGGATCGAAAGCCTCCACATCAGATTCTTTGTGGCCACTATCTGGTGCTTTGTGCAGGCCTGTTCCCAGAGAGACGCGTAATCCACTACGGCGACCCCTCCTCTATCGGGGGGGTTGCGTTCCAAAACTCCACGCGAAAGGTGAAAATCCGCGAAGTAAAAACCATATGTTTATATGGTTATTTTGTATATTTTAAGCCCTTATAAACCCCTTATATTCTCTTAGATATTAGGTAATTATGTATGTAAACACACTGTTTATATACTACGCACAAATTTACGTATCGTATATCATTGGAGTTTTATTTAATACGTAATACAGTTGGAAACACATTGTAATAATACATATTTTAACAAAAATAATTTTATATTTACTATAATATACAGTAATGCACTT
>JAAGVU020000123.1:16991339-17009876 GCA_011763525.2 Mormyrus iriodes | reverse complement strand
AAAATCCGCGATATATATTTAGATATGCTTGCTTATAAAATCCGCGATAGAGTGAAGCCGCGATAGTCGAAGTGCGATATAGCGAGGGATCACTGTAATTCTTCTGATCCTCTAGTAGGAGGTCTCTCCTATAGTTCAATCCTCGAATCTCTTTTGGTGACATGTTTTGTTGACAGTAAGTAACATTGAACAAGGCTAAACTGTACAAATAAACTTCCGCCGGTCAAATAAACGGTCCCCCTTCCCGCCAGGAAGCTAATGAGATGAAAAAAAACATTTTTTTTTTTAAATATTCTGCTCTGGCACAGCAAGGGAACACTGTAGCTATATGTGAACAGATTTTACAGTATGAACAGATGTTCATTTAGGATAAATTGGCAAAATTAGAAATATGATACATAAATAAATAATTACACTGACATTTAAATAAGATAAACTATATTTTAATACACAATACATGTTGAAAGTTATCTCCTGAAATTGAATATTGGCATCATCTTTCAAAATTAATATTTCATTACTTAATATATAACTGTACCTATTTTCATACATAAAATCAGTCAGTACAGGGACTGACTTGCTTATTGGTGCCTTCATACATAGGAACATACTGATTAGTTTAAATCTACGTTTGTACAAACAGCCAGGACTTCCAGACAAAATATCTGGCCGCATAGATACATCGGGTTATTTTTACAACAACAAGATTGAATTTAAGATTGAAATGATCCCTCCTTTGTGCAACATCACTACTATTTTCTCATCAGTAACATTTCAGCCGCATTTAGACTGCCACTTTGTTTAATATCTCCAAAGCAGAATGGAGAACTGGTTCAAAACATATGTTCTGCGTTGTGTTTGTGGAGGTTTGAAGAATTACATCACTGCATGTAACCTGGATACTACAAGCAGAATTAACCAAAATGTGACTCCCAGCACACTGAGCTTTTCCATTTCATTTGCAGATGAAGCCACTAGTGCCTATGAAGCAGTCATTAACTCATGCATCTGTCCAGTTCTGCTCCTCGTTCAGCACAGATTCATGGTAATTAGATATATCTATTTTTCAGAATTTTCAGAATTCATTTGAACTTAAATTATTCTTCATTCGTTTTTTTTAAATCCATTATAAGGTCCATATAGGTAATTGTTATCTGAACAAAAGCCGATCATCGTAACTACTGTACATTTCTGTTCATGCAGAATAAACGCACTGATATTGATACCGATATTAACATATATCAATTTCAACTGTGATGAATTTGGTGAATTTCAGGTGATTTAGCTCTTTTAATTATCACATTTAGATTTATATTGTATATTCATGGTAAATTTTGCTTCACAGTAGTGGAAAGTCTGATCGGGTTCACAATGCTTTCTGAAAAAAATAAATGGAATTTTCTGTTTAGAAAAGCGTTCATAATAACTGAGCATGAAAATCACATATACGGAGCACATAGTTTCCAAAGCCGCAAAGTTCCTGTTACTTTCCTGTTTATTTTGTACATTATTTCCCTGCATTATCCCTGAAATAAAGAAAAGCTACAAAGAACAAAAGAGTAGAACAAGAGGTGGCAACTTTGCTTGGGAGGCGATAATGCACACATACAATTTATGAAGAAAGATAGATGTTTAGCGTAAGACACAATGTTCCCATTATGCTCTTAAAATACTGATGAAGCAGATGATGGAGACAGTTCTGGCACTTGCACTGTTTAGCTTAAATACATAAAAGTCATTGATATTACAAGACAGAAATTAAGTTTGTGACGGGCAATAGAGAGTCAGTTATGCTAAGCATTTCAGTTCAAATTAATATGAATTACTAGTAAACATTAATTTAAATTTTCAGAGGAATACCAGCAGCTGGGTTAATCTTATCAATGTACTACAGATACAGATGTTAGTGTTTTTATCTGCCTACCTTATTGCACATCCAGAATACTGCACAGGCTGTGCTAGGCTAATAGGCTCCAATGGTAAAGAGCTGCATAAAGCACAAAAAGTTCCGTCCCTGAAATCCTTTTACTTGGCCTTTACAGTCTATTGTTCGGTGAAGTATTGCGTTAAGTAACTACACTCATGCATTTGAGGATGTAAGGGTGAAAGTGGCGTTTATAGTAAAGTAAAAAAAACGATTTTGCTCAGTTATGATTCATTTAGATTTATATTAATCTCAAATTGTCACTCATTCTTTACGGTTTGATTCCTTCACAGTTTTCCCAGTGAGGATGTGCCTGGTACAGAAAATATCCTAATTGCAGTAACGAGAAAAGTAATGCATGTTTTACCACAGCACTGAATACGGCTCCATCTCCGTTTCATCTGCTCCCTCCTGCCCCGCAAAATGATTTTTTAACACGTTGATTTTTCAGCATCCCTACTAGGTGTGACGATTCTTGCGTAACCATGCCGACACGATATGTTTTTTGCTACTAGGATGGCAAAAAAGCTTTTCGCACGTAGTGACAAAATGAGGAAAAGGTGTGGCTTGCAGCCGGTAGCTATGATTTTGAGCTGCTAGGGAACCCCACCCTGCCCCACACAGAAAACAGTGACACACACCCACTCGTCGAGTCGATGTGCGCAGGAGAGCCCAACTTGCTTTCTCAGCTACTGCATTCCAGCTGATGTCATCTAAACTATGTCCCTGCAGGGTTGTCTGAGTGAGATAAGACATCCCCTCTCCCGGCTTCCTGCTGAAAAGGCTGCAGCTATTAAGATGGATTACCTGGCTGGTGACACCAACTCTCTTCCCCCCAAAGGGCCCCCACAGAGCACTAATGCAATTAATGCAATTAATCTTGAGCAAGACGACTGTGGAGGCGCACCTATGATCATTCACTGGCATTGGGAGAAAGAAAAAATAAAAATGCACCTGTGCACTTTTGCACAATAGAATGATGTCATTTGTGCTTCTTCTCTGCTAATTGCAATAATGCCCACACCTATTAGCAATGGTAGAGTAATTTCCCCCCACCAATTAACAGCTAAAACATCTCTCATCGTGGCTGAGCAGAGAGTCAGACTGACACGGGCGGGTTGTTAAGGCCGTCTCCGCTGGCCACACCCCTTTTGTCAGGCTCCGTTTTTATCATACAAGCCTGCTAAGAGAATGTCGTAATATACTTTTTTAAATAGTAAAATGCATTTAAATAAATATAAACATTTATAGTTTATATTAAACAGCATAAACACTACATCAAGAAAAGGAGATGATAACAATATTTTGATCAATAAATGCATTCATAGGAATCATACAGGACTCCAAAGGGTTCCTCAGACTATGGGTCACTCCCTTATTAACATGACGCCCTGTGATCATCATCAGCAGTGCATAGAGTCTGGCCCGCTACACATCTTTTGAATTAACATGCACAGATGTGTAATGAATAACGTAGCAAAATAGCAAACCTGACTAGAATCCATAGAAACAATCCAAATAAAAAACTTAAAAAACTACATAATGACATAAATGCATATCCATTGTGCAGACATCCCACCTCTCCTGGAAGTTCTAGGCGTCTCCCACAAATGGACAGTAGCTCCCGGGCATCCAGGAATGACGCAATGTCCTGAATATCTGTCGTTCTGCCATTCAGCAGCAATAAAGTTATCTGGCAAGAAGTTTCACTGCCGCAACTCTGCCCCATCTGGTTGGCAGAACCCCCCCCCCCCCACCCAACCAACAAATCTTGTGGCCACCTACCACCCGTTGGTAGCAGTAGGCTTGGGTGGTAACTAATTTTTAGTGCTGTCATATTATCCAGATATTAAACTACGGTATAAGGTATTTTAAAAAGCAACGCTATTCCACTATTTTTTGATAAAATTTGCAGAGTGGAATGCAGTAAGCCCCCCCCTCCCCATTCAGCACCCTCACATTTTGGTTAAGAGGTTATAGGACCCCTGGTGAAGTCTATATCTTGACACGATGCATGGAACATCAAGGATGTATTGAACTGAACTACAAGTAACACTGTTACTCTGTCATGAAACGTCATAGTTATGATGCAGTATTTAATGTGTCACTTTCTAAAAATCAACAAAAACACAGAACTACGTGTGCAAGGATTAGGTTGTGTAGTTATGTTTGGTTAATTTAATAATACTTCAGTTGAGAAGAAACTGATGGTTGCAGTTCACCACAGAAAACAGGCAGAGGAAATGCAGGCTGTCAGCCCTGTTACTTCGACTCCATTTGAGGGTCTCGGAAATCCCAAAAAAATGTAAATAAAACAAAAAATGCAACAAACAAGCTAATAATGTCTCCAGCGTGATTTCAGGAGGAATCCTCTTGCTTTTATGCGTGCACTTTTTGGAACATAATCAGGAAAAAATATGCTGAATGCCCATGTTTCTATGCATGGCAAAAATATCTTAGAGCATTCTATGTTTTTCTCATACAATGTACTACTGCAAATGAACGTGAACTCATTTTAATTATAGAAAATGAATGGCTGTCTTAAATGCCATATTCTGCTAATTATATAAAACAAATGTAAAAAAAAGTTTCATTGCTATACCCTGAGGACGAGGCTCTTCTCCAGAAAGACCATCTGAAATCGGAAGGGTACCAGCAGCATAACCTTTATGCAAATTGCCTCAGAGCTTGCCAAAAATTCAGCCTGTTAGTAGGAAAACGTTGCCCAGTTCTCAGAATCACACAGCACTGATGTCACAAGCGCTTGCAGGCTGTACAAGATGTTGAGTGACCTATCCCTGGGTCAGTGTCACATGGCATCAGAATTGACCTCGACGATCTTCACCAATGGGCCTATCCACTCAAGGGGAAGGCCTGTGCACTCTTTACACTTTTTCTCTCAAAAGTAAAATAGTATAAACATATGCCTCCAGGCAGGGTACAAGACAGCAGTCTCAGGACCCCCAGAGAGGCTGCAAAGTGCTTGATTAACACTCAGACTGTGCCCAGGGGGGTGCCAATTCTTACACCAAGGAGCATGGGAGGACCTCATTTCCACCCTGTCCACCCACGGGCCCTCGTGCGCAGCCTGAAATGGGTTGGTGACACAAACAGCTGCCTGCATTGAGAAAGCCTGGAGTAAATGTAGAAAATAAGTAACATAAAGAATCTAAGGCCGAAAAAAAAAACCTCTCGTCATTGAACCTTGTGATAAATGTGGACAGAAAAAGACAGTCATTTCTAGGAGAAGGAACAGTATGACACAGATATAGTGTCTGGCGTAGCATCTCGACACAAAAACATTATCATAATTCTTAAAGTGAAGAGTGCCAGGCACTTGCCTTTTATCACCCTTCTGATGCAGAAAGGCCCCTAGAGCTTGCATAGTAATCCAGCCACGAGGGCAACGACACAATAAATATCATTCCCAACGTAAACTGATTTATTTGGCTCAAGATGGCGTACCTTTTGCTCTCACGGAGAGCCTCGTTCCCTTTCCGCCATAATATCATTCCCCGGGGAGACATCTTTGGCCTGCACTCGATCAACACGTCCCCAGTCTCCCTCACCAAGGTATGCGTCTTAAGTAGGTTTTGCGAAAAATCTGGGGCGACAGCTGAGGAGAAAACAGATATATGAAACACACGTGTTGCCAGCATCACCGCGCCCAGTGCAGAGATCTCTCCTCTGAACCGCACACCCAGCACAGAGCTCACAGTGAAGCCAGAACCATCCCACAGGACAATAAGCTTCTCATCCTTTGAATGCGGTATCAGCTGAGCAGCTCATCAAATGGGTTACAACGAAACACATTTGCCAAAGATGCTGCTTTGGTGTGAAATTCCCAAAGGGTTTATGCAGATCACAGATGTTGATGCCCGTGATGAATGTCGCCTTGCTCAGCACTGTGAACTTTAAAGGGAGTTTGTAAAACAGCAGAACTGTGGAGAACACATCTCTAATTAAAAGCAATTCGTTTTATCAGAGGAAAACATTTAAAAAGAGAAGTGCCATGCACCATCCTGCCCAAATTAGCTTTATCGGGGCCTCATTTACCTTTCTTTTTAATGAGCAGCTAAAATGCTAACTATTCGAAAAGCAGGGCTGTGTGACATCGCCTCGTATCAAGGACAATTTACAAGTGTTTGGAAGAGTAGGTGGCTGACTGTAGTCCAGGAAAAAGCCGGTGAAAATGAACAGGCTGATGGAAAAGCACATTGGTGACTGCTGTGGAGGAATTGTTGGCATTAATGGTAAGGGAGTATCACTGGGTGCAGAGGGCGTGAGTGTTTGGTGGGGACTTGCTTTATTATGAACCCGGTAATCATGGGGAAGGCGGATGGTGCTCCCTCCAGCACAGGAATATGACACATCGCCTGTGAGCACGTTGCCCGACGCCCTTACCGATCACACGGAGCTCCGCGTTGCTGTAGACCTCCCCGTGCTTGTTGCTGGCCACGCACTGATACATCCCGGCATCAGCCTGCATCAGTCTGCTGATTGACAGAGCTCCGTTGATGACTTGAATTCTCTCCTTTAAAAGAGACACATTACATTTTATGTGGATATACTGCATCCAAGCAATTTAGTGCATTTTTCCATATTCCATCTTCCATACTGTGTACCAGGGCTGGTCAATCCTAGCAATGACACAGGTGGCTGCCGAAGGTGCCAACTTCAGGGAGGTGCTGAGTTTCCAGCCAATTTTACTTTGCTTTGCCTAGGGCGCCACACCAGCTATGACTGCTACTGCTGTGTACAGTAGTATTACTCATCACGTTTTGAGTTGAAACATTCTTCAGCGCATCCTTTAAACTTGCAATTATTCTACAAAATTTTTCCATAAAACCATCAAACATTTTTTAGTTATTTGGTTTATGGTTTTTAGTTGTTTCTTCTTCAAAGCTCAGACGGTGGAATATTTTCATGGTTAATAAAGTAAAGGAAAAAAACACAAAATCCACAAATTACAAACGAGAGTCATATTATTTTGCATGTAGCCACAATACTTAGAAACGCAGACTCACAAAACAAAATACATACATTCCGCTAGTACTTAATATTGCAACTAAATTTCATTATGAATCTCTGTACGTTAATATGATTTATAGCTTGCAGAGCTACCATGGAATGAATGATTTCTAACTAATCTTAATTTAAATCTCCAAAGCACGCTGGTTTGAAATGTGCAGTAGCAGCGTTGAACAGAAGCTGTTTAAGTGTCTGGTGAGCACGCCAAAGAAGTACGACTTTAAAAAGCCAAAGTCATAGCATCTAGATATTCATCAATGAACTGTAAAGGAAGATGGTATATACTAAAGATTTCACCTGTGAGGTATATACTAAAGGTTTCACCTGTAAGGTATATACTGAAGTTTTCACATGTGAGGTATATACTAAAGATTTCACCTGTGGCAGATAAACAGATCAATTAAATATAAACACATTTTGACTGGACCAGACACATACCGAGGTACATGCATGAATAAGGCTCCATTCTCAGTCTGCTCAATACAATCACTTGAAAGAAAATGCCACACAGATTAAACCTTGTATGATTTCATTCTGCTTCCAAAGCTGTCTCCTCCGGCAAGTAAAACAGATCTACATGACCCACATTACATTCTACAGAGTACTCCTGGATCATGTTGTGTTTCATTATGGTATGGATCGTTAAAGCAATAATGTTGTTAATAACTAAGCCAAGCAGCTACACTACTTGTCCATTTTATCTGAGCGGTTGCAGGAGGAAAACATTCACATCTGTTTTGACACATTGCTATACATACATAGTAATTCTATCTGTATTTAACAGAATTGATCAGATTAAATATTACATAATGTCACAGAACTTCCCAGAACTTTCTAAATGATAAACATTAAAAACATGCCTGACAACTAGCCCTAAATGTTCCTATCCTTCAGGAAAAGGGTAACTTTTAACTCCATATTTGTAGTCGATTTCATAGAGGATTTCCTCTCAGCTCACCCTTGATCTTTGCTGTTCTGTGGCGCTTACTCTTAATGTCATTAGAATGCAGTTCCTGAGGGCTTTTGAATGGGGATGTCTCTAGTCAAAAAGGATTAAGGTACTGTCACATGAAAAGCGAAGCTGTCCTCTCAAACACATCACTCGCTAATCCTGTGTTTGAACAGGCCCTGTCTGGGCTGCACGGCTCGCGAGGATGTGGACGCACAGGGCGAATACGCCTCCTGGCAGAAGAGACAAACGGTGGCGGGTATCAGATCTCGCGCGGGAACGCTCGGGTTTGTGGCTGCCATTAATTAGGCATGACGTTCCTCTGGAATCAGCGCTTTTTCACGGGGACCTGTGGGAGCCATCTGCATGCCTTATGCTGAATGGGAATGATTGGCAATGTCAATGCTGGTGCTATCAGGTCAGCTCATCTGATAGAGCAAATGCCAGGCAATATGCACCACGCAGCCCGCAGCTGAAGCGGCTACTCTGCAGGGACGCCAAAGTTAATTGCTCCTTAGAATATCTAATTCTTTTTTTAACAGCATAAAATAATTGCATATGAGCATTAGACCATTTATATTACCATATTTGCTTACAAACTGTTTAACGATTCTAAATGCATCTTTCCATGTCACATCTAGGAAGTTACAATTCGAGATCTCGCATCTAAAGCAGGTAGCTATATTTAACTCCTACTTTTTTTGTACATGAAACGTTTCACACAAATACATTTTATGCTTTTCATACATTATCTTCTTTATACCTATAAAATGCCTGTAAATACCTATAAAACTGCTGCATAATGTACAATGTGTTATCCAAAAGAAAATTAAAGTTCATATCTCTGTAATTTTGAAAAAGCCCCAAAATGCGAAGGCTACTGAGAGGAACAGTCTCTCTTACGCCGCTAACGTACATTCAAAGCAGAGAACGACCCTGTTTGATTCATAGTTACAAATAACGACAAATGACACTTTCCCCAGTCCTGCCTCCACTACATCAGTGACCTTTTGTTATCAAACATATTAAAAGGCACAGCAGTTGATGTTGACATTTCCAAAAGCGTAATGCCTTTGCTGATTAATTCATCAAAAAACAAAATGCAAAGTTCCCAAGCAGATCTCTTCCACAGCCGAACATTTACACAAATGTAATTCCAGATCTGTGGCTGTAGTACAAGTTCTTAAATCTCCTGAGTGGTTCAGTGGCTCATTAGATGTTGTGGTATCCATTCATCTTTGATGATTAAGTTGTGGCATTTGTCTAGAGAGAAGTCAGCCCTTCACAGTACTTGCCTAGAAAAAGATTATCTCTTTTTAGTCAGTTAGCTTTTGGATAAGAGTTTGCGGGTAGCAGATGGTTTACGGTTTATCAAAGAGAACACATTATTTTTTTTTTCATATCACCACACAAAGACCCAACAGATTGTTATTTATCATCTGTAAAACCATTTCTAATCTCCTTTTATGAGCTAAATAAAGCCTGTTGTTTAGTGTGCTGCCAGAAATCGAAATTTTCATTTATTACACACATATAATGTTTGAGCATTGATTGATACCCCCTGGTTTGTTTGTGACCATTTTATATAATGAAGAAAATTAACATAAAAGTCTGTTTATTTATTATATCCAAGCTGTGGTGGGGACACGGTATCAATCTCCTGAAAAAATCTCTGACCTCATTGTACTAACATGCTCCTGGTGAAAGTTCCTAGGCTAGGTTTTTTTCAGAATAACAAGAATACTAAACCTTTTCAAAATTCAGCAGCACCATTAAAAATCAATTGATTTTGCTTGGAAAAATAAAACAAGCAACACATATTCATAGATAAACAATGGGTCTCCACAGTGCGCCACAGCAAATCGGAAAAGGGCTGAGATGCATTGTGTCACAGGCGCACTGTGCATTTCATAAGCCCTCTCGATTTTCTCCCCTTAAGGGAACGCAGGATTAATGGGCAGATTTAACAGAAGATTACTCTGGCTGTTACATCATCGTGTTTTAAGACTGCCATAAAATTGTTTGCTTGTTTGAAATTTGGTTTTTAAAACTATTAGAATCAGAAGCACCAAATAGATGTTTTAGGCTATTCTAAATCCTCTTAAGTGCTGCATAGGGAAAGTGAGAACGCAAGGCCTTTTTTCTGGAAACAAAGGGCCACTAAATACCGTTATTATGTCTCTAGAGAAATGATCATAATGGAAAAATGGTTGAAACGGACCTGCGAGCCATATAGTTTTGTCTTCATATAATGATGATCTATTTAAAAAAAGGTACATTCATTTTATCGCCTGAGCTAATAGTTACCATCAGTGAAGCACTCTTTGATCCCCTGCAATGTGGCCCCTGCACAGTAGCCGACATATTTCTTTGAAATCACTATTATCACATTTGCATTTACTTTATTTAGCCAATGCTTTTGTCTAAAGTGATGTAGAAGTGAGGCAAATAGCACACTGCTAATATTCTCCTTGCAGTCATTCCCTACATGAAATGCTAATTCGACTTAGGCGTGTAGCTTAACCTGCAGCTGAACTGGCACTCTCTGTCTTAACAGGGTGTTATTTAATTCAGACAAAAAACACTTTTGATTACCATTATTACGGCCCAGCTCATCCGGAGTGGGAATCCGTATTTGTTGAATGACAGAGATCTTTCTAAGCATTGCACAAAGGTATTGAAAACATACAAACTGTTTAATGTTTTAATTTGATTTTCGTTGCATAGATTTTGAAATACCGAAGAAGCATGAGAACATTACCCACAGGAACAAGTGTATCTATGACTGTTTGGGGCTTTAGTGAGCTTTCCAGGGTTTAGGCATTTTGGAAGGTTTAAATTCGGAACAGCTTACAATGCACATTAGCTAACATTTGCATAACAATTGCAGTGATGTATATGTTATATAGCTGGCAGTCTAGTAACACTGCAAAATATTTTTCAATTCAGCTGACTTAAAAACGTGATGGAAACAATGTTTCATACTACAGATGCCCATTATCATTGTAATGACCAGCATTTACTAATGACGTCCGGAAATCTGTCATTGTTTATTGTGATGTTTTATTGCACTCTGGGAACATGCCGTGAAGTTGAGCTTCTAAAAGGCACAAATTCTCCCTTTACCCTGCTCCTCCTACAGAAGAAAGCAATATATTTGAGATATATACTGAAGACTTTCTTCAGTGATGGTGGAATTCAAAATTTCCAATGGATAAAAATGGTTCAAAGACCAAGCTAAATTACATGTAGTGAGCACTTAAAACCTTCTGGCACAATTACACGATTAGCTGTTTATCTACAACAGCAGCATGCTGGGAAATCCTTCAGTTCACAGCATGGCATTTTCCACAGCGGGACTGCTGACCTCCAGGGTCTCCAGAGGTTCTCCATTCTTCAGCCAGCGGTAGGAGGGCTTAGGCTTCCCACTGGCCTTGCACTCCCACAGCAGGGTGTCATCAATGGACTTCTGTACATCTTCGGGTCTTTCTGTCAGGTGTGGAGGAGCTGCAATAAAACAATAAACAGATCAAATGGCTACTGCAGGAAACACCATGTTTCCAGCAAAAGAGAATTCGATGACAATGGAACCGATTTTATTAAACTTGAGGAACACAGGCCCATTGCAACTGCCCTCAAAAAAGCAGCACTTGAAATTTCAAGCACTTTTTCTTTCTATTCCAGCACATAATGTACGGTTTCAAAGCTTAATCCTGTGTATCTACAAAGACAGATTCCAAGTGTCTGAGAAGGACTCTTTTCTGCCCAAAGTGGGACAAATCGTAATGACCACAGACCCCCGTTTCGCTGTCCACGAGTGTTCCTGATATCTGCAAGAGAACATTATTTACGGGCATTGGGGACTTTGAGAGTGGAATAAATAATAGAGAATAGTTTAATGTACAGAATGAATTATCCTTGACAGATGACAGACTGACTCATAGATTGTAAGAGGGGGAGCCAATTGAACAGAACGTGGTTAAGGGGGGAGAAAATCAAGATATAAATCATAGAAATAAGTGCTGCTCAGACTGAATAGGAATAAGGTGGATTCCACGCACCTCATACTGGAAACATTATCAGCCTTGTTAACTCTACTGCTGCCGCCGCCAGTGACACCCTTCATCCGCTCTCCAGTTTCTTTGATATTTTTGCAACTAAATTTTTTTCCCCCCAGTCTCAACTGTAAAATGGAGGGTTTTACATCCCCAGAGTCCTTTTGGAGTTTATTGCAAGATGATTAATGACCTTGTCTTCATGGTCTCAATATGTGAAACAGAAGAATCGGAGAAGGGGGGTGGGCTTATGTATGCTGGGAGTGTTTCAGTATGAGCTATGAAACATGTTTATAGGGACGTGATTTGTTACATTCAAACTGACCTGAAAAGCAAATTTTTTGATTATATCATTTTAAATAATTGAGTAACCAATGGAGGAGGAATGGGGAGTAATATTGAATGATATTGCTTTGTATGAAACCATCTAAAATCCTAAACATCTTCAATAAATGCTATAATCTGTAATACTTAAAGGAAGAATAGAACAAGGAACAATGCAATAGTGACAAGAAACATGCTTGCAACATCCCAACTCACCACTGTATCAACAAAATACTGCTTTTAAGAGAAAAATTCGTGCTTGATAATACATTGTAATAATTATAATATGATAGAAATATTTCTGCCATCTGGCAGCCCCGGTACTAAAACTACTCACAACATCTTGTCTAAGTTCCTAGTCAGTGTGACTCAATCATGCCGGATGAAAATAACATCAAAATATAATTGACAAACCTTGATAATATAGAAAGATGTATTTCTGTGCAAAGAAACTCATTACCGATTCCTGAAGATACAAGTCCACTACAGTTCATCTGTGATGGTTCCTCAGTTTGAGGAAATCGGACAAATCTAGCTTCCGCTGGTCAAATATTAATGCTTTCCAAGCCTACTTACCATAGAAAGTCAGCTTTCCTTTCACAGTGATCTTCCCCCTCGAGTTTTCTGCAAGGCATTCATATGAGCCGGCATCCTCCTGCTGGAAGTAGGGGATTTCCAGAGCACCGCTAGCCTTGTTCAGGTCTACCTTCCGTGAAAAGGGGACTCCATCCACTCTTCTCCAGCTGATGCTGGGGACTGGGCTAATTAAATTAAATTATACACACAGAGGAGATGCATATGAGCTTCAGCACTGGAAGACTTATTTGTTACACTAATTAATATTATTTATTAGATGTGGTGTGAAATACACCATTGCAAATGCACCTACTGCTGTGCACATGGCATTGATAAAAAAAGTACCACAGTCCATCCCTCTGCTAACTACTAATCCTGGTCAGGGGAGCAGGGGGCCTGGTGCCTTATCCCAGGCAACAGAGGCACAAGGCAGGGGTGCGAGCCCATCTCAGCGTGCACACACACACACACACACACACACAATCATACACTATTGCATATTTAACTCAGCTCCACATCTTTGGACTGGTGGAAAGGAGGAACATGCGAACTGCCCACACACTGGGGGGCTGACACCAGAACCCCCATCTCTGGAGGTATGAAGAAATCGTGTTACTGTTGGTATTTTTCTGTTGGTATCGATACCAGCCCAAATCGCACAAAACATATATCTATCCCTCCATTGTAAATAATCACCTGTCCTCTCAGGGTCATGCTTTTCTGGAAGAGATCCTGGGAAGAATGGGGCATAGGGAGGTGCGCCTCCACAAAGGGGAGAGGAGCACCAAGCAGCACACAGCCAGCCCGCTGCATGAAACTTACTTTCCCAGTGCGAAACACTCCAGTTTCACAGTTGATCCTTTGGCCACGGGGACAATCTCTGGAAACTGGACTTCAATCTTGGGTTCATATTCCCCCATCACGCCTAAGGAGTAGAAAATTCCGGCACTCGAATGACATACCAATGACAAGGAAACCATGTCTGACCACAAGTCCCTGTCCTGGGCTAAAGGCTCTTTCAGGATCCTTTGTTAGGCTTGCTCATTGTCTTTATGTGTCTTTATGGTGGTTTTTCTCTATAACATTCTGGTGTTCTGAAACCAGATTCAGCTTGAGAAAGAAGAAAAAGACAATCTGTTCACGTCAGATGTGAATTTTGCAGGCCATGCATTATCGAGATAGCTTTTTGGCAGTGGAAGGCTAATAGATCCTAATCTCCACCACCTAATGCAAGCAGGAAGGTAGAATCCTACTCACAATGTGGAATGGGGCAGGTGGAGTGACATGTAGGCCTTTTGAACTATGATCACCTGGCAGGAGGTGCTATTCCACTACGCCCCGCGTGCCGCTCAAATTAATTGGGTTTCTAGTTCACAATGAAATGGCTACGTGTAGCACCAAGGGAATGCTCAACCTTTTAATTACAGCACACATCAAAGGAGAAATAAATATATAAACATATAGAGGCGGACAGAAGCAGTAAGGCAATTAATAGTGTGAAAGTTAATGGAAAAAAGATACATATGTGCACACACTTAGCACCCCAACAGCACTACGTCAGCAGCACGCCCCTGTCTCTCATCGAAACTGAAGCTGGATCACACTGACTCAGTTAGGCAGCCGGGGAAGGCTTACATCAATAAGCCTGGGCCTCTACATGCAGCACTTTCTATGGTCATTCTCACTGGTATATTTCTATTGGTAATATATTTTGGGAGAAATACCTTTGCAGCAGCATCCAGTTGCTTAGTAGCCTGTCTCATTCAGGGAGCGAATAGGAGCAGTTTTTTTTTCTAACATCTGAAAATACTTTTGTCACATGTAAGCCCTACATTGGCTTCATTTACACTCAGCTCACTTCAAATGAAACATAATTAGAGGATTTCACGGAATTCAATGCAGTGATTGAGGTTCATATTAATTAGGGGCCTAATGTCACAGCATAGACAACATATTCACAATTGTTGTTGTTATATATGCAATTGTTCAAGAATGAGCAATATTGTCAAAAACAATACAATGCATACAATGGAATACATGCTATCTTCAAAGGATTGCAGGCCAGAACAAACATTATGCAATCATTCATTTAGGCATTAATTAAATTTTTGCCCAGCAGAGTGTGCTTTATATCTCAAAAAACATTGTAATGTGTGGCCCAGTCAATGTTATGCATATTTATAACTTTTATTAAAATCATAAATCACATTTAATTATATATTTCACTCATTGTTTAAGGTAGCCTCTGTGAAAGAGAAGGGACAATGAACTGAATGCGAGTGGCATTTTTCGCTACCGCTGGGACGTGTTGACCGCCGTTCCGCTGAATTTTATAAATCTTCATCGGCTGAGCAAAGCCTCGACAGCAGCTAGCCATCAGATCATTGTTGGACAGGTGAACTTTACACTCAAAGGTCATGCATCCGGCCGGCCCACTACACATGTAACCACGTTATCTTTATTTTGTGCCACTCAGAAGCAGCAGCCAATTAACCTTTGCATGTCATTTGTGTTCTTCAAAACTCAATGGCCTACTTGTAGTTGTTCCTGGCGAGATTGACTTTTCTGGGTTAACGTTTTGCTAGCGGAACTTTCCAGACGGTTTAAGCCAGCATTTTCCGCAGGGGTCTTTTGTCAATTTCTCAGACTCGTTTTTTTCTTCCTTTCTTTCTGAAGTTGGAGACTGAAACAAATGAATCTCCAGACAAGTCGCGATGGAATGCAAACAGCGAGCTGCTGTAGAGTGCGCTCGCAGGCACAATTTTGGCTCTTACCATCAGTGCGCAGCACCAGGGGGGTAGGGGGTCCCTGTACGCGGCCCTTAGTGACCGTGTTGGTCACCACGCAGGTGTAGTTCCCCACATCGGATGGCTCCACTTTAGCGATGTACAGGTTCCCCGTCTCCTGGGACACGAAACGACGATTGTCCTGTTTCACGAATGAGGGATATTCATTGAAGATCCAGGAGTATGTTAGTTCTAGGAGGAAGAACAAAGAACATCCACATACATCCATAAATCCAGTTACATTCACAAATATCGGGACTCTGACATCCTTTAATATCACTGAAGGATGAAACTTATTCTTCGTTACAAGTCTTTAAAGAGAGCAAATGTGATGGCTTTTCTGTCCCTTCATCATATCGGTGTGAAAATGTCTGATCTTCAAACTCATTAGCAACTTGAGGCCATGCTATTATCTGGCTTCCTCTGACACTGAAAAAAAACTCACCAAGATGTAATATTTTCACATTCAGTCGTCCAAAACGAACGGAGACAGATTATTGAATATTGACCGCAGGACAGGCAATTTATTTTGCCTTTTGTGGCTGTAGATTCCCTTTTGTCCATCACTCTCCATCTCCTCTGGCCATTATTATTAAAGACAGATAAATAAATCAACAGCACATTTCTTGCATTACAGTCAGAGCCCGATCAAACACCTGTCGTATGTTCAAAGGTGAATACTAATAACCTACAATTATTGGCAAGTAAAACTACGAACAATTTCTATTACATTTTCTGCCAACATATTTTGAAGGGAAGGCCTTTTTAGTCGGCTACATTGTATCACTCTCCTCTTGACATTTTTTGAGGGTCACTGTTCAGCCTTTACTGTTGCTGATTCTTTTTAGGTTACAACTCTTCCTCTGAACAGTCAAGTGTAAGGATCATGTTTACTGCACAGAAATGGCAGTGTGTGTAGCATGACTCACAAAAAGGTTAAAGGGGCTGCAGAGCATAGTAACAGGCAGTGGTGTGTGAGATCTGGACGACTTAATGAGCAGCTTTCTGAATGGAGGAGGGACGCCCTTAACCTCACATGCAGTCACCGCCTAACTATAAGGGTCTGAGAATAGCAATGACAGCATGTTGTCACCCTGCACGTGAAAAAACAGTAGGGAAATAGACTGCAAAATCCTAGCAATGCCTTCACCTTGAGTTTATGAAAATGACATTTGAAACCTTTTCAGAGACTTTCCAGAAAATTGGCCACTGCATGCTTCATTTCTTGGTTCAATTCATTGGTTGTCTGAGTAGTGTTTAGACAGGAGAATTCCAAAGCATCTGAGTAACTTGATTTAATGTGACTATATTTGCGATCATTCTTTTATTTGTGCAATCCATATTGGAATGGTATATATTTTATATCAGGGATCTCAAACTCTAGTCCTGGGGGGCCAGAGCCCCACACATTGTTGGGTTTCCCCTCATTTAACACACCCGATTCACCTCCTTGTGCTAATTACCACACAGCTCTTGAGCTGAATCATTTGTGGTAGAACAGGATAAGAACTAAGCTACACAGGGCTCCGGCCCCCCAGGACTGCAGCTTGACACCCCTGTTTTATATACATGTAAAATTAAGATTTAATCCTGAAGTTAGTCTGGAATTTTTTCAGCAGTTAAAAAAATAAAATGGGTTACTTGAATAATAATGAATAGACTTGAGCAGTCAGTCTGGACTGATTTCTGAGTGCTATTTTTTCCTCTCGCTGATTAATTATGCTTCTCACCTCTGTTTTCTCTTTACTGCCCTAAACACTCTTGCTTATGTCTAGCTTTCAAAATTTGTTTAGTTACTCAAACGGCTGCACTTGAGAAATTGTAGCCAGTGGGTGTGTGATTAATTATGAATCATATCAAGAGACAAAAACAAGAAAAATAAAGTTACTGTGTAACATTTGCTTATAAAACCAATTGTACCACAAAGTCAAATAGAAGTGGACACTGTCTGCTTGTAAAGCTATTCCGGTACTTGCCCTTTAATTAATCGTCATGGTGAAGTTCCCGATTCTTAATGTCTATGTGTTGAGACCCATGTGGAGCAGGGACTGAAATCTGTCAGGATATACCCTGCTTTATTATTTTTTTTTAAAGAAACAAACAAACATATGACCAGAGCTGGAAGTATCATTTTGCTTTCCAGGTGCCGAATCACGCTAACCAAGAGCTCCTGAGATCTGCAGCCCCTTTAACTAACAGGCACGTAGCATTTCCCTGCTGTGCATAATCAAACCAGCTTGCTCGTTAACTGGCTGGTAATTAAACAAAACAGACTTAGAAGATTCCCCCCTTTGCTCTTCCTATCTGCCTGGTCATTCACCATTATGGGATTCCATGCTGCAGTTTGCCATCACTATGAG
Source organism: Mormyrus iriodes (assembly GCA_011763525.2). Taxonomy (NCBI): domain Eukaryota; kingdom Metazoa; phylum Chordata; class Actinopteri; order Osteoglossiformes; family Mormyridae; genus Mormyrus; species Mormyrus iriodes. The sequence continues at coordinate 16,991,871 of JAAGVU020000123.1, read as the reverse complement.
AGCCCACCGAATAAAGAATGGAGCCTCTGGGAGTGGCTTTAAATCTCTCTGCCAGCACAGGTAAACACAGAACAACCCTGCAGCTAAAGGCCTATATGTGTCACACGCAAAGCAAATCATTTGTGTACATTTACGCTCGCTTACTACAGATGCTGTGTTGTATTGGAAAGCGCATATTATTAAAAATTGGCTTAATTAGAAATGACCCTTGGCTATGACCTTGTAGGAGAGGGATGTCCCCTGTGAGATACTTAGAAATGTAAACTGCTTAAATTCTATTCTTTATGTCAGCCATAATGCAAGAGCATCGTGGTGTTTAATTCGATAAATGAAGCACATTTCATTATCTATGCAATCGAAACAAGTTTGAAATATTTTCTGAACAATGTGTGCATATTTTACAGACTGACACAACTAGTTGAAATCACTGGTCAGTTTCATCGCTAACCTTGTGCTCGAAGGCATAACATCCAGAATAGAATTTACAAAAGTAAATATAATCATCCATCCATCCATCCATCCATCCATCCAT
>JAAGVU020000123.1:16961805-16986519 GCA_011763525.2 Mormyrus iriodes | reverse complement strand
AGATCATTCAGATTAAAGCATTGTCATGCTGCCAGGTAACCCTTCCAAAGAGGACTACATACCGCACAGGGATCATCCCTTACACTAGTGTCCCCTCCCTTGTGCTCTGTGACAGACTGCAGGCTCACTATGACCTAGCACCTAGTCATTGTTTTAATGTATTTACTGCTCTTTCCTCTTCAACTCCACTTTGATCATTCTCCTCTCAGACTGGAGCTAACAAAGCCAGCTGCATCTGTCTTGAAACCTGACTATTACGGTCCCCAGAATTTGGCCCTAGCCTATGATCAGACAACCACAAGCCATTCTATAAGCACCATTAGAAAACATTTTCATGGCTCATAAAAGCAGCCATGCTTTGCAGGATCAGCCTACATGGAGCTCTGTCCCGCCTTCTCTCAGGGCTGGGAACTGGAGAAAGTGATCCGTAGCACTTCAGCAGTAGCCATGGTAGTGGTTCTTCATCTTTGAGCTGGATGGCGGTAACAGCAGCTATCCTTCTGGGGAGATGAAGGCAAATGCAGTTCTTAGATGGCAACCACAGAACCTGCCATTCTACCCTCATGGGTAACTGATGGCGTCACAAGCCAAATCTTTGGCTTTGGGACTTGAGGCATATCCCAGGTGCCTATGCCTGCCAGAGCCTCTGACAGGCCAAGGCAGAGATTGGCAGTTCAACACAGCAGTTAATCCTCAGGGTAGGGCAGAAGTATCCATCCTGGCTTGTGTCTTGTGCTTCCAGATGTGGTCATGTGGCAAATCTTCTGAAACATGCTGTGCACCTCAAAGCATGCCACTTCCTTTTTGAGGGGGTTACACTCTTCCTCTCGGGCTCCCCAAGAAACACACCTCTAGTCCTCCCACACAAAAAGCACAGTGAATGTGTATGTTCGCTCCCTGATATTTGAGAGAGTATTAAATTACCCCATGCCACTTGACCATTTTCATGGAGGTGCAGTAAGTGGACCCCAGCAGTGCCAGGCCCTGGGGTTCTTTTATTTTTTGTTCTCATAGTATTTAGTGTTCTCTCCATTTTAGCCCAAGCATTTCTTCAGATGAAGGCTTCACCACCAAAATTGAACTTGCGGGGATGTCAGGTTCAGAAACAGAATTCAAGGAAATTTGTTCAACTGGTCTTGAGCCAATGTTTATTAGGAAATGGACTGATAGCACACACAAAAAACCCCTTCCATGTTTCCTTTATGGCTACGCCAACACAAATAAAGGAATAAATATATGTAACCCACAGAGGAAGCTGTGTAGGTTCCTTTTTCTGATTGTCACCTTGAAATGCTGATCCTCCCACACCAGGCAGCTAAGGACGGCTTAATTCAGGGGTTCTCAAAGTCTGGACAAAAATGTGGTTAACATCAAAAGGTTTAACGTGGTTTGAAGTACAAAAACACAATGAAGAACCACCAAACTTTGCAAACACATAATTCGTCATAATTCCCCCCCCCCCCCCCCCCCCCCCCCCCCCCCCCCCACCCCCCCATCCATGACAGAAAGTCAAAATGATCAGCGAGTGTTAAAAAGTTCTCATTACTGTTATATACTGATGTCTATTTCAAAGGTTATCGTTAATTCATTAAAGTTCATGAAATGCTGTTTTGTTATTGAAAATTGTTCCGGACCTCTGGTCCTGAACAAAAATCTGATGCAAACCCCTGGCTTAAATGGTACATTTTGTATAAGGTGACTCTGAGAAGGGTGTCATAACCCCGAACTCACTCACAGCGTGTTTAAAGATGCTGCATCCCTTGCCCAGATCCCCCTCCCTCCGTAAATACAGGTCTCACCAATTTAGATGTTTGCATCCACTGTTACCCTACCTTCTCACTGCTGGTCAGAGCACAGATATTTTCAGAGCTGATAATAAAGTGTGAATTAATAATCTGTTCATTAAAAAAAAAAAGCCAAAATTGTGTGCCATTGCGGCAACTAGTAGAGGAAACTGAACAGACATAAACCCCCCCACCTCTACTTAAAGGCATTTAAAGCTATTTTGACCATCATTGTCCCCCCATCACAAATCTGAATGGGCTTTATATCTCAGAGCAAGGCAGTGTGAATTGTGAGCTTGAGTAAATCAGGGCTCGCCCCTCTCTGCTCCGTGTTTGGCACGGGGAGAGAGAAGCCCCATTATCAGAGAAGAGGCCCCGTGCCAAGACCGTCTGCGGTGTGGCCATGCTGTCCCAGGCTATATCTGGACGCTGACTCTGCTTCAATATCACTATTTTCATTTTCCACATCCTCTTATGTCATAGGAGCCGCGTCACTTTTTTTCATACCAGGTATGAATGGGGAGGGTGACCAAAAAGCATTGCGGTAAGCATTAGGTAATGTAAGGTTGGGCTAAAATTGTGAGGAGGTATTTTCAAACATTCCCTGCCTGTCTAGGTGTGCATATGCATGTGCACAATCTTTTTTGTTCTTATTTGGGGGAACAAAAAAACTCTTATTTTGTTTTGACACTCTGTCCTGGTAGTCACTTCTCATCAGAGATGTACGTGAAGTTGAAAGGCTGTCAGTTGCAGTCTCCTTCAAGGCCTGGTGCATTAATGGAACATCTCTGCTTCCCGCTGTCAATCTTTGTGTTATGCCTGTTTACTCATTCAGTTAATACAGATGACCTGGCTTTCCTAATGGGAAAAAGGCCTTTTAGGTATACTCAGGACTCAAGTCGCATCTTATCTCTTGCTGAACTTCAAACGATATCCGTAGGAAATATGGTTTTTATCTGATTATATATATTTTCTTTGCTGAATTTCCAGGCTTAAAAAAAAATGTAATTTATAAATTTATATGCTATAACAGGGTAGTACAAAATGAAAACCAAAAACTACTTAAACTAACAAAAACAGTTTGATTTTCAGAGTCTGGGGTATTTTTTACCCACTTTGACTATCATCCATGCATCCAACCATCCATCCATCCATATTCTGTAACCGCTTACCCTATTCAGGGTCCCGGGGGACCGGAGTCCATCCCGGAGGCCACGGGCGCAAGTCAGGGAACAACCCAGGATGGAGCACTAACCCATCGCAGTCACACACAATTCACACACATGCACACTTTGACGATCGACAAATTTAAGTTCTTTGTATATATTAGGAAATACTGTAATAATCAGGCTCATAGTCCTTTGGGATACCTGTGCATAACATCAAATTTCACACTTCCTTACATCAGCACCATGCAGAAGCCATAAACAATTTTTTGACTGCTCTTGTTCCTCCAGGTTTTCCAAAATATGTATAGTGATATAAAATGGTTTAATTTAAATAAATGGAGAAACAGAAACATCAAAGCATATTTCTGGTAATGTGATCAGTGGTCATTATTTCAACAGTGCAATTGTCTTTGCAGCAAATATTGTTTAATAGAAATGATAAATTTCTTCATTACTCAATTCTTTACCTGTAAAAGGCCAGGCTTTCCAGGATTAATTTTAATAAGTTGGCTTGCAATTTCAGGCCTCTATATTAGCCTGTTTAATAGTTTTCAAAGTGACCTGTGAAATCCTCTAATTCTGGATCCTTTGTAACTGAATTTAAAGATCAATCATGCATTTGCAGGAGATAAGATAATGGAACTGAGAACTGATTCAAGACTTAATCCAGGATATTCATCAAGCCATTAACTTGAACTGCTGCTTACTAATTCAGCTGCTGGTGTAAGCACTGCTCCATCATCTCTGCTGCGCAATGTCTACACCGTATCGCCCCCGATCAGAGCTCAGCTTCACGACTGAGCACCCTTAAACCGCCAGTGCAATGACAAAGTTCGTTCATGTCCACTAGGTAGTAGGTAATATCAGCGGAGAGTGCCTATCCATCATAAACGGCAGGCTGCGAACCAGGTAGGCGATGCTATCTTGTGTTACTAAGTCCCCGTTGTCCGGAGCCCAGGGAAGCAGGTTTCAGTTCTGTGCTCTTTATGGCCATATTCTGACTAATCCCATCACCACCCGGGAGGTACCCGGTTCTATATCATTACAGCAGTTTCTCACACACCTCAGAAGGATTCCCAGTAAACATACTGGCCCTGCACTGACTTTCACGAGGCCTGACATTCAGCGAGTTTAATCGCTTTAGTACCTGTTCTAGAATTGCCTCTCTGACTAACGAGATGTTGTAGTTACGCAAAAGTCAAATTCATTACGCCGTATAAGCACTTCTGTTATGAACAACCTGTTAATCAAACTGCTGGCAGAAACATTTAATCAAATTCCTAAATCCTTGCGCTTTAAAAAATGTGCCCCCTGCCACAACCTCCCCATCCTCTCTCATACTGTCATCAACAACACTACAGTGTATCATAACTTACCATCTGCCATAATCTTTCAAAATAGGTTGAAAGTCACAACTTCATTCTGTACCATACAGCATCACTGTTATTATCACTCAAGAAAAGACAAAGTGAAAATGGAATGCATAAAATTAGATGTATTGTATTTGGTGCGCTTTACACTAAAGTGTAAATATGATAGTTATGCATATTAGATATGACTAGTCATTTCAGCAAGCGATTTTAAAAACTTAATTAGTATTAGCTCAATTGCTGCAGACACTATGCCTTTGTGGTTTCTGGCTTCTCAGAGGGGATCAGGCAAGACAATTACAGGCTAATTTGCGGAGACAGCTTGATAAAGAAATTTCTCTCAAAGTGAATTAAATAAGAAGTAGGACAATACATATAAAAGCAGCTAATTGTTTCCCCCCAATGCCACCTCCTGCCTTTTATTAGTGTTACTAGGTAATACGGAGAAAATATTGAACATCTCATCTTAATAATAACCATTCGATATTCACTGCAAGTGTCCCCTGATTCCATAGCAAATGGCAGATGCAGCTCTGCTAGCAGGGAGGTGTACTGTGGGGAAAAAAGCGAAGAACTCAGTCTAGCTCATGAGGACGAGAGAGATTCTAGGTATGATGCCGTCACTATCTGCACCCTCCTACATCTCACGGAAAGGCACCACTGAATACGCAGCAATTTGAATATACGGTGTCTTGCGAATGTATTTACATCGATCATTTTGCGTAATTTTTGAAAATTATGGATACCCATTAATCACATTTTTAAGCATAAAATCAAAGTCTGATGGTATTTAACGTAACGTTAAAAGACAAAGTAATAAAATCATTTGCAAGATCAAAAATTTCGGTGCAGCACCTCTGTATAAATTATAGCAGGGAAAGTCTAAAGCCAAAATTGTGCTCTGGCTTGGTGAATTTCCATGTCTCTTGTTCTGCTCGGGAGACCCGTTCTCCCAAGTTGCCGGTGATCACTTATGAACGGCAAGTTGTCAAGTTCAGTCCAAATATTTTCAACAGAATTCAAGTCAATGCTTAAACTTGCAGACATTGACATTCATAAGCCACTCCAGTGCAGCAAACTCTTGGAAAAGTGTCTCTCAGAGTGCACCTGTCTGGAAGATTTTCAGAGTTCACTGCAGACAGGATGGACACCAGGAACTCTTTCGTTACCGCTGATGGGACCGTTTGCCTGTCGACATGTCTTAAGGTCAGACCTATTAAATCTGATGTAACAAGTGCTTGGCGGGTCTGCAAAGGTGACTGTATCTGAGGACGGTATCTATGCCTATTTTAGACACCTGAACCTCAGGGTATACAGTTTTTGTGAAATATCGTGTCAATGTTGTGTGGAATCTACTTAATGGTTAACTAATTCTTGACAATGAGACAGTTCAGAAAAAGTAAGCTGGTTAGCTGTGCTAGTGTATTTACACGCATCTAAATTATGGTATACCCAATCATTTCATGTATCTGCTTGCCCAATGCAGGGTCGCGGAGCTCCTGAGTCTACCGGCGAATGGCAATGAATAACCCAGGATGGAACACGACACCATTCTCAACTACAGGCAATTTAGTAACAATTCATCTTAGTATGTTTTTTGACTGTAGGGAGAAACCAAAGAACTCATCCAAAATCCCATGACAAGAACATGCAAACTCTACACATATGGAACCATGGCAGAGACTCAAACCCTGATCCTACTGGTGTGAGGCAATAGTGCTAACCACTGCACCACCACATTACAGCATATAAATTTTCAATTTTATCAACTTCATTCAACTACCCATATGCAACACATATATGGCTACATGTTACAGTAATCAAAAGGACTTACGCCTAGTAATCTATCTTAATTCTATGTAAGGATGCCATTAGGCAGAAAAATTGATAGGGAAAACCAGCCAGGAAGAAGAGACTATTTTCTTAAAACAAGTCAAGCGCTACTCTTCCTCATCCACTTGCTTTCAAGCTGCTGTAATCCTCTTTGAGTGAATGCAGTTTTCCCTTCACTACAACCAGCACAAGAAAACTGAGGGACCATCTCCTGCCACTACATGCTGTGGTTTATATACAGCTAAGTCTGTATGCTGGTGCACACATACATGCACTGTGACATGATGGCTCGCTGGAAGTCCACCATGGACCAGCAGGGGACGATCAGCACCATGCAGGTCAAGAAAACATCTTCACCATCAGCCTCGAGGGGTATTAACAAGACACAGTTGGTGACTGGTAATTGCCCCAACTAGGAAACAGGGCAGTCTTCCTCTGATGGACTTAAAACTCATGCAGAAAAGAAGTCCAGGAGGAGAGAAGGAAAGGGCCACAAATGTGCTCACCAGGAAAGTGAAAAGATCATTGTCAGTCTGGACGTAATCTCCAGGCACCCTGTACATTTCAGCCATGGAATGGAGAAAAAGCAGGAGACTTAACCTGCTGCTCACCAACTCCTTTTGAAGCTCAGCACTATGGTTGAACCTAAGGTGTATCTCAATGTGTTCAAGTGAAACGATGAGAGGGAACTACGACAGGATTGGACCTCAATCTCGGTTCCCTCTCCTAAGGAAGAGGCCCTGGCTACTGGCTACTTACCCCTCACTGCCCTATCAGGATTTTTATGCCTTAAAAGCTGAGATCTTGGTCTAAAAGCCACTCCACTGACAGTGGCTTCTGGTGCAGCATTCCCAACATTAGCTCCAACCAGAGTTCAAAGGACCTGAGGCTGACCACTACAAGGAGCACTGGATAACCATTCTCACAAACACCAGTGTGTACACAGGCTCTGAAGCCTGGCTGGCTAGCTGAGAGATGCATCAGGGCTTGTTTGCCCACCGTGCATGCCCATGTTGGCCGTAACAGTGGCAGAACACATCCAGAAAATGAGAGGAAGAACTGAGAAGACCATACCTATTGTCAAGGCACACAAGGAGCAATCCCAGTTGGCCCAAAAATGGATCCACGGCCTGCCAGCCCAACCCAGTTTCATACTGGAAATCAGTCCTTGTGCGCATCACAAATACATCCTGGCTTCCTGGCAGTGGCCTTATACCATAATGGAAAAGACAGATCCAGTAAACTATTGGGTCCAGTAGCCTGGCTGCAGCTCGACTGAGCTGGTTTATCACGTCAGACTTCTGAAACAGAAAATGAAGCATATTGCACATTTAACAAAATGCACACTGAAGAGCCCCTTAGGCCACGTCAACAACAAGAGCTATGAAAGGTCATGGATGGCTATTGAGTTGTGTTCTCCAGCCACCCAGGTTATTCCCAACTCATCCAGTACCACAATGACATGTGTTCGTAATCCACCAAAGGCCCTATCAAATCTCTACCTAGGTGATGGCACCATCCATGCTGAAAGTTTGGTTAAGCAGCCTGTTCGCCTCTGCAGGGTACCAGACTCCATCTGGCAGTTAGGGATCACTGCAAACCCTGTCCAGTCCCATCAGAGGCTCACCCAGAGCTAGCACCTGCACTTCCTCATTGGATGTGGCCTGCTTTAACTCCAAGAGAAGAAAGTTGAGGCCCTACAGAATGCCTCTCATCCCCAAGAATTAGGTATGTGCCTTCCTGAGAGTGACTGGGTACTTGATTATTTCAAAGATCCAGCCCAAATGTGACTGGTGGCCCGAGAAGGCCAAACTCATCTCCCAGTTGATAAAAGAGGCCATCATCACTGAAGTACTGCACACCCCAGACTTTCAGCATCCATGAAATGGGTCATTCATGGCAGCCCTTCACCCTCATTACAGATCACATACCCCTACCGTAGATTGCCAGGGCCAAGGACACCATTTCCTGAGTGACCTTATCCCTGGGTTCCTCCAAGACTTCAATTTCACAACGTAGCACCTTGGGATGGCTCAGGGGGACGAAGAAGCCCTCTCCTGCACGCATTGTCATTCTGGCACTCATCGTAGATGTTCCTCCATCTGCCCTTGCGCCTTCCCATCCTTGTGAGTCTTGCTCTGCACCCTGGGGCCCCAGTGTGTTGCTGTGGGCATGGTGGAGGGTGGGAGTGAGGTGGGGTGTGACATGGTGACTTGCTGGGAATCCGCCATGCGCCGGCAGGGTGCGATCGGCATCGTGCAGGCCGATGGTCACCATGGTTTCCTTACCACCAGCCTGACAGGGCGCTAACAGGACACGGCTGGTGACTGGAAATTGCCCCAACCAAAGAGTGAGGAGGTCTTCCTCTGCAGGGCATTAAGCCCATGTATGGCAGAAGCACAGGGAGCAAGCTGGAAAGGGCAAGTCAGTCACGCATGCACTGCCGTGGAAAGTGAATGCTGGATGACAACTGCCTTAAAGGGGCTGCTCCCTCTTGACTGACTCCCTTTCAATATCTTTTTCTCTTTTAATAAACCTTTTCAAACCTGATGGTAAAAGCGGGAAGCACCACTTTTCGGAATCTTATGCAGCACGACTAAATTGCTATAATAAAAATCACTCAAAGGCTTAAAGAGGTTCAGAACATGGTGAGCATGCAACCTGCAGAGATGATGACCCTAAACAAAAGAACCCCCACGTGACCCCTTGGGGGGAGTGCTGCAGAATTTCCCCAATGACGTACAGCCCTTTGCTACTTACGTTACAGTTTCAACTCATCTGCAAGCTTAAGCTACGGCTCAGAGAAACAATGACGAGAGATCCTTACGATCAAAAATCCAGTAATCCACTCAGCTGCAGCGTCCACTGAAACATTTTAATTCCTTCTGTCATAATGTTTTCTCTTAAAATGTAACAAATTATTACTCAGTTCAATTGTGGATTGTTTTTTTCTCAGTTCAAAAGCAAGAAAGGGATTCCGTTTGTGCGATGTACTCCCAACAAATTTATTTATTACTGTCAAAAAATTTGCAATGACATACAGTCCATTACGCACCATGTTAACTACTAGTCCTGCTCCTTCTTTGACACAATTGTCGACTGAGTCCATCATGACTGAGTGCTGAAAAAGCTAGTTTATTAAAATTCACAGGAGGTGAGCAGTTGGGCAGGGGAGGGGGGATGCACAACAGTCACGATTGCGATTAACTGCTAAAGTCAATTGTTGGATTAATGTTTTTCTAGTACACATAAAGAACAGACATGCTAGCAGCTCCCAGCGCTTCCCAACGAGACTCAGCTCAGAATTGATGCATTTATACACATATTAGCCAATCATTCTAAACTGCATTTCAATCCCAAATGAGATTTGTTGTACACAAGTGGGGTACACTGTCAACGCGAGCTGGTACAGATCCTTCATGTGGCGTAGTCTCAGGTGGACACAAAGAACAGATGGTTCCAGCATGTTCTGATTATAATTTCCCCCTAGAATAAAGCTACTCTACTATATTTTTTCATTTATAGAAATGAACATAAAATCACAGCATCTGTGCAATGTCAGCAGAGGGTAGGAATAACAGGTGGTCCATAAGTTCCTTTAAACAAATGGGGTCATCCTTTGTGATTGCCACCCAAAACAAAAGTCACCAAGCAAACATGAAAGGGAGCTGGTGACAACATCAGTCCGTATGTGAGGCAAGTGAATAATTCAAGGTAAATCCATGTGGGGCTGATTCAGTTACCAGAAACACCTGCCATTTCTTGGGTACTGAAAATTTGATGCATGTCTTTAAGAAGACACGCTGTAGACCTTAAGAGTAAGTATTTAAAATGATTAGATACGACACAGGTCCCTTGCCGTCCTCATTACGTGATTCATCTTTGTCTGCTTTGCATTAAACTCAGTTTTTGACACAGTTTAATTAGTGAGTAAATAAGCAAAGTAGAAACTTCAGATTTTTTTAGTTTATTAATTGGGTAGTGTCTTCAGGTATTATCCATTAAAAATAACAATTTACTACATTTTTAAGATAGCAAAACTGTACATCATCGTTTAATGACTGAATGACCTATTTTTAGCCTCTAGATTTGAGTGTGTATGAGTACACTTTATAAAACTCCACTGAAGATATATGCAAAAACAGGCCAAGAGAGCCTGTATGTCATGGTCAGTGTACCTCGAATAGCCACTGACACGGCGATGAGCTTGTACATCTGTGGGGTTTGAAATACTCTTGTTAACTGCCATTCTCAGCAACAGTTTGACAACCCATCCCCTTACAAAAGGTGCAACGAATGCAGAATGAAAAACGATTCAGATTAACCCTTGTTTGCAAATGAGAACTTTTGTGTGAACTGTATAACATTTTGTTACATGAATCCTCCCTTTAAAATCCAAAAAACGAGAATATCGGCCAAGGAATAGCTAAGGGCAAGATATATGTAATGTCTGCCCCCCCCCCCCCACGCTGACCCTAAGTCGCAAGAAACAAACCTTAATCAGCGAGAACAAGGTCAGCCAGTGGGTAAACGCCAATAAATTCAACGGTATTGCAGTCATTTATTACTGAAAATGGAGGACGTCACGGGGAATTAAAATGGTTCTCCAGGTGTAATTTCGAGTAGGCTTAGTACCATTAAAATATTAATGATTCATGACAACAGTAACCCTAATTTACATTCAAGCCAAATTTAACAGAGAGAGGCAACAAATACCCAGTGAAATATTGAGAAAAAGACCATATTTATTTCTTGAAAAAGTAGGACTTGGCTTGGACATATCCTGAAGGACTCTTCAATTACAGCAACTGTTAATAACAGTTCAAACCACAATCCAAAAACATACAGTATTGTGCAAAAGTCTTAGGCAGCCAAAGAACATGTCTAAGGCTATTTATCTGGGGACTAAGTGTATATTTGCTCAGAAAAAAATACCATCAGGGGCACCTCAGCCTTTTATGTATTCGTTAAATTTAATAGATAAACAGTTATCTCGATGAGGTGTTGATTTTCCAAACAATGTGGGCTGGTGGTCGAGTCAAAAATACATGGGTGTATTAGGCGGTTGCTGCAAATATTGGGGTCATTTTATAAAAGAAGATCATTTAAACACCCTTTTCCGTGACTGCCTAAGACTTTGGTACAGTACTAATTTCGGTGGTTAGAAATTTATCAAGGGTGACACCTGCAGCTTCTAAACAAGTTGCATCGATTCCTTTTCACTTAGCAGTAGCCCGCTAAGCGAAATAATGAGAAAATGGCCATATTAAACGCTTGCAGCCTTCCTGAGAGATAGTCACCATGAAGCCGCCATACCATCTGCCCATTGTCACCTGCAATACTAAACTTTACAGTTTATGATATACAAAAAATGCATTGTATATATGTTACTGATCTTATACAGCAGCGTTACAGAAGAGGTGCAGATACACGGCACAGCGGACTGCATCACAATACCAAGCACAGGTTACTTCCTTCCCTTCATAAAACGCATCCATCTGCCACATTGCTTATTCAGTGTATTGCCACAATGAGGCTGGAGTATATCCAAGACACGCACGCACGCACACACACACACACACACACACACGCACACACAAAATTGGAAATTTAGGGATACTAATTCACCTAAATGAAATGTTACTCCCAGTACAGCTACATTGGAACTCTTTAGTTTTCTCACATTCCTTCTTGCTCTCCTGTAAGACACACACACACATACAGAGGCGACAGTGAAGCTTGGGGTGTGAATGCAGGGTCAGTCATTAGTCGCACACCCTGGAGCAGTATTCAGTGTTGGAGGCTTTGCTCAGGCACGCAATGGTCGTGTGACTACTCTGCCAACCACGGGATTTGAACCGGCAACCTTCTGATCACAGGCATAGAGGCCTAACCAATGCTTTTGCACAGTGGTGGTGGGGGCAAACTCCACACATTTGGTAGCTGGGGTGAGGTTGGAATCTCTATCTGGTAGGTGTGACAGAGCAAGACTCACTTCATAAAACTAACTGTTTGTGCAACAAAAGGAAGCAGTCAGAAGAGTAATACATAAAACATTATGTTTTAACATAAACCACTTTAATATTCAATAACGTTAAAATAACATTTTATTACTAATAAATCAATTCTCTCTAGTTAGAGCAGGACAGAGAACAAAGTCCCTGATATGAAAGCGATATAGAATTTTTAAAACATTTATTCGGTTGTATGTTTATTTCTGTGGGACCAGCTCAGAGCTGCTGGAATCACGCAGGGAACTGGGGAGGCAGCCAGCGCAGACTAACTGTGAGTCGATTAAAACTGAGAGATCAGCATGTTCCACACAAAGTAGCCAGGACACGCGCAAAAGCCGGATAATCCCAGCGACTATTTTTATTTGTTGTGTAGGACTTTATTATCAAAGATCAATACAATAAAGTGTGCATGTATGTATGTTTACATGGGTAATAGGCAATGCTTATAAAAGAATGTAATGATTGTGTCAGATATGCATGACAATAAATGTTTACCAGTAATAAGATCTCAGAGAAGATTAACATTAACATCCAAGTAGATGAAGCCATGCCTACAATTTAGTAGCCCTTTACAATATTCTTTTTCTCAGGTATTTGCTTACGTTATTGTTTTCCACTTTAACGAACATGCATGCCTCAGTAAACAGTATAGCATAAACAGTAAAGAAGACGACATTTGCTGCAACCGCGAAGCAGAGCACCCCCCCGCCTCCCCCACCACCCGCCGCCTCCCCGCAGATAGACACCTGTAGCATGTATCCCTTCATGTATCCCTTCATTAGCCCACAGGGCTCCCAGAAGAGGGGGCACCTCTGAATGCCTGAAAAAGTATATGTATTAGAAAACGAGAACTCCAATATAACAGTCTCTCCAAACTAGGGAGCTTGAATTGTTGCTGAATCGTGGTGGTGCTGTGGCAGGCAGACAATCATTTTAGGATTAGTAGCTCAGATTCTTTAAGAGGAAAAAAAAAAGATAAATTATGCGGTGAAGTAATAAACAGTAAATATGTAAATAGTAAACAGTCATCACAATGAATGGCACTTGGTAGATTTTTAATCTTTAAAATTGATCCGGTATTTGACATCACATTTAAGGCATCAATTTTGTACGTGAACAGTATCAATAAACTTACTGTTCCTGCTCATCAGCTCAACTGTTCCAGTTAACTGAGGGCTAAATTATCAGGCAGGCACAAAGATTTGCCTTTAATTGCTTGACCTCTATAGATTTGTGTGTGTGAGGACGCCGGGGCCTCCCTGAACGAGCTGAGGGACGAGATTCTCTCAGTCCTTTAAACAAGTGAAACAAATACAGGCTTCAGAGTGGGTGAGGCGCTCAAGCCAAACTGCGATCCATTCACTGTCAGAAGGCGAAAAGCAAAGTGGGGAAGCCCACAGGGCTCCCAGAAGAGGGGGCACCTCTGAATGCCTGAAAAAGTAGATGTATTAGAAAACGAGAACTCCAGTCACGTCTTGTCACCGGGATCCTGTAAAACGACAAGCAGCTTCCCTGCTGGACTCGCCGTGGAACATTATTAACAGTATCTTTCATAAGAAAGATAATTACCTAAATTTGACACCGACGGCTGTGACTTTCCTTTCTGAATGTCTGAGCAAACTAAATGAGCGATACAGAGAGTGAAATAGCTCTTTGGTGATAAGCCGCCTACCTCCGGAGTGGGCGGGGCTTCCGCAGAGCAGCACTACACCCTGTCCTTCGCGCACCGACACGGTTCCTCTTCTGTGAGTCTTGAAGTTTTCTAAATCTGAAAAACAACAAGGCAGCATGTTAATTGCAGAGGAAAAATCTCAATGGCAGTTCAACAGAATTATAGGACATACACTCTGTTGTACTTAAATCAGGTACCTCGCACTTCCCTAAAGGCAAACTTAATTAAATAAAAAGTAATTAAAAGGTACAAGTAATTTACATAAATCAACCAAGAAACAAGTATTGGAAAGTACTATTTTTACAGTGTATTTAAGAACTACTTATGTTGGGGAATTGAAAAAATGTCAGAGAAACTCAATGAAAAAAGTACAGTAGGCCAGAAGAAACATTTTCATTTTTTTTGTCTTAATACCATGCTTGAGTATATGCTAAATAAGTCATGCATTAGTTAGAGCAGAAAGGCCAAAAAGAGAAACCAGCCGGATGTATGGTGCAAAAATGAGAATATCTTATATAACTTAAAATAGGATTCAGAATTACAATGACCTGGATCTTCACTCAAAAATGCCTATTTGTATATCAAGTGCAAAGCAGAGGCAGGAGAAAATGGATCGGACTGTCTAGTTCTTGCTTAATATTATCGCTGTTGGTCTAAGTCACAAAATATGGCGACAAGTGAGGACACTTTCAAGCTAAAAGTCCCTGATAGTGATAGGAATAGGCTCTGCAGGTAAATAATAAGTCGATGCGTTTTTATGGGTCAGGCAGTATCAATGGAATGAATGGCTGTGTTAATGCAGTGCGCTGCTGTGAATGATGATCCCTGTGCGGTATGTAGTCCTCTTTGGAAGGGTTACCTGGCAGCATGACAATGCTTTAATCTGAATGATCTGCACTGTAATCGAGCTGTAAGACAGGCAGGAAGGTAGCAGTGACTTCTCTGTGGATTGCTTTGCAGCAGTAGCACAAAGCATTTGTGGGACTCTCTGCAGAGGCACTACAGAGTTCATGGACCTTCACACCTTTAGGGCAGTCTGTACTGCAAGGCTTCCTTTCTATACACACATCTGGCATTTCCATAAAATAGCTTGTGGACCACAGTGACCTGTGGGGCGTTCTGCTTAATGTGTCCATTTTTGCAGGAAAGCCCACTTCTCTGGCTTGTTTTCCCCCACTATCTGTAACATTATGCACAGTTAATCACAGATTGTTGCTCCCTTCTCCCCTTTCGAAATAATCCTGTAATAGTTCGTATCACAATAAATATCATAAATATCCACACCCCCCACCCTCCGCCTTCCATGGCCGTTTATCCATCAGAGGGATGTGGTGTCTGCTGCAGCCTTTCCTGGGAAGCAGGGCACAAAAACACCAGGACACCAGTCAATTGCAGGGCACACACACACACAAAGGGTTACTCAGAAACACCAATTTGCCTAAGGGCATGTTTGTGGACTGCAGGAGGGAACACGTTAAACGAAAGAGAAAGCACAGATTCTCTAAAAAAAACAGGAATGTACTTCCCAATTTACTTAACAAAAAGATGTGGCTGATGTGCAGCCGAGTGAAAATCTGCAGCACAAAAATCTAGCAATCGTTTCTCTTCTATGCGGACGTTACCTGTCGGTTATAATAATTACTGCAATACCTGTCAAGATGACTTTATCTAAAACAACATGCACTGCTTGCAGTTCTGCCCATTGTGCTCCCGGGTAAAAGAGGACAGTTCTTAGTATTCCATTGCTTTTGTATACTTCCCACTAGGCTACCTGCTTCTGTCTAGTTATGACTAATAAAAGTACAATGACTAATCAGAAATACCGACAGCGACCGATAACGCTGAGATGCGTCATGGTATTACTTGTGAAGCCAACCCTCATGGACGTGCAATAAAGTCTCTCTGGAAAGAGGCGTCCTACAGAATGGCTGAACTAGAGAGGTTCGCTGCAGGTCGGCACCACTGAGACCAAATTAGGAAAGGGCTTTCACAGAAATGACGACCGGCGTCCAAATCACGGCAGGAATGCAGAAAGCATACTGTTACGTTTAGGTCACACATGAATGATTTTAATGGCTCCGGCAGATATTGGGGTCTCTTTGTGTTTCTCTTAATGCCTTCACCGCTGCACACATTACAAAGCAATTCAGAAATGGCTCAGAAACCAGAATTACCTTTTCGTTGAAACTAATTTATGTTTGACAATTGATGGAAAACAATAACACGGAGAGGCTGCATCCTGTATCCCATCGCTATTGTGGAACTTTGAGAGCCAGTGGGGGTGATTTTAAATATGCAAGAGACTCTTCATGGCTGAGCATTCAAGTGTGTCTCCAGTGCATATAGAACAAATACATTCCAGTTGGGATCTTGTCAATGCTCTTTTATCTGCGGCAGCCAGTACATTGCACCAGAAACGTCACAAGACAGAGTTTGGGATACAAAGCAATAGATCAGTTGTGAATAAAAGCGCCAGCGAGTAGGTGTTTTTGGAAGGAGAATGGTTGAAGACGACATAAAGGGGATAGGAATACAATTCCCAGGACTCTTTCTGGAACTTCACCCTGATCAGCCGGTTTCTCAGAATAACTCAAATGTGCAGCTGAACAGGCCTTACAGGTAAATAAACCCATCCATGCAAGTCGGACCACAAATCAGAAACGCGAGAGCCGCACTCAAGGACGTTATTTCACCTAAAAGTACCACCTGGAAACGGTAGTACAAGCCATTCGAAGTGTGCAAACCTCTACCACTTGCAATAATTAACCTTAATTAACCTTGTTCTGAAATATCCTCCATATTGTCATGTCACCTCGAGCAATGGTGCAAAAATGAAGACTTTTTTCCCTAGGACAAATCAATGGAAATTCTCCAGTAGTGCAGAAGTCAACCCTCTTTGAAATAAGATTGCTGATTAGTTCTGCTTCAAGAATGGATTTAAATGGAAAATTACTAGGCTCACTGATTTATGAAGAGTACTGGAAGGTCAGCTAATAAATGTCATATTGGCTACGAGACAAGTCTATTAGGAGGCTGGCTGTAATTATTTCTTAAAACATAAATCTCCTTTTTAACCCTACAACACACTTTTGCTAATAGCAATATTACACCCTTTAGAGCTATTATGAAAAAGGTTTCCTTGGATTTCCTAGCGATTAATAAGCAATTTGGTAATTGCACTTAATGTGCAGGCAGCTCAGAGATGATGCCCCATGTGCAGGGATCGCTAAAAAAATCAACAAAAAGTCAGAATTTGCAAGTAATTCATTCTTGAAATGTTAATAGGAATGGCTTTTTTGTATTTAAACTGATATTAGTGTTTTCAGGAATGTAGGACTTTTTCCAGTCTTATAAACCAAGGCCAAAGTTTGGAAATAAACTGCCATGAAAGGGAATATTTCAATGAGCAAACAATGCAAAAGTGAACAGCAAACAAACAAAATGAAAAACAAAGCAAAATAAGTGTATTCCCTGCCACACCTGCTGTAAGAGCGGCCTGCACACAGCAAAGGCAGCCGAGTGGGTTATTGTGCTGGGTAAGGCTTTCCCACAGAGCAATCCAGCCGGCTTCGTGGCGAACCTCGACACGCTCGCAAATGTTCTGCTCAAGCGGTATGCCCAGTGGACCTCGCCCGGTCCGGTCCCGTGACAATGGAGTGGCAGATGGGGCTCTGAGTGCCATTTCACTCACTTTCATCTGAATCAAGAACACAGTATCAGATAAAAGCCCCCAGAGAAGATGGGGGGCGATTGTGCACAGGAGAACAAAGTGGACAAAAGCACTGGACATCTAAGGTGCTGAATTAATTAAAAAAGAAAGTAGTTTCAAATCATTTTAGGTTCCTCCGTGTTCGAGATAAAAGCAGCTGGGTAGGAACCAGGGGCCGATTTAGGCACAACTGTAGGGAGACGCACAATACCCCCTTTGGGATGCTCCGTACGTGAACAGGGCCACGTTCACTTCTTTAAGCGTTCATAAATGAAATATTTCATACTTCCAGCAACAATGAGTGAGATGAAAAGACCCAAGATCACTTTATTACTATTTTTCGTGCCAATAGCAAGACAGATTTTCCATTCAATGCTATATTGTTCAAGTTTTGAACCTCTTTTGGGTTGGGGACACCTGAGATTAATGCAGACTTTTAAGGTTTCTCTTATTTGTGTGTGTTTGTATACATACATACATACATACATATATATACACACACACACACACACACACACACACACATACATATATTTAGTACAAATGGGTCTTTTGGTGAACATTCATTGGAATCGAGAATTTATTGAGAAAATTCAATAAACAGGCAAGAAATTGATTCAATTGCCAAATGGGCAAAGGTGAATCTCTATAGATTCCAGATTCAAGAGTTTATGCATCATATGCCCAGTAAACAGTCATTTCCACTATGCGATGAATGTCTTACTGCACGTGTCCTTCCACTAAATACGAAGTAACACAAAAACACAGATCAGAATTACAGATTAAGGCACCAAGTATGAATTAAGCTACATGTACAGTGACAATTAACAGTGACAATAATTTCAGTATAAAATAAAGGTATGTGTGCGGCATAAACCCTTCTGGCTCTGAAAACTGTTTGTAGTGAAGAAAAAAACAAATAGCCCCTCCCCCCACTCCTATCCAAAAATGTATCTGTGCAAAGAAACCATTGTTGAACAAGAGACCCAGAGAGTCCCGCTGCTTTGGCAGAAAGCCCCATAAAAATGGTGGTATTCAGGCAGATGCTTCCAGTGAAGCTTGTGTATTGAGAGGAACGGTGCAATAGACTTGAACAAACACTACATGCTCCCCTGTCAGGACACAGCTGTGGCAGAGTGCCCTTTATCTACCATGGAAAGTAAGCTGCGTCTGGATCTGCCTGTACGAGCCCCCGGTCCGGGCCGGCGCTCTGGGAAGCTCAGTACCAGAGGCGACTTTTCTGTGATTGAAAAACAGCTTAAATTTACACATCTGATGTTACAAACGTTATTTCCTGTGATAAGTGAATGAAGCATTTTAAACACAAAGATTATCATTGTTTCTTTTTTTTAACCAAACATCTGGTTTTTCCCGTCACTGTTTATGACTCTTTCAGGAGTATACGGCAGATTATTTGCAACATTCTGAGAAAATTTCGAGATTATATTCAGAGGCAGCACATAGGTGCAAAGAGGGCTTATGATTCTCTGAAACACGCAAAGCAGGGCCGGTTCTAGGCAGGGGCACGGGGGCGCAATGCCCCACCAAATGCTCCGCATGCCTCACTAAAGCCAAAGATGCGACCCACCAACATCTCTTATTGCCCCCCCCCCCATTTGATACAGTCTACAACCGGGCCTGATGCAAAGGTCCTCGCTAAATAATGTTAGCAGCTGATTGGCTACTTCAGAAACGAGCCAAGGGAAACATATAGCGAAACATAGCTTATATCTACAGTATGTACTCACAAATCTATAAAATGCATTACACACCCATTAACTTTGCCAAAAGACACAAACATATAAAAAAGTCAGTATTTGACCTTTCAGATGTATCCTAAATAAACATTCTTCATATCTAAATCAATTAATATAAGAATGGAATTGTCTAATTTTGAGTGATCCAGCTACCCTTCATCACGGCCGCAGTGTGCCTGTTTTAAATGTCACTGTGTGATGGCCCACAGCCAAGCCATGAGGGTGAGCCACTCATTTGTGTTGATGAAATCCAGCCATCCCTCATTCTTGGCTCTTCATATAAATTGGCGTCGCTCTTTTTTTCCTCTGACTCCGTTTCTGTGTTGTTCCTCCTGCCAGATGCTGTCCTTGCTCAGTCCCCCAAACCCAAAATGAAAGTCCTGTCCCCAACATATTCCCTGGCTAATCGACACCCTAGGCATCTCCCACCCTTACACACACACTAGATATAGGCTGACGTGTCATCCATTTAACTTTTCTCAGTGCTTTCCACGCTCCAGATGTCCTCCTTACTCAGATCAAAAACAGGGGCGGTAACATGAGTAAGGGAGAATGGATTTAAAAGAAATCTGTAAGTGAGAATGACAATATTCAGTAAAATTATGTATAACAATAGATTATTAACATTTGCAGCCATAACTGATATTTGTGCAATTAGCTACTACACATTACTACACATTACTACACATCACATTTTCGGTCTGAAAAGTGAGTATGGAATCCTAGCATTTGATTTGGATTGTGTACAATTCTGCAGGATACTGTCAGATCGAACAAACGCACATGCATTTATATTATATTATATTGTATTTGTTTCCGATGTAGGGATGGTTGATTTCTGTCTGACTCAAACAAGGCGCTGACAAATTCAAGGGAAGCGTTTTTCTGTGCCTGAGTCCATCCATTTTCTGAAACCGTTTGTCCTATTCAGGGTCGTAGAGGTCTGGAGTCTATCCCGGAGGCTATGGGCACGAGGCAGGGAATAACCCAGGCCTTTTCAGTGTTTCAGCACAAATGATTTATGTAACGTTAAATTACTTTGCTTCTATTTCCATGTAAAACAGTAGTTCCACGTTTAAAATAAAAATGAAACACCCTAAGAAGCATGCAAATGCTGCCTGACACAATGCCAGTCACCTGGCCGTTCTCCTACATGCAAGGCATCAGGATGCAAAACACAGAAACACAGCGAGCCTATGGGACCTCACTAATTAAAACCATAGTGAATATAATAGATGAATCTTAATAAAGATTTAAGACCTGAAAGAGTGAAAACATGTCAACACATATGCAAAAAATACATTTCTTGCCGTATTTAACAAATATAGCAACAGAATATTTGCATTTCATTAGCGACAGACACAAGTATGATTTTCCCGAGACGAATGGAACAGCTCGAAGACCATTCACTGGAGTTATAAATTACAATGCACGCTATTCGTTCTACTCTGGAAACTGCTGCTTTCCATATCAGCTTCCAATATCTCAGATGTTAAAACTTCCATCTGCTGAAATGCAATTAACAAGGTTGTGTCGGTTTTATTCATGAACAAAAAAGTAACACAGATCCATTCGAAAATAAATTTTCACAAGCTGCAGGATCCGGTAATAGGTTTTGCATTTCTTGAGATGCACAAATGCACACCATAACTAACTAACTGGCACATGGTACAGGTGAGTCATCGAATAAAAAAAGGCTCATAAATAATCATTTTACCATAAAAAAATCTGAAGTGTTAAAAAGCAGGTGCAGTGTATTCTCATGTACAGAAATGTGCGGAGTCAGGCAGGATTGTGTGTTTGTGATCTGAAGATCAGGTTGTATTAATACCTTTTTCAGTTGTTAGATATATTCCCATGAAGCACAGCCTTGGACCTGTCATCACTGCTGTATCCTGGAGTAATGAGGTGTTTTGGGTCTTACAACATACTCCCTCATCCAGGTGACCTGACCAAGGTTGATCAGACCTTGGCTTGGGTCCAAGTAATCTACTTCTTCATCATCATCATCATCATCATAATTATTATTATTATTATTATTATTATTATTATTATTATTATGTCAATTCGTTGTATTGTTAGAAAACGGGCTAAGAAAAAATATCCCTTGTACAACTTTTCAATAAATAGAGTATACAGCAATGGTTTTCGCAATATTTGAATATGCTAATTTTAGAAAATACATAATTTAATGTGCTATTATATATATGCGCCATACTTCATGCTCTAAGTGTACTTCATCCAAAATATACAAAGATTAATTAATTAGAAAATAAACTCAGTTGATATAATGTATAGAAACTATTCACTGCTCTGACTTATCACGTCTTTGAAATGGGAAAGGCGGTGATGACCTCAGCTCTCCAGTTAAATAATACATTTAATCAACTAATAAATCAATCAAGTTCATTAACTAATCAATGGTTATGCTGGGCTTTCTGCACAAGTAATAATCCGTAACACTGATAGAGCTGCCCCCCCCATAAGTATAATTATATGAATGCATTAAAATGCTATAATTTTAGTGCTAGTCCAGAAGGTGCTACAGTTTGCATATGAGCAGTACCAGCTTCTCAGGGACAGTGTATATACTGTACCGTTTTCACTTGAATTGAGACATTCAGATTGTTTAGTCCAATTAAACATCCCTGCTAATTTAATATGACCCTGCGTTTTGAAAGCTCGGTTATTGAAAGAAAACCTACCCCTTATTCATAATAAAAAAATGAATTACACCAGGCAACTATTCCTGTTTTCTGGTAGGTAATTACTTTTTTTTCTCAATGCAATTTCAACACTGAATCCCAGGAGCTTAATCAGACACTGCATTCTTTTCTATTACTTATGTCAAAAGTGAACTTTATACATTTATTACTTTCAAAATCTTTATAGAATTTTAATTGAATTACTCAGATTTTAAGTATTACATTCCAAATGTATCACATAAAAAAAGACACTTGCTGAAATTATTTGAGGTGTTCCTACAAGATTTCATACTTTATTGCAACTTAATTACGTCACCAATTGTCATAAACTAAAAGATTTTTAAATGATACTTGTGAAATGCTTTACACATCAAAGCCTATCCCTAAGAGGAAGATGTCTGAAAAATTTTAACGTAAAAATAAATAAATAAATTTGAAGTAGTCTGTGCAAATTATTGCCACACGAATCCCTGAGGTATGATCAAAAAGGTTTCACAATCTTCTGCTTGATTCCCTTGGCATAGGTGTTGATTATGAAAATCATAAAAATATTTCACACAATCCCCGAAAATGCAAAACAAAGGTTCCTAAAGCCAAAAACATACCACGTCTGAAAACACATGGTAGGAAAATGAAATGTTTGCTCTCAATGTGATCTATTTAGTTGTTAAATTGGTTAAACAATTCAAGCAATTCAATGTGCTTCCATATTTAAATGTTAATATTGCAGAAGCCCTTTCCACTGACTATATACACTTTTTTACAATGCTTTTTACTGACATAACCCTTAACTGTGATACCTGAAAGATCCTATTCGCCATAAACAATGGTATGGTGCATCATTACATGCTTTACTGGGATGATGGTAGGCTTTTGTGTTGAGTTATGTAGAATGTGAGAGAATATTATATAACAGTGTGTGAGTTAGCTTTGGACAGCAGTAACTGTAGTGGCCTAAAGAGTTCTGGTTCAAGTCCCAGGAGAGCCTGGTGTAGCTATACTTGAGCGAACTACTTAACCTGGCTTGCTTCAGTGAAATACCCAGTTGGATTAATGACTAGAAATTGTCTCTTTGCATAAGGACACAACCTAAGAAACTTAAATATTAAATTTACCCCGTCAACTGTACACAGTTCCATTTACACTATTTCTGAAGGATTGTCTGCTGAAACAAACTGGTTGATTCTCATTGTTCTCGCAACAAAACACCTGAAAACCTCATGTTGTTCTCAAACTTCAAAAGACTTATAAGCAGCCGACAAACTGAATTAGTGCGCTACGTATTTAATGTAAGTTAACATGGATTTATAAATTAGAAAAGATTGTAGAAGGGACCCTGTGGTTATCCTCAGTGATGGATTAGCCTACTTCAATCAGGGAAATAGCCGGCTGCATAAATTGGTCAAATCTGTTGTATTTTGTTCTGGGTTGTGTTCTGAATTTCCCAGGGTTGGTAAATTCGGTGGTAGTGGAACAGTTAATGGTACAGATGACAAAAATCACAAATACGTATGCGCTGGAACACACATGGAATCAGATCAGAAAAGGCGAAAAGGCTGTGCAGGAAGTGATCAAGGCTACAAGGCTGGAGAGGATGGATCTACATGCAGCCAAATGTTCATTGTGTTAGGACACAGTGCGTACTTCACTTCCCTGTGATTTGCGACGGCCTGGCCTCTGCTCTTTCTCTAGTGCTCACGTCCCTGAGGAGTGTCAGAGCTGCACTGAGTAGTCCTGAGCAATTTAAAATTGATTAAAAACAAGCCCAGGCAAAGTACACCATTCTGGGGAGAAAAAAAAAACACTATGGGTGGTGGCAGGGAAATGTCATATTGGTTATTAAAGGTAAAGCAGTGCAGAGTCTACTGGATGCGTTTAATACCCAAAGGAGGCTCCAGGGAAATACAGGAGTACTGTTTAAGGAAGCATGCCATGCCAGTCAAACAACAGGTAGCATATCTTAGTGGACAACATGGGATATGATAAACACTTAATCTCCAATCAAAAAACACTGAGAGCATAAGCAAAACAGTCAGCAGGCTTCCTCCATCTGTCCATCCATCTATCCATCCAACTGCTTATCCTAGTCAAGGTTACAGGTAGCCTAGACCCACGGTTTGCACCCACTGGTGTATATTGATAGGGTAAATAGCCAGCTGAAGCCTTATAAAAATACATCGCATGACAACAGTCCCAAAACAGGTGCATAAATTGTCCTAAGGCAAGATTTTCAGCACTACATATATTCAGTAGCCAATTTATTAGGTGTACCTGTTTGTCAATATGAGCAGCCTGCTTCTGAATTATGTGGCTGCAACTGAAAATGTGCAGCACAGAGACGGGGCCAAGAGGTTCACTTACCGTTCGACTAAGCATGAGGATACCTAAGATGCCTGATCTAAGTGATTTTCAACATGGTGTCAGACATGGTTGATCCAGAGACTCAGAAATGGACACATTCTTGGGATTTTCAATGGATTTCACTGCAGAGTCCGGAGTTTACACAGAATGCCATTATGAACAAAAAAGAAAAACATTCAGTCTGTGGCATTTCTCAGCACAATTGTGGTGTACAGAAAGGCTTCCCTGAACACATGTACTTTTCAGTCCTGGAGGCAAAATTGGGTGTACCTAATAAAGTGGGTCCTACCCGGTACTAGCTAGGTGTACCTAATAAAGTGGGTCCTACCCGGTACTAGCT
>JAAGVU020000123.1:16939575-16960981 GCA_011763525.2 Mormyrus iriodes | reverse complement strand
CCTAATAAAGCAGCTGCTGGGTGTTCCTTTGTTAAACGCATCTGTTAAATAAGGTTAATGCTCCATTTGTTGCAGAAAAGACTTTAATAACAAATGACAGGATTTGCACTCCAATAATATCTGCTACCCTATAAATTATACTTGTATAATTGCACCTTTCAAAAATGCAGTTAATTATATTGTACTCAAAGTAATAAAGAAGACAGATACCACAGAGAAACTGGTGCCTGCATTCATCACAAGATAAAAACTGACACTTGGTAAAGTCATCCATAGCGACCGATGAACCTGTCACCGAATCCCCTATACAGGGGCAGTGGTGTTCCACATTGAGCTGGATCTTTCCATGACAAAGGACGTCACAAATCTTGGGTGCATAAGCAGGTAGCCTGTGAAAGATGGAAAGGCCTTGGCCTGGGAGAATGACTCAGAATGCTGCCTGAAAGGGCCGTCCATCATGACACGTCAATACTGTCACTTAGATGGCTCTCCAATCAAAAGGTGAGTACGAAGCTCATTGCACCTGCCTGGGGACTGAGTATATTTGTCTTATAAAACTATCTAATAAACCATAAGCAGTGTTAGTTATCATATGCTTCTTAAAGGTCAAATAATAAAGGCATATTCATCAAAGCGTTATGCTGCTGACTCATTTAAAGTCTGACAAATGAGCTGAGCTCTGCACTCTGGAGGAGAAGATTGCCGGGATCCCAGTCAGTTTACTTGTGTTATTACACAGGACTGCCTTCATACCAACAGACGGGCCACTGAAATATTCCATCACCTTGCGACCGGCAAAATGACCAGACTTACATGCAAAGGTTAAAGAGGCCTCTCGACTGACGATGGTCCCTAAGGAATTTGACGCGAGACACTGGTACGTGCCAGCGTCCTCATCCTTGTTCAGATCACTGATTCTCAAGTTCCCTCCCGAGAGGCTGTAGTGGGACCCTGGCTTCGGATTGATCAATGTACCATTTAGCTTCCACCTGAAAAACAAAAGCAAAGTATATTACAGCATATATTTGATGACTGCCGGTACAACTTAGCGTTAAATTTCAAAATGATCGTTTCATAGAAGCATAAAAAAATTCCATAGTGAAACTAATAAAAATTTCAACCTTCCTCCCATGAAAATGAAACCAAAAAAGAAAGGAAAACGAAAAGGAGAAAGAAAGCAATGGATGAATGAATCTGTGGAAGAATGTGATGTAAAATTTTAGGGGACAGAATATTTTATTCAAGCAATAAAGCTGTAGTAAACTCTTTAAGATGACTTTAAAGATATCAGAAAAAAACACAATTTTAATCATTATTGTGTGAAATATCCATTACAAATAATATTTGGTGCATGACCAATTACAGTTTTATCAATTCTTCACATTCTGTAAAATAATTGGATGTGTGATTGACTGCAGAACAAAGAAAAAAGCCTTTTGTCGCAGGTCTGTACTCTTTATTAGTCTGGTCCGCAATAACTAGATGACTGGTAGTATTTCAGGTCTTCCACAGAAAAGAATTATGTTACAAAAATTTCCACTTGCTTGTTGAAAAGGTTATGAGGTTATTATACAAGCTGGTTTACCAATAAGCAGAATCCCTTCCCTAAGCAACTTCTAAGCAAACAGCAGTCCCCGTCAGATTGTAAATCATTTTTAAGATCTTACAGCTTGTTATTACAGCAGCTAAGACCACGGCACCAAGCTGGGATGATACTCTGGTGGCAGGCACACGGCGCAGGCACGCATCTGCGATCTGACCACAGGTTCATTAGCATATACCATAAACTTAAACTTTAAAGCAACCCGACCAAAAGTCCTGGAAACTGAACATCATCCTCAACTTCTAACTGACACTAAATGAAATGTTTATCATATTCCGTGTTATTTTAATAACCTTCTCCTCTAGCATGGGTAACAGTTAACAAATGAAATTATTCTATAATGTTCCAATTAATACCTAAAGCAGCCACTTTTCAGCATATGACTGTGGTATGAAGATGAGGTCCTGCTCTCTGCTTTTACGCCTCAAACCACGGCTGCATGTAAAACACTATTCTGGTGTGCAGATTGTCTTGAAAGGATATGAATATTGCTATTTGCCTATCGGTTCATTTCTCTATGTACTTAGCTAGCGGCACTGTCAGGTTCACTGATGTATGTAGGAAGTGAACATTCCCTCACGTTTTAGGGTTTGCGTTACCCCAGGGGAGGGTTTACACTCTCATATTAAAATGGCCTTACAGTCGCTGCCACAAATCAGAGCGATCAGCTCAGACACATCCCATCATCTCGACAAATGGGAGTGGGGGGGGGGGGTTGTCCATTCAGAACAAGAAGATAAAGTTGTCAGCCAGGAATAATTTAAAATCACATTATAATAATAGAGCTGTAATGTAACTGGAGCAAAATCTATAAACGCTCTGAAATGGTTTAAGATTTTCCCAAGCATTTAACGTATTAAAACTCTAGGAATATTCACAATTCAGCTGGGAAATACCAGCTTTTTCTGAAGAACTGGAGTTGACCTTTCAAAATGCCTAGTATCTGTGAAATATTCTGATAATTCACCAGTGGTAGGGCTCATTGATTCATTAAAGCATAAAACCTGTATTTAATAACAATAATTTATTTAAATTCTGTATTTTTTAACAGCGCGTCTATTAATCACTTATAATGTACTTCACAGACATTTAGTTTTAACTGAAATGCTTCTACAAAATGGATAATATCATAATACATTTCTGCAGGTTCCCTTTTTTCACTGCATTATGACAATAGAAAACTTCGCTGCCACTCCGAAAAGTAATCATCTGACAAAAACTATCATTCTAAAAAAGACTTTTTAGAGTCCTCAGCTATGAGAAAAGACACAATTTCATCGGTTGCTTGTCTTTAAACGATGAAACTGCATCAATAGCCCACTTCACAGCACTGTACTAGCAGAATGTCTTTGTAATTACACATGCAGGCTAATAATAAAATTGCCCTTTTGAAAATGAATAGCCAAAGTAAAGGCGGGTGAGAATTACACAGAGACACACCTTTATATGGAAACCCTGACAAATTCAATTAGTACTGTACATGAGCTCACTCAAAGTGACAGTCCTACACACTTTAACCCAGTTACAGCTCAATATTAAGGTGTAGCTGTTCAATGCACGTTTCTTCAACAGGGGACAAAAGCAAAGGGAGACCAGGTGACAACCTTCCCCACAAAGCAAATCATTGTGTTATCTGTTCTCTGCTATCTTACTTTCCTGATAAAAAAACAAAATTTCCTGCAGTGTGTATCAGCCTGGGACTTGGCTGCTGAACCCCTGAGAGAGACATCATCACTAAAAACAGCACTGTGGATGAGCCAGTGGAAAGTGTCACGGAAACTCCAAGGAGTGTTGCTCTACCGATTGTCTCACATCAGCCAGGGCCCTGTTTTACACCGTGTCCCATGGGAAGCCATCACATGCCACTTTAGACCTTATTAAAATTGAATACGGGGAATGAGTGAGGTCTACGGATTTGTGTAAGTGTTCCACCGATGGCTCAGAATTTTAGCTTCCAGTAGCAAAACACAGACCATTAAAAATAACATTAAACATTTATTCTGCTACCTTAGACTATCATGGTTTGTATTACTGACAGGATGTGAGGTAGCCCTAATTGATACAAATAATGGGGACGGGGAGATTATCAGATCCTATACGTCAAGCTATAGAGCAGCTTGTTTGTGCTAAATGCTTCTCAAAGGAGTGCCTCTTATCCCATTAAAAATGCAAGGCACGTACAGGCTGGAAACAAACATCCTCCATAACTTTCCTTGGTTGTTGTTTTAGCTTACTTATGAAACGGACGTTTTGAAATGAACTTCAAAGACACTTTATTTGCTGAACTTCCACACAGTTCGACTGACATCATAAAACTATATTTGAGAATGCATGTGTGCCATGATAATGAGATCTGGGGACTGCATCACATGTTTATCTGTATTAATTAAAACATAATGTTAACGAAAATGTGAGTAATGTTCCAAGTACTGAATGTTTCATTTTCTATTATTATATTTCATTATTTATTTTTATATTGTTATATTTCCCGTCATCACTTCCATGTACCTAGAGCCAGTTTTGGTAGCTGGCAATTGGTCCGTCGAGGCCCCACCCAATCTGCATTGCACCCAACCCCCACGGCTCCTCCTGCAGGTGGTGGACCAACAGTAGGGCAGATCCATGTTACTCCTTCGGGCTATACCCGGCCAGGCCCATTGGGTGGAGGCCGGTCACCAGGCGCTCATCCTCGAGCTCCCACCCCAGGCCTGTCTCCAGGGCGAGGCCCCAGTCTCCTCAGTCTGGCGGGGTAATGTGGGCTGTTCTGTCCTGGTGAAGAGGGAGCTGAGCCAGAAGGCGAAGCTCTCAATTTGCCAGTCGATCTACGTTCCTACCATCACCTATGGTCATGAGCTCTGGGTAGTGACCGAAAGATTGAGATCGCGGATACAAGCAACCGAAATGAGTTTCCTCCACAGGGTGGCTGGGCTCTGCCTTAGAGATAGGGTGAGGAGCTCAGACATTCAGGAGGAGCTCACAGTAGGGCCGCTGCTCCTCCGCATCGAAAGGAGCCAGTTGAGGTGATTTGGGCATCTGTCTAGGATGCCTCCTGGACGCCTCCTGGGGAGGTGTTATGGACATGTCCAACCGGGAGGAGGCCCTGGGGCAGACCCAGGACATGCTGGAGAGATTATGTCTCTCGGCTGTCCTGGGAACGCCTTGGTATTCCCCCGGTGGAGCTGGAGGAGGTGGCCAATGAGAGGGAGGTCTGGGCATCCCTGCTTAGATTGCTGCCCCTGCAACCCGATCCCAGATAAGCAGTGGAAAATGGATGGATGGATGTCATTACTTCCATTTTCACAAAACAAGGTACTGAAAATCATCAAAAGTACATTAAACTAATATTTCCAGTAATCAAGTTCATGTACCTAGAGCCAGTTTTGGTAGGTGACGATCGGTCCGTTGAGGCCAAACTATGGATACTTTTTAAATCATAGATTTGAAAATCAACTAGGCCAATGGAAGAAATTAATCTGCCATGCATGTGGAAGATCACAAGCCAGTGTAAGTGTTTAAATGTTGAAATATACCACCATATCTGTGAATATATGCCGTTTTATATATATATATATATATATATATATATATATATAATTTTACAGGATTTCTGCTGTAATACAAATTGCAATTTATAATTATCTATGCACCTAAAACTAAACTGGGAACATATGGTTCTGAACAAGACAAGCGGATTTGAAACTAACGTAAAGGTGCAAATTAGCATTGCCTTTTCGAAGACATTTCACAGATACAGATACAGGCTTTTAAAACTGCGAAAAGTCAAATCAGTATGTACTTCAAGTGAGGCAGTCGTGAGATTTAATCTTTTATTAGAAAAAATTGTTTTAGCTCTTCGGCCGGCGATATTTTCACTTTCTAATAGCTGCCAAGCTGTGCATGCTGCACCGAACATCACTGAAGTTGAAGTTGAAGTTGAAGTTGAAGTTGAACTTTATTGTTATCCCCTGGGGGGCAATTTGTTTTATAGCCAGCAACACTCAATAGACAGACAAAAGATTATGCCACATGGACTGAGGAGCCTGTTCAGTTCAGGTGTACTCTTTGAAACTGATTTTCAAAAAAAAATCTGATTTGATTGATTTACCGATAGGCTGTCTCAAATGGAACGTTCCAGGGAGGAATGGATGATTCAAATTAAAAGCCACACTTAACAGTAAGTGGAAAGAAATGTGAATTGCATTGAATTTTTTAAAATAAAGTGGCCTTTTCCTCTGCCAAAACAGGATCTACGTTTTAAGGCTAAAAGTGGCCTTGTAAGGGAGGCTAGTTCAACGCACTGGGAATAAACTGAGTTGTTGGTCTACAAAATGGACCTACATGTTGAGTGGTAAACATCTAATATTTTAAGCATCATATGTCTTGCGTATCCAATACAAACAGAAGCCTTATTATACATCACATATCTTGCTTATGCAATAAAACAAAATCATTACACATAATTCTTATCTGATCTAACTGCAATACGTTTAGACGGGTCTCTGTGCTGTGTTTTGTCTTACAAATGGTAGAACTGCTGCAGACCGGCGATATTTTCACTTTCTAATAGCTGCCAAGCTGTGCATGCTGCACCGAACATCACTGAAGTTGAAGTTGAAGTTGAACTTTATTGTTATCCCCTGGGGGGCAATTTGTTTTATAGCCAGCAACACTCAATAGACAGACAAGAGAGAACATTTTTACAGTAAAAACAATTAAAAGTCACATTGATTTAACAAATCAATGGCACTTGGAATAAAATAAAAAATTTTATTGCGTGCAAGGTTAAGTGCAAGGTTCTCGACTGAAGGTTCTCCTTGTCTCTTTTTAAAAAATTCTGCAAAATATTTCCTTCGTGAAACACATAAACTTTTAAAACTAACAATAAAGGGGGCTGAGTGTATATATTTATATTCACCTGTAGGTATAGATGTTTTAACTGATGACTCGCTATCAGTACGCCGCTGAAATTATAGCAGAGAAGTGAAGAAAACGAGATTACAGTTATGTAACGGTCTGTCATTACCACTTCACCAGTGACAGTGTTAAAAAGTGTCAAGTTAATGAAACGTACACAGATATATAACATGATATGCAGCAAGAAAACTGCCTGTCTCTTCCGCTGCCATTGGCCTGGAAACCACAAGACCTACACTGACCAGACATTAGAGAGGGACTCGGGAAGCTAATTGGGAGGCACTCAGGCTTTTATGGTCAACAAAATGGCTGTAATTCAGCTCAGAATGAAAAACTGAATTGCATGATAGATTTAAATAAAATCTCAAACTGCAGAAGTGCAAATTAACATTTTACCTTCACTAATGTTAAGCGATCTTCTTATTATGAACACTACGTTTTTGGTAAGCATCCCAGACTACTTTTCAAATTGTGTCAGACAAATTCTGTGTAAAATATTATCACAAGCTAAATGCAGTGCCCCATAAGAACACGCAAACTCATACATATTCCTGCTTCTAGTCGAGCACCCACCAGGAGGCATGACACACTTACGATGTAGACGTTCCTGTTTCTGGCAGACGGCAGTGTGGACCCCTGCAAAATCCTCATCCATAACTGTGTATGGAAACATTAAATTCTGCATATGGATGTCCATATGGGGTTGGAACCACAATACACAAAAACACAAATGAGTGTTTGCATCACAGGCAACAAGTGCAAACATGGCCTCCATTGGCCAGTTGTGGGTGGCATTTACTGGGCCCTCAGCACATTGGCCGGGATGATGTAACACCTTAGTCCAAAGTCACAAATGCTTGAAACCCTGGACATTAATTTAGAAACATTTGGAGCAGACTGGGTTACACATAATGAAACAGGCATAAAGCGATGTTCATGCTTCCCAACAATTACAAAGACAACAGTTCTGCTGCAAGTGATATAGACAGAAATGAAAATGTAATATACTGAGTAACATGAAATAATATGGAAAATTACCGACGACGTCTTTTTGTCTACATATATACAGAACTGCGCAAAAGTCTTAGGCAACACAAGAAAATTCAAAAGTGTGTCAGCTTAACTATTTTACACCTTTCCTAAAATCACCCCAGTATTTGCAGAAACCATCCAATATACTCAAGCATTTTTTTAACTCAGCCCACTTAATCCGTCAATGGCTAATCAGTACTTCATTGACTTTTTAAAACTAATTAATTAATCAATTGATTGATTGATTATTCAGTTAATTAATTAAGAGAGCTGGTGGTGAAATGCGACAAATACATGGAATGGCTGGGGTTCCCCTGAGGTATGGGAACTGAAGCGATGTTCATCTAGCCATCCAACAAGAAATCAGTAACTTTTTAGAGAACAGAAGAAATTCTTGTTAGTTTGTATAGCGTTACTCTTAATCTGCAAATGTGCTAACTATGTTAAATTGTGTTTTTTGCTCTGAACAAATATAGACTTACTATCTAGATTATTCCCCAGGCAGCCCCATCACCCCACCCCCATATAAGCCCTACCCCTCTCACCCCCCTCAACCTGGACAATTTCTATAATTACTGGATGGATCAACTGGAAATGTGCAATCCAATAAACATGTTTTTACCCGAAACCTCTGACTCCGAATTGTAGCACCTAACTCTGAAACTACACCTCTTCAGTTATGGCACATTCCACATAACATGGCACATTCCACGTAACACACCAATTTGCATCTTTCCCCACCAATTAAGTAGCTAACTGTATTTATCTGTGCATTTCTTAATATCCATCTTTCCCCACAATACTCTCCTCTCCATCCTCTGCTGCCACCTAGTGCTGCTGTTTCAATTTGGGGGTGATTTGAGTCAGGTGTAGATTTTCATCCATATAGCGTTTTTTTGTGAAGTGGTAATAACATCCATCAAAGATCACGTAGCATAAAGAGAGCAATATAGACTTGAATTAAAAACTTTTTGAGTTATCACATTAATGAGAAATTGTCTGTGGCAGCGGACCAGTCCCAAAACCATATGTATACCCCATCCAGGGAATACAGTAAACAATAGCCAAATATAATTTATCTACCAATCAAATCTCTCAAATGTGTTGGTGGTGTTGCTGCTAGTTGTGCCAAAACAAAGCAGTGCCTACAAATCACTTTCTTTTGCTTGACATTGTGTCGGTGGAGTCCAAAATAATTCCATACAGTGGAAAGCAAATGTATTTTTTAGTTTCCTATGACAGAGTTAAAATGTTTTACGAAAAATTATTGATGATCTTCATTTGAGGAATTATCTAAGTGAATTTTATTACCAATAATCCAAAATACCAAAATAGTGTTACTTTTGAAAATACTGTCAAATACCATATACCACAGTATAATATCTGGAAGGTATAATGGTATGAAGTCTGAGACTAGCTCAACACAGCTGATTATCATGGTCCTTGCGATGTCATGGCATGTGCATAACATGTGACATGAACAGTAGCAGTCCTAGTAACAGTCCATGTGCATAACATGTGGTATTGACAGTAACGGTGCAGGCCTAGATGCTACACTTAAACCATCAGTCATCAGTCACTGCTTATCCAGTCCAGGGTCACACCCAGTCTGCAGCCTGCCCCTACTTTTTGAATGGGATATCATTCCTTTCCAATTTAATCACACACTAATGGCACTTTTCCACTGGCATACCCAAGCCGTACTGCGAAGAAAGACTAGTTATGGTGCAGTTCCAGTTCCCTTTGGTTTTCCACTGCCAAAGGGTCGGGTCGGTAAAGACATTGCCGGGTTTGGAGAGTGACAGTGACGTAAAACCGAACAGATGCTTATGTACTGTTCCCGCGGTGTACATCATGATTCACTGTGCTTCTGTCCTAATTTTCTATCACATCTGTGAGAATCGCCTTATGTTAGCATGAAATGCTAGCGGAATTATCATTTGCTTGCGTAAATTTGCATTACACAGGGGTCGTACACTTTTTTCCATGACTTTTTCATAACTACAACTTTCATGACTTCGAGCTAAATGTTCAGGAATCGATTCAAAGAAAGATTTTTTGTTCTACTCATTTGGGAAAAGTGTTCTAAGTTGTTATGTGATCATTATTGCACGGCACCATTACAAAAATGTGCCTTGTGTAGAGGAACCAGCTGTTAGGATCTTGCCTTCATCCTTTGGATATGGATGTACCTTCCATTGAATGTCATTTTACAGATATGCATGCTAGTTCTCTCTCATGTTCAGTCACACACGATTGAAACAGCCGCAAAGTGTAATTTCTATCTGGTCTAATAATGGTGGCTGAACAATTATTAACCACACTAGATCTTTTCTAGCTATCTCCAGATAGAAAGTCATAAATTTATTCCTTACATTTGCAATACCAAGAAACAATAATTATTGAGTTGTATAAGTTATTGCTAAATGACAAATTATTTGTGCGCCGTTATAGTTACCCTAATGCGACATAAGCCCGATATATGTTGAAATATCAGACGTTATAAAGAAAAATAATAATAATGCCATAAAAAATAATGCCATGGTGCACTTTGCATGTAAACATGTAGGAAGGAAGGTCTTTGGGTGAGTGGCAACTGTTAGCACCTGTGTGGAATCATAAGCTAGGAATGACTTTGTACCTCTTGTGAAAGTGTTTATTTTATATATTAAATGTCGTCCTTCCAGTTACCACTTATATGACACTGACTCTCTCTCTCTCTCTCGCTGTCACACACACACGTTTATTTTTACATAAACTCGAAGTTGAACTTTACACATTCTGTATCTAAATGTCTCTGCTAACTTGACCTCATAGTAGAGCAATCTTTTTCACGGGTAGCATTAAATGTTTATATGCAAAGTACACTGTGGCATCTCAAAACTCTACAGACAACTGCACACACGATGCACACACATGCATGCGCACGTCTTTCTTTTGTACCATCTGATATATGAACTTCATATGGTCTTCACACATTCTACTCAAGTTAACAATATTTATTATATAGAGAATAAAACATAAAAAGCATTGTCCACAATGACGTTGACAACATACACACACCTTTTTTGTTTATAGTATTAATATTTCAGCTTTGCACATTCTGTAACATGTTGGGCACACTTCAAGGTAACATTATTTTGTTCTTTTGTGACACATTTATAATGCGTATATCGTGTTTATGTCACGCTGGGTTCACACAGGGGACTGGGGGGGTGGTTGTGATTAAAAGCCAATTGGTCACGATTAAAGGTCGAATGGTTATGATTAAAAGTCGAATGGTTACGATTAAAAGCCAAAATGTTATGATATTATCATAAAAACACAACACAAGACACACGATACAACAATGAATAATAACGCATTACAGACTGAACCCTTTGCCATTGAATGTAAAAGTTTTAGTGCTGAAAGCGTTTTTTAACACGTACATTTGTACAGTGTTGACGCAGTATAAAATGTGTTACAACGGGTTTTTTAAACGCATATTTTAATGCCAATGCTCCGTAGGAAAGTGCCGTCTGGATACGTATAGAGGGGAAAAATACCGTGTCTAGTTGGGAAAAAGCCGTATTTCCTCTCGTTTTCCATACAGTCTTCCATACTCACAACCTGCGCGGAAAGTAATATCAAGATACTGCTCGGGAGAGATGCCGTTATACTGCCAATGTTGAATTTTAAAATAAATAAAACGTTCCATTCAGTACTTTTTCAAGTAGCAGGCTGGAAATTTTCAAATTCCGAGTTATTGGGAATGCACCCGCACATCGCAATGTGCGACACTACCAATAATGAGTAATACACAGAATATACCCTTTTCCCATTCATATAATCCATGCGCAGATCACCAGTTTCTCCCTGCATTTTGACCAATCAGATGGTGGTGAAGTAACCAGCTCGTAATCCCTGCTAGTAAGCAGAGCCATGCCGTGGCGGGTACGGCTCGGTTATTGGTGGCAGTGGGAAAGCTCTATAATACACGTGTGAGGCATCAGCAAAACTTTCTCCAAAACCTGTGTGTTGAAGGAAACCGGCATTCCCACAGGAGAGATGCAGTAAGGACACACATACTCTAGACTCAAGGACTCAGGGGAGGGGCCAAAGTCACAATGCTGGAGGCGTGAGCTCAGAATGATACCCTCCATGGCAAGTGTTGTAGAGTGCACGTCTTAGGAGAGAAACCTCTAGAAAGTCACTGGCATTGATAAGAAAATGCTTGCTAATTATAAGTGAGGAGTGGATTTTCAGGATACAGAGTTTGTCCAATTCAGCCAAAAAATGGATGTCAAAGTTTACTGGATTGAGCTGAAGGTTGCTGTGAGTTGCCTTCCATATCTTGTGTCAGAAAAGTTAGCTCTGGAGTAAATTCATTTCAAGCCAAAGGCATCATTTTGAAGAGGGCCTGTACAAATTGCTTAATACCAAAATCAAGCTGCTCCATAACCTTTTTAATTCCTGTTGTGAATTTTCACAGATAATCCTGGGCTTTCTAATAACATCACACATAACACAGTGTCAAGAAACGGCTCATCGAAAGGCTTGGAATATATGCTAGCATGGAGGACAGTTAATGGATGGGTCTTTATTAATGTTTTCTTCTGTGCTACATTGATTTTTTTTTCCCTAACACTTCAGTGAGAAGTCATTAACTTTCTGCAGTCATTATATGTCGCAATGTCATGGTTTTTATAATGTATCTCATCACAACAATTCACAAGCTTCTGAGAGGCCAGAAGACTCTCAACATGAAGAATTAAGCTAACAATGTGCACCGATAAAGAAAAAAACAGAAGTCACAATCATCGGCAGAGAAAAAGAAAAAGATTTTAAATTTCCTACAGTTTTTAGGAGCCACAGAAATGGTTTCTCATATTTGATTCGTGCCTGTATAGTGATGTTCCTTTGCTAACTATGGCTACGAGAATATCTACTGCCAAGCTGAAATGGGCGGTAGAGTGGGCACTCAATCCATCTGAAAAATGTAATGCAGCATATCTGTAAGGATCTTTTGGAGGAAATGTGCAAAGAAATTAACAGAAAAATTAACAGCTGGCGTGCTTCACTGCTGCAACAGTCTCAACAAATCCAGTTGGCCATGGAACTTCACAGAAGACCATGCATACATTGTGGGTTCTTTCAGAGGGTCAGTTATGCAGTCCAAGGTCTTAACTGCATCTGGGCTGAGAATAATGAAGGGTGTGGTCGTTTCTGGGCACTTAGTGTCCATATGGCGGACTTTCCATTCCATCGAGAATGACGAGTGACAGTGGAATCAAGATGGTGCAGGAAGCACTTAATAGTACAGTGCAGTGTCCTTGTAGAAAGTCTCCTGTAAATAGAGTTGTAATCCACTTGTTCTTGTCTAACACACTTGTAAATTTTATGCTAATATCCCTGAGACCACATGGTTCCACTCTGTTGTGTCATGGTATATGTGAAACCTGTAAAGGAGCATAACGTTGGCAAGGTTGCACAGATGTAACGGGTGTACAGAAATGCATCCCACCTCATAATGTGTGTGTGTGGAGTTTACATGTTCCCTCCATGTCATGTGAGGTTCCTTCTGTTGATTTTAGGTGAACTATCATTTAGTGCGAGTGTGTGCTCTGTGATTGTTCCCCTGCCCTGTGCTGCCTGTAATTCCTGTTTACTTTACATATATTTATTTAGCAGATGCTTTTATCCAGTGACCTGCAATTGATAAAGCAGGGTCATCCAGTCCCTGAAGGGCCAAATGGTGAACTGAGACACACAGTGCCCCCGGGACGGCCTTCCACTTCCCAAACCTAAGAGCCCACACTGGATGAGAGGGCGGAAGATGGATGGATACGGAGGATTACTTAAAAATGTAAGAAATAGACAAGTTTGGCACGTATTACCACCCCACATTAGCTGCTCTAGCATCGATTACTGATGACCTGTTTGAGAATTGAGTATAAAAATGCCCAAATCCTCATTCAGCGGATAAACTATTTACTATTTCTTGCTGACAAAATGACCCGAAACACAGAGGCCTTCAGCATTTCATTACTGTATCTCTCGAGTAACTTAACCTGTGTGTGACACATACAAATAAATGTAGAGCATTTTATCCTAACCCGACGCCCAATCTGGCACGAGCATCTTCGGCTGAATGCTCCCAGCACAGCGGCAGTTTGACACTCAGCCGTGCGTCCCGGAAGAAGGCAGCTCTCCGATGTGATCCTGCATTCGGGATTGTATTCCGGAATAACATGACATAAAAAATAACAGTGATAAAAAAAGAACAAAGCTGGGGATTCCATGTCATTTATTCGGTTTAATGGAGTTATATTTTACTGTTTATATTTACTGCTCTTCAATGCAGAGATTAATCGCTCCAGCATAATAAAAAATGTAAATTTTTACGAGGTTCATGTAGCTGATAATACAGTAATACCACCAACTGTCTATCACCTAACCAGCACTGACGGTATGCTTGCCTCTTATACAGTGCATAATTCATTTAAAAATGGCAGCATGATAAATGAGGGTACAGATACTATAACAAGAAGGCCACTGTACAGAGTAGCATGCATGGGCTCCCACCGAAGGGGTTTCATGTAACGCACTCGAGATTCGCTTGGAAGAACTTTAGGTCAACAAGACACATAACATGTGGACCAGAAATGCACTGTAAGTGATCTGCGGAAGTGTTTTACTCCTCATCTGCGGCACAAGGGCTTCCTGGCGTCTGAGGGACACTGCCAACTCTGACAGGACTCGTTGACAGAAGATTAGGCGATCTTTTATACTAGCCCAAATCCCACGTATTAAACGAACCAATCCTTATAAATATGACTTTTAGCAATGTCTGCCAGTGATCATGACTGATCGGAACTTTGATTCTGTCAGAGATACATCATCCCAAGCTATTGACAGAGTAACGAGCCATTCTGGCACGAACAAGTATGGATAACAATTTCGACTTCTGTGGTCCACATTTTGCATGCGCCGGCAATTTTCCTTGATTACCTTCCAGAGGAATAACGGCGATGTGGCATCTTTTGTGGAGAGAAACATATAGTCTAAGATTTGAACCGCAGTTACTAACGGATTGATGCTTCATCTATTCCATAGTCTTTCTGCCTATGACATGTCACAAGGATTGTACCACTTATTGTACGCTGGATGTTCTGGAGCACAGCTGACCATGACCAGAAACTTAAAATCTCTGCATCCTCCTTTTATTAACTGGTAGTGATTCAGCTATTTCCATCAATCCATCCTTCTTGCAGATGCTTATCCAGCAGTTCAGGGTTCCAGGGTGATTAAGCTACATCTGTAACTTATATCCATAATTCTCTATATGTGCTTATGTCTGCAGGCAACCTGCTGACTTGACTACAAAGAAATCAACCGAGGCTTGAGATGCTTATTAAACATTATATTTTCTAATTAAATTAATTTTTACTGCATTGAATTCTGAAATTAGTTAACTGAAATCATGATAATAAAATACAAAAGGCAGAGCAAACCTGATCTATTGCCAAGGGCACACAGTGCCCACAGAAAGTCTTGGGACACTTACTTAATTCAGTAAAAATGTTGCAAATTTATTGGTTTCATAACCAAAGTCCATTGACAAGCGATGTCTAACATGTCTGCACGTATCAACTTTTTTAACTGAGTCATTCACTTCTGTTCTTGCCTTTTTGCTCTTAACTGCAGTTGTAGTTATTGTCTGCCAAAAGGATAATAAACACAAATGTTTGGTGTTTTATGTTATTGCAAAGATGTTACTAATTAACCCATTGAGACTGACTGTCAAGGAACTTTTTAACCCAGAACAGCTTTTTTAGAACTATTGGGTTTCAATTTATTAATACTTGAAATGAATGTTTAACTATTGGTTGTTTCTAATGTGATATATGTATATTTTGTAAATAAATGAGTAAAGTAATGTTTTTTGTTATAATACCAATGAATTTGCACTATGTTTGCTCAATTTAGCAAGCGTCCCAAGACTTTCTGTGAGCGCTGCATTTCAGGGCAGGCCACAGGGGCAATGGCCCCAGCTGAAAGCTGATTGGTCCCTGGAGTGCTCCATCCCCTGTCTTTCACAGATTGCGAACATTTCATTGGCTGATGAT
Organism: Mormyrus iriodes; assembly: GCA_011763525.2. Taxonomy (NCBI): domain Eukaryota; kingdom Metazoa; phylum Chordata; class Actinopteri; order Osteoglossiformes; family Mormyridae; genus Mormyrus; species Mormyrus iriodes. Next base: position 16,945,321 of record JAAGVU020000123.1, on the reverse strand, counting down.
AAGGTTGGATAGCGAATGAATTATGGCCCCTCTTATGCCCTTCACCTTAAAAAATGTTAGAATCTCCCCTACCCATTGCGTCTGGGCTGAAATGATAGCACCTCACCTGTAAAAGGGTGGGGGACTGCCCCTGGCCTCACAGCTGAACGTGACCTCCCTGTTCTTCTCCACAAAGTCCACAGGAAACACGATGCTGCCAGGCTGCTTGCTGAAGACGAGGCTCTGCAGACCACCGCTGTCTGCAAAGGAGAAGGGGGATATGTAACAGAATCGCTTACTTACACTGCATGAGAAATGCAGTGACAAAACAGACAATTAGTCACACTGGCACTGGGCAGGGCAACACCAGCAGATGACTGGAGGGTCAAACCACAAAGAGACTAAACATATCAATTAATTCTGCCTGCCCCAGTTCCAAGTACTTACGGCTAGGTTTAGTGAAACGTGAACTATATCTCTGAGCATTGTCCAAAGGCACAACATTTTCATTCCTTATTGAACTTCCAATTTACCTGATGTATTCAATTTACCTTTAATTTACCTTCTTTTTTACTATTCTGTGCTGGAGGTAATGTGGCCCAAACAGCAGGTAATTGAGAGCGCAGCACCGGAGTTGTGGTTTGGTCTTTATTTAAAGGAACAGAGGGAAAGACACTTCTGTCTCCACCGTCATCCAGATATCCAGCTCAAGGGAGTCTCTCCACGTGCCTTAGCAGAACCTCCGCAGTCTAGAGGCGCAGGGATAAAGGGCAGGTACAGCTTGGTACCCATTTTGCCCTTACACAAGACTCACTTTGATCAAAGCTCTACCCTGCATGATACCCAACCGATTTTTAACACTCAGTCAGTCCTTTACTAAACGCAAACCAGGTCAATCAACCAAAATCGGTGTTTCACACTTCCCAAGAAATGCATACAGTCTTCACTTCCATTTCTGCCATTGCCTCTGACCTATAAACGCAACAACATGCCCAGCACTGACCTCTGTCTGTGCTCTGCAGTCCTTACCAGTCACATACAAGTTTATATGGTTGCTCTTGCATTGAAAAATGTAAATATTTACCGGGAAAAATAACTCAAGAAAAACAGGCTAACGTCAAAATAAGTCATGTCTAGATATTTCACATTAGTGTCGTGTCTGTGATGCAGAGAGACCATAAAAGCGAAGTCTTCTTCAATATAATTTATTTGGTACCGAGTCGATAAGCCAAAGGATAAGGGACAGCTGATGGTTTTTGTAATCGTCTCGCTATTAGCCTGAGACCAGATTAAATTTGATTGAAGGTCTATACAGCACATTACCCAGCCAATTTCTGTCACTGAATCAGGCCAAAACTCAATCCAAACCAGATTTATCAAACGATATTGTGCTTTAGGGCCCTCTATGAAATGCAGCTCCATTTATGCTACTGCCTTTCACCACAACAATGAGCACAAAGAACCACTGACCTCCATCCATGCCCTGCAATCCTCACTAATTACATGCAAATCCGCCAGCCTTTACTTAGAAAATGTTTATATGTGGAAAAAAAAAAACAACGTTTAGTGTTATGCCAAACAAAAGCTACAGATTAAACCACAATACATCTCGAACCGCAGGCCTTTGTTAGCACTGTGGTGAAGGCTGCTGACTTTGCATGAAATCCAGAAGCATTTTAAGATATTTATTTTTATGCGGTTTATTAGAATAGAAAAAAATCTATCGACAAATCGTACCCGTATGAACTGCAGGTCTCAAACATTTCAGATTAGCTATATTCGTAAAATGGTTATTTTTTGTGTAATTGGAAGCTGTGTGGATTCACTGCGCTAATTTAAGGTCTTGTGATAATCAACATTTAGCTCATACCCTCCTGCAGAGCTTTGCAGCACATGCATAAAACATGGGCAGAAAGTGACCAAATGACTTATGTTAGGTGTATTATCGTATTTTCATTCTGAACCTGGCTAAAGTAAATAAATGGAAAAACTAAACATATACATGAAATTTAACCTTAAAGAAATTTTGAAGGCTAAGAATATGGTGCCCCATATTTGTATACTGTATTTGTAGATTGCGAATGTATATTGTGACAGATACTGCATTTGTTTAATGTGTAATGTTCAGTCTTAGGGTCATTTTTAAGAGACACAGTTAGAAGCCCACGATGACTGAATTCTTGGGGGGGGGTTTGCGGCATAGATGGTTAGCTGTCTGTGTCATTGACAGCAGGCCTACACGTTTCCAATGAAAGTGAGATCCAACCCACTTATTTCTTAGTACATAACAGCAAAGCTTGTTTATCAGCAGGGGGTTCCATGTAGCACAGGGCTGTAAATAATATAACTGTACAGAAAAAAGATGATCTGCATCATGCTTTGGTTAACTTCAACCAGGAAAAAGGAGGTGATAAGAAAAATATACAAAATGAATCAAAGAGTCCGGCATAGAGCGTTTGTTTTCGGTTGATAAATAAAATGATATGCCTCTATTATTAACTGCACCTAATGTATTTTATCTTATTTATAATAATAATAATAATAATAATAATAATAATAATAATATGCCAGCATTTGTGACTGAAACAAACGGACACACAGATAGAAACCGTGATTTCCTTGCTTTCCTATTACTATTTCCTAATTATTATTATTATTATTATTTACATTTTTGTCTCTTAAATGTGATTGTAATGTCTTTTGTTTACATGTGTTCCTTCTGTCTTTGTAAAGCACTTTGAATTGCCTTGCGTCTGAATTGTGCTGTATAAATAAACTCGCCTCGCCTCGCCTTGCCTTGCTGAAAAGGTATGACTAATTTCTCGCTTTAATTTCGGATGGCAGGTTTTAAAACTGTTTTAACATTGTATTTTGATCCGTCAGTGGAACTGTCATAGTGGAAAATTGTCCTGGTGGTTATAGAGGCGGCGGTGAGTCCATAAACACCCACAGACTGTCACTTAGCTGGGTGCAGCTCTTTCACGAACACGGAGGATAGCACAAAAACACTATGTCCAAAACTCGTTCTTTTAAAACAGACTATCATTTAATAAATCACCGGTAGGCAGTCGCTGAAGCGCGCCTTGGGACCTGTTATGCTACTGCTTCAAAAGTATCTTGAGGTACATCTTGTTTGTACACAGACAACAAGAAGAATGTTTCTGGTTCCATAGAAGAAGTGCTTCTCAAACTGGTCCTCAGGGACCCCCAAACAGTCCACATTTTTGCTCCGGCCAAGCCCCCATTGGCTGGAAGCTGGGAGGTAGCAAAAACGTGGACAATCTGGAGGTCCCCAAGGACCACATTGGGAATCATTAAAGTAATTCATTCATTCATTCATTCATTCATCCATCCATCCATGTATCCAATTTCGAACCACTTATGTAATTTAGTCATGGGCTGTTAAGGTAATGCTTAATGCAATTAGTACGGAAATAGGGCACCATCATGATAAACACTATCATCATCAACAACTTTTGAAGTATAAACAGCATGTAGCTTAAGCTAAATTACTCTGCATTTCTTTTTTTTTTGGTTAAAATTCTCCGAGCAGAGTCTAGAGATGGGTTTCCGACCTACAGCCTGGTCACTGGCTCATAAAGTAGCCCACCAGATGAATAAGATTTCAAGCTCAGTAGGTCTGGATTAGCGGAGGCAGATAATGGGTGAGAAATAGCGAAAGCTCCCACGGAAGCCTGCTTTGGAGATTATTCTTTAATAGGCGATTTCACTCTCCTTCTTTAGAAGATGAGAATTTTTAAGAAACGCCAGCTAATGTGATGTTCCCCCACACCAGAGTGTTGCACATGTTCACATCCGTGTCGCCACACTCACATCACTGATTGTTCTGTGATCCATGTGACTGGAGCATTGCTATTCCACTGACTGCCACCTCTGAGGATATGAGTGTCATACTGTTTGTCTGCAGTTCTCCTTTCTGCTTTTTGTTCACTCGTTATTCACATCGTATTCTTTTGCTGGAGCTGTTGATGAAATTAATTGCATTTACCAATTGTCTTGAATCAAATAATTTAACTGTATTTTCAAAACAAAATTCTAATCCCGAGGAATAACGATGAATGGTAAAAAGATTGGAAAGATTGGATGCTTTATGCTGAATACCGTATAATTCATTTTAAAGGGAAAAACAAATATATAAAAAGACCTTTATTATGCTTCCACCTTCACACTTTCCGCCATTATAAATGGTTTTTAAAATGGTTTTTAAAAAACAGAGCAGTCTGTGGTGTCTGACTCAACATGATTCAAATAACTGTTTGATCAGGACTAATTAATTAGGCCCCTCAAATACAGCACAAACAAGCATGCACAGTTTGTTACCAGGGCAGGGTTGCAAACTGCACTCTGTGTGCGCTGTCTAACAGGCCCTCTTCCTCAGGCGCTCTAGGGGCAACATGGGTCACTGAGAGCTTTTTCATCCTGCAAAGCAAACTGATGTCCTTCCAGCAAAAAAAAAGCAATAGCTTACACCAGTTGAAGGTGCACTCTGGGGCTGTGGTAAGTGAGCGTGGGCCTGCAGCCGCCTGTGCAGAACCAGACTATGCAGGCCTCAGCGACACTGTCACATGTCTTACAGCAGGTGGCAAGTGCTCCGGCTCGCTTCCATGCCACTGGGGGCTTCAGAAGTTATAGCCTCTCTGCGATAAACCCCACTTCTGGGAGATCGCATGACAGGTGTTAAATTTACACACGACGGAAAGAGCTGTAAAAACACAGAGACGAGCCCTGTAGGCTTTGGCGACAAGATTCTCAAGGACACCCCAGCTAAAATGCGAGCTATGCCTGCCGATTTAACAGACCACGGGGCAAAGAAGGGAGGCAGCAACTAAGCAGCGTATAGCGATCTGTGAAGCAGACATCCATCGCGGCATTAGCCGTTTGGCAGCTCGGCGGCCGAGCACATAAATTCCTCATCAAATCTGAAAAGAGAGGGATGGATATCATATGCATCTGGCAGGTTTCAAAATGAAAAGGGAGCTGATTACACTTTCACTAGCTTCTACTATGATGTATATACTCTTCTTAAACTTCAGCAATACCTTGGAAGGCTACACCACAGAATAATGAAGCTATGTGTTACAAGGCTATCTTGTTAAACCTTCCCAAATTATAGATCACGAAGTCTACTGGATGTCCCCATTCTGCGCACCCAAAACATCCCACTTGCTCAACTAAGATCTGACACTAGCTGTAATGTTAAAAAAGGCCCCCTTATTCTGCTTTAATTGGTGTATTTACCTCTGCACCCTCACTAAGTCTGACAGATGTGCGAAAGCATGGCTAGGTGAATGCACTCGAGAGCTAGCATGTGTATAGAGCTCACGCGCAGGAAAACCTCCAAAGTCTAAAACAAGACATTACATTTATCTTCATGTCATTCACCCACATTTCCTATTCCACTTGTCCAATTCATATTCCTGTCTGGTTTCCTCGCATTTGGTCTGTTGTTCTCCAGAGTCACTATAACGAGCCGCCACACGTCACTCACACACTGGCAAATTAAAAGTCAAGAAACAGTATTCGACTAAAATTGGTTGACTTCAGCATTAGGAAATAAGACAGAAGAAAGACATTAAGAGATTTATGAATGAAGCCTGGTGTGATGTAGAACTAGAGAGGAAAAACCTTATAGGACACCCCCACCCCCATCCCCATCCGGAGCCTATGCTGGAAACTGCGGGCGCAAGGCAGGGAACAACCCAGGATGGGGTGCCAACCCATCGCTGGGCACACTCACACACCATTC
>JAAGVU020000123.1:16903450-16915221 GCA_011763525.2 Mormyrus iriodes | reverse complement strand
GCGTGGGTCGAGTTACTCACAAGAAACCCGAAAGCAGACGCCAGTGCCCTGACGCACAAGCTCCGCCTCATCAAGACCCTGGAGAAAAACCAGGAAATACAGCAGACCCCATCCCAGAAATTTGGAAAGTTAAGCCCGAGCAATACCGAGCCATAAGCTGTAAACAGCACGATGGCGGCCCTCCGATCAGTGTCAGGCTGATTCGGGGCCAGATTACACCTAAGCGCAGGGTCATCCACAGAGGCTGCGGAGGCTCTGAGATCAAACAACAGACAGTCAAAATGCACATGCATTCATGTAACAAACTCACTTTTAAATGCTCCTTCAAATGCAATCATCTTTAGAATTCAAGGTTACAGAAACATAGCTCGGAGTACATTGTTCAGTTATCAAATACTTAATGTCAGACTAATTGTAATTCTGCAGAAAATATGTCATTGAAATTTGCCTGTATAAACTACCAAGTAATCTTCCGATCTTTTGTCAAAACTTCTGGAAAACTGGTAAATGAAAGACAAATGTTAGTCAAGTGAAAGCTGGGTTTCAAGCAAGCGACTGGGATCCTAAAACCCCAGCCTGTCTATAAGATACGAGTAGTGCCTGTATTTAGGAAATCCAGGGTGGGTGGAATTACCGCGCTCACTGCTTGATTTAACCCCATGAGAGTTAGGTTAAACCCGTCAGTGATTGACAGAGCAAAACAATCCCACACACCCTTCGGTCTGAAAGCCTCACTTTATATAGAGGATTTCAGGGTTTTCCATTATCTAACAATCAGCTTTCAGTCTCCTCACAAGACAGCACTACATAACTAAACCTGTGTTATCTGCTGGATGCAGTTTTTAATCAGATACAATATTTCAAAGAATAACAAAATTAAGGCAACACACAGTAGGAGTAAACAGAATTTAATTTTATATGGAATGTAAAAAAAGGTCTAGGTAAATTTTATTGTCAGTTCCACATACACAGCTCTGGAAAAAATTAAGAGACCACTCCATGTATATATTTTTTTTTTATCTGCATTTTTAAATCCTGGTTTAATCGTGGTTCTGCTGGCAGAGGCTACGCTGAGCAGCAGACTGCTTCCAGGTTCAAAGTTTCTAAGACAGCAGCACACAAGATTAAGGTGAAGCAGGAGACACTGGGAACGACCAGAAACCAGCCAGATTAAGGGCGGAAGCGAATTTCTAATGCCAGAGATGACCGTTAACTTATCTGACAGCTTCTCATGAATCTTAGGATGACACCAAGTGACCTTCGGAGGGATTGGGAAACATTAAGTGCAGGTGTGAAGTGCATTGCTAGGTCAGTTTGTATCAGGCTCCTAGAAGCAGGACTAAAGTCCTATAAAGCAAGGAAGACACCCTTTATTAATGAGCAACAGAGAAGAACCAGGCTGCAGTTTGCAAAACAAATTATATAACATTCACAGACGCACACCCATAAACTGAGAAATGAGTGAAACAAAAAAATTATACTGTGGTCTCTTAATTTTTTCCACGGCTGTAAAATGCATGGAGTCACCCTGAGGTGGAATCGTTCTTGTTTTGTCACATAGCAAACAGGAAAGCAGCAAAGTTGACTTTAAAAGAAAAAAAAAAAAAAGAATTGATATGTATGCAGGTTTATCTATAGGCTCCAGACCCCCTGCGACCCTGATTAGGACAAACAGGTACAAAACAAATGGATGGATGAATGGATGGAGATGTGTGAATTTCACATTTTCCAACACAATGTACCTCGCAAGATTATGCATCCTATTCTCAACAGAAACGGGTAGATTAAATACTATGGTTTATGTTAATCAGTGCACTCTTCTCATAATATTCCTCAAAACCATCAAATCTACAAAACAACACAGTGTCTTAATGATAAATTAAGGTCAGGGTTAGAGTCTGGTTTCATTTAAATTATAAATGTATTCCCAGGGCTAATGGGCTAAAGGCACTGTTTTATTTCTCAGCCATGACGCTTTCTTCCACATTTGTTACAGTTACCATGATGCTTGAGTGATCATTTCCTGGCCATTTAAAATCCCTTTAAACAAAAGTTCTGCCATACAAAAAAACACTGCAATGCTATCTACAGTTGTCAGCCCTTTCATGCTTGCAAAATAGCTAGAATATAATACACCATATCGGGAACCAATTTGGGAAAAAATGTACTTTCTTGAATGTGTTCTCATCCATCCACAGGATGAGGGGAAAAAAGTGCATGACTCTAGAGGCTAATGCCTTAAAGACTTACACAGTGTAGCAAAAGTACACTGGAGCTGGAGTGTGTCCTCAGTCTCTGTAATGTGTTGAAAAATCAAACCACACTGTTTACTTTTACAAACCAGCGGAGTGCAGCCCGAAAGCGGACGTTATCCCAGCAGCACCGAATCCACTGACACTGGGCATTTGTCTTTATTTGCAGCCCCATACTCTGTGGTGCTTGCAGCCTCCGTAGCAGTGACAGGCTCAGCGTGGAGCCCTCTAAAGCCTTCACAGCTCTATAAAGGTAACCTTCGGCGATCTTGTGCCCTTGCGTGGGGTAAATGTGAGCCAGCATTCCAGTTACCAGGGTTCTTGTCTCTACACACATTCCCGCTAGACATTTATAGCAAGTTAGTACACCTGGAGAGTGCACTTAGGAGGGCGAAGAAATTTCAGGCCAGACCAAGCCCTTAACACCTTGCATGAGCAGTTTCCCGGACACTCAAAAGATAACAGCGTCCATATTCAAAAAGACGTCACTGTTTACTAAGATTGCATTCTTGGCTGCAAAAACAATTATTTGGTTCTCAATTGAATACAGACACCATGGTTGATTAATGATGTGCACAGGGATGTGGATCAAACACATCGTTTACAAATAACCGATTATTAACCCTTTATTTATATATGTCTTATATATAAAACATACAACATATTGCAATTTATTCTCTACTTGTGTCATTACCAAGATAAAGGTTGATCGTATAAAAAAGACATTTTCTCTCTTCTGTTTCCTCAGAGAATTCATAAACAAAATCAGCTATCAGAAGGTGTGCTTATACGGGATGTTCCTGGCGCTGTTCGGCGCACAGAATGTTAGTTTGTCCCTGTCTTTACTTATTACTACCTATTTAGGCTGTATACCAACATTTTCAGCTTGGTTTTTTGCTTTAGAAATGTTGTCTCTTGGCATATTTTTAATTTATATATTCATACAAAATATATGTTTTTAAAATGTGGTTGCTAAGCAGATTGTGCTATATTAAAAACCAGTGATACTTCCCAGAGCGACACATAGAAATATCACTTTTTCCAACACTCATACACAAAAATGGTAGATTATGACTGTTAATTTAATGTAATTTTCAGAACTGGGACCGGTGTACGCAACGTGACTGCTATCCCTAACACTCAGTAGCTATAAGGCACAGCTGATTTCACACGCCAGCATGGCAGACTGTATAACAACTGCTGACATGATACAAAATCAACCAACGTGTGCTGCAATGCCTTGGAAAGCAAGAAAAAAAAAAAAAAAAAAAAAAACAAGCTTTATAGACTGGGTTTCATGGACACTAGGGGGCGCTGTGTGACTCAGCAGGCTACGGATCTGTGTCCATACTGTGGTTGTGGGTTCAAATCCCAAGGTCAACATAGTAATCATATCACTGATGGGCCCTTGAGCAAGGCCCTTAACTCCAATTGCTCCAGGGACCCTGGCTTGACCCTGCTCTCTCATCTTCATTTGTACGTCACTTTGAATAAAATAATCTACTAAATGGATTAATGTAAATGTAATGAAAGGTAATAGGGTGAAATTTATTCAGAATGTTCCAGGGTAAAAGTACACAATACCCAATACACTCCACACGCTTCATATCCTAAAAATATCCTCAGGTATAGCAAAAGAAGTGTTTCCCGTCTGAGAGCAATCAGTACGTTGGACTTGCTCCATCCACAGGAATGGCTGCTAATTGTCCCATCTTGGCCAAACCAGATGCAACATGGCCCTTGCTGTGTGACATGCCGCACGAGAGGCTTTTAAGTGCCTGCCTTCATTTGATACAATCTCATTAAACCCAGAGTACAAGTTTTGATTGTCTGATGAGGTGTATTTGTAGAGTCGTGCTAACAGACTGACAAACGCAGACCATTATTTTTTTACCTGCTCATCCATTCTCTCTGCATTCAGCTAAGGAGTTACTGGGTACTCTTAGCTTAAACGGAACAGTTAAGGTAATAATCCAATCCAATTTATTTCCTACACAAATGTACAGGATTTGAACGGTGTATGTTTGCCCTACGGTGGGTTAGCACCCCAAGTTGGGTAATTCCCTGCCCTGCGCTTCTGCGATAGGCTCTGGACCCCCGCAAACCTGCATAGAACAAGAAATGGATACAGAAAATAGATGAATGGATGGATGGATGGAAGGATGGCTGGCTGGACATACAGGATTTTAAGGTTTTGCTGATAACCTATAGCAGGCATCGTTCTGCTGTTGTGCACACTGTCTTAAACAAATATCAATAACACAAGAGCTCTCCTTGAATATCTTGCAGTTGAGCTTACAAATGCAATCCCACTTGTAGCTGTAAGCAGCAACAGTTTAACCTGTTTATTTACTTATAATCGTCTACAATTGACTAAGGTTTCTTACAACAGATTTTCAGCGGCTTAAACATTCATCTGTTTAAATAAAGTCATTTCCTCTCAAGTCCCTGAAACAATGGGCTCAAAGCAGTGACCCACACTGGATTTGAACCTGCAATAATTCACAAGTCAGGCGTCAACAGCTAAAGCACATACTCGCGTTACTGAGATGACCTAACAGCGATTTACATTTTTTTAAGTTAATTCTCAATATAAATGCTCCAAAGTCACAAAAAAACAATTCCAACACATGCGTGTACTTTTGCACCTTCAAATATTCTTACGTTTCATTTGCAGAACTCCTGATACAATTCCTGGAATGGGAATGAAATAATGCACAACACCAATAGAAAGGAAATGTTATGGCAGACGTCACACTGTAACGACCCATGATTCCTTGTCATGTCAGTTTTAAATTCTATCACTTTGACAGACTCTTAGGGTGTGGCGTGCCCGCTGAAGAAGGGTTTCCCGCTCAATCTTTCGAGCAGCGTTTCTGAGAACTCCTTACTGCTCCGCAACTAGCCTATAAAACTCTTCAAGCCATGACATGACACCAGATTGAAACATGACATCCAAGTACCAACAGCAAGCAGCACTAACAGATGCTACTATTAAAATTCCACTTTAAGGATGCTTCTTTCCTGCTGGATTAAAATAAATCCGCATCATAACTCCATATGATAAAAGGAAAAGAAACATGAACTGGATATTTGACTATTTATACATTTGAATACATACTGACTGCTAGAAAGTAGACTGACAGATCAACACGCTCATACGTGAAGCATTTAAGATTTTACGTAACACAGGTGTCAACTTTCAGTAAGTTTTACGTTGCATATTTGAAAAAAGTACATCATGGGTAAGACAAAACATACAGACTGAGTATGGCAGCTTTACGTGTGAATAGCTTAGCACTCCGAATCCACTTTTCCATATGAACATCAGGGTTAACCCAACACTACCAATAAACGTATTTCTGATAGTGGTGTTCAGTAGTATCAAATTACAACAAACCTGACCAAACAATAATAGACTTTAACTGCATGACAAACAGCAATGAACTCTCAAAATAATGTGCCTTAACCATTTTATAAGCACTTTTAGAAATGAAGAAATGTGATCGCTAGTGAGAGATGGAAATAATAAATGAATGTGAGTCCATAGTTATAGTACGCAACAGCGGCTCGGATTAATTTCGGTGCGTGAGGAGCCGAACCGTATCTGCTACCACGACCACCCAGATTAGATAACCGCAGATATGGGGGGATGTATGGGTGGTGGAGGATATCAGACGGAATGACAGATGTTCGGATTACACCCCCACCCCCAGGCCTCGTCGTGCTTTACTGATGGAAAGCCATATTTGACTAAATTGATAAATACTTATTGTAATGATGGACCAATACACCCACGTTCATGTTCAAAAACTACTAAATAAGAGAAAATATGAGCAAAACGTAGCCGTATATTTATTTGAACCAGTTTCAAATATAAACGCTGTTATTTAGCTTTTCTATAATCTGTATATTAGAAAACATCCGACGAACAGGGGGATCGGTACCTGCTCTGCTGTACTATTATCAAATCGAGTAAGATTATGTGAGAGTACAGGATTATTAAACATCTGCACAGATCTATGTCTCCGCAGATTCACCCTGACAGAAAGCCAGAAAGATGAACCCAAAAGGGAGAAAAGTCCAGGGAGAGGTCAGGTAATTGCTCTGATCAAAATGTGACTACAGCGTTTAGCTGTCTGCAGCCCAGCACAGCACACAGCCTGTGCCTCCCAGGGACTCTGTGCAGAGTACAAGCCTTCGCATGGCGTTTCAGTTCATCAAAAATAATTTACTGAAATCCACTTGACTTCCTCGTCTATTGCCGTGCGTTTGTTCACAACACTTAGCAGCACATTTGCCAGCTGAAATCCACGTAAAATAAACTTGCAATCAACAGCGAACAAGTACGGCAACTATGCAGAAATAAGTATTACATACAGCAGAAACATAATCGGCAGGATTTGGCATCCAGATGCGCATTACATTTTTCATTCCGATTAGTTATACGTGATACAAAGCGCAACTCATTACAAGCGTAACATTAATAGCCTACATAATGACATGAATAAAATATCACAATCACTGAGAACTCCTACGACTAACACTAATAACGGCACTAACAATAAATGTCCTTTGTCTAATAATCCCTGCCTTTTAAGACGTCCAGACGTAAAGACCTTAATTGCATTTTATTGCGCATCTTCTAAGTCCAGTTTTCAATTGTGACGCGTTAATAACTGACCGTGCTGCCACTATACCACCGTTAATAAAGAGTAGGAAATCACTTACGCCCGCAGCCGTACAATCAGCAGACGGATGCAACATTGTATATAATAATGCAGCAGGTTACTTACAATGTCCACATATCTTTTTCGCTGCAGGCAAAAAGAAAAAAAAAAGAATGGAAAAAAGAAAGACAAGAAAAGAAAAAAAAAACAGGCAGGGTATATGAGGTTGTTAAAGGCGACAGTAGCCGGCGCTGGTAAGTAGAGACGGACTTACAGTGATGCATCAGTTTGATTCCCCGCTCTGGAGCAGAACACGCAGCCGCTCGCCGGCGAGTCGCGGCTCCTCTGCGCCGATCAGCGAGCCCAAGGCGCCCTCCGGAGCTGCCGGTGCAGCCGCGCCACAATGGGCCGATTCTATGATGCGATGCTGCGCTTCTAGCCGCCGAACAGCTGTGTCCTCGCCCACATTAAGCAGGAAGTGCGACGGCTGTCCTCCATGCCATCAAACGCACGTCCGCGTCCGAAGCCGAGGCTCTGCTTAGCCGACTGCGCTGGGCGTGAGGCGGGCGGGCGGGCGCTCGCCGCCCCTTTCGGGCCACCTGCTGGCACATGTTCATTATAAAATCTTTGGGTGCCTCCTTACTGACTGCATGAGCCTCTGATGCTGCTTATGCGGCTTATAAATTAGACAGAGTATGTATGTAAAGCAGAACAGCTGCTTTTCGATTTTGAAACGGAATAATTTTATTTCTACATTTTCTCCCGTTCCTTGTCATTCTTGTCAACCGCCCTAACGGAGAAGAGAAGTGTTTTAACAACCAATAAGCGAACGTTTCTTTTTAATCTTGCATGAAATAAGACTGAGAACTGCATTCGTCAAGCCCCATGCTTATTCGTGGTACGTTTGTTTGTGGCAGTTGCTATGCAATTCGCATTAAGTTTGCGGTCGTGTTAAATGAATACACCAACAATTTCGCACATCATTTTCTTTCCTTAATTGCATACTAATAGTCCAATTAGTTCATTGCTTCACTCGTTGCGATCCTCCAGCGGAGCTGAGTGACCTGGGGCGCAGGGTACCCCGCTCCTTCGTAGGCAGGTGCGGACGCTCGTGCCGATGGGTGCCGGTTACCACGAGCGCACACCCTTCTGATCCTTCACTGCTCCGACACTCTCAAGACATGGTTTTCCAAGCACTGCCGTGTCACCACACATACTTGCCAATTTTGCAGTTACCCCCGTCAATAGCAACAGCAATGATCACAATAACATGCTGTACTTTCTCTCTGTCGTTTGTCCCGCGCTTTTCTCTCAGTCGGCGACACTTCAGCTTATAGCTAAAACGAACATCCCACTTTATATGGCTCTAATATTTATTTCAGTTGTTCTAAACCACCATACATATTCAATCATAAAAAAAAAAGTTATGCTCATTCATAGTCGTAAATCCACTAGATGGCATCAAGTTTACAAGTAAGACATCAAGGTCAACCCCCTAGAAATTTGGGGTAGTCCTTGAGGCATCAGCCAAAATATTGAAATATTGTAACATTCCTTATTTTGCTGTGGAAATTGTAATTATTTCGCTGTAAAGGAAATTGAATTAAATGCAACCTTTGATCCTTTATTTTTTTTTCTTTATCTTCGTGTAAGCCTTAATTATAGTAAGTAGGATTTAAGAAAATCTACTGCTTTTAAAACAGTCAATGGGAAAAGGCGATAATTAAGGAGGAACTTAATTAAATTCTCAGGGTGGTTCTGACACAGACAGGAACAAAAATGATCAAATTCAGCAGCCTGAACTGAATTTACCAAGCTTGCATTAATAATAATATTAGTAATATAAACAACAGCAATACTGGTTTAGTTCAGAGCCTGGCGACGGGAATGGACAAACAACATGCAGAATATTTTCAATGTTTCATGACATATATAATATTTCAAAGCTGATGCAACTTCAAAGGAGAAATGAAAGTATGCAGCACATTACAAGGAAATGAATGCTTTCATGCTTAGGAATGCATTTAAATAAGGATTAAGGACTGAAGAGCATCTATCAATTAGTTTATTTTCCTTGGAGACATTCACAATAAATGAATAAATAGCATAGAAGCACCATAAAACCTGCGGCCAACATGAGCTCTCAAAGAGGAAACCCTATACTGGTCTGTGGAAACCCCATACTGGTCTGCCTAAGGTGATGGCTGTTACCCGCAGTGGAGCAGGGCCTTGCAAACTACTGCAAGCTATCTGGTATTTATCACATTTGGCATTTAAGCATAAAGCATATTATAATGACAATAAGTTTAAATAAGCTTTACTTAGGAACTGCTGTTAAAATAACACATATGATATTAATGTAGAATACCTTGTTCTCCAAAAAAAAAAGCGTATTACTCCCTGTCTAAGCTGCAAAAGTTGCCTTCATAGGCTTTTGCTCTCAGCTTGCTAATGACTGTCTTGCCAAGACATTTAACCTCCATGCTATCGGTCTTCTCACTAAGGACGCCAAAGCCCTGAACTGTGAAATGGTATAGGCAGTACCCCACAAAGTATGAAATTCCCTTAGAGCGAGCGAGGGCAGCAGTTAGAGAAATTCAAGAGGCCAAATAATCACTATCATAAGTCACACGTAAATACGATCTGTTTAATAGGAGCCACGGCGATGCTTTCCATCATATCTACTTTCAAAATTATCCTTTGCTAATTGAGAGAGACATCTAGCTTAAAGTATATACGCTTTCCTTCGTAACCCAAATGGAGTTTCCGAACCAAATGGAAAACAGCAAACAGCCATGGTGACCTTGATTTATCCGCAGTGCACTTCCGGCTGCTCAGGCAAACTCATGTTGACTAGTGCTATGCTGAAGGAGCCGCTGGAAGACAAGCTGACGTCTGGCAGGGTGAATGTCTGTGAGGTCTGTGCTGGGAGAGAGTGCTGTGGTGGCAGATATGGCAGCCCTCATTTAGTCAGTCATCAGGAATGGCTAAGATGCCTATGACAGGAGGTCACACTCCATCTATAGAAGAAAGAAAGGGTGATGCCATTAGAGTGGCCATCCAGTCTTGCTAACTATGGTGAACATGGAAATATGTGGAGAAAAATACTGAATGGTGATACCAACATCTACTATAATTAGGCAATATAGTTATAAAAGTAGTCAAAAGTTATAAAAGTACACATACTCAGTCAAAAAGTTGCTGCATCACTTAAATAATTATTACTGAAAATCTTATAAATGAACTCCATTAAGAATAATACTTCGGTGAGCTATGGCAGGTAACATCTGTTTTTAAGTTAATTGTTTCACAGATGGACTCCTGAGCTCCTCTGAAATGCAAAGAACTCTTGATAAGCTTAATGACACTCTGTTGTTTTAATGCACAACTCATCTGTGATGTCTAGTAAATAATCACATATGTCCACGCAAGTTAAACAAGAGAAGTAAAGGCTTCCCTGGGGACACGTGAGACTGTGCAGGCTTAAAGGCTCATGTGAACTTGTCTCTGAAGGGCACAACCATGGTGTCCAGAGAAGCTGAACAGTGTCACACGTACTGATCTGCACTGCACACTTCAGCTGAGAGACCTGCCTAAAGATCTCACATTACTCCCACTTTAGCAAAACCTGAATGGAGAAAGTATGGAGTCTATGCCTTTCCATTTTCATTCTCCACTATGATATGAAAAGCACATACACATTATTTAAATTATAATAATTGACACTTTACTGATCCCTGTGGGGAAATTCTCTTTACATCTCCCCCAACTTGCTCTCTGTAGGTGAGAGCAAGCTGGCTGGGAAGGACAGCAGCACACAGGGAGTGGGGGGGGAGGGGGTTAAGGGCCTCGCTCAAGGACCCGCAGGTGTGCCGAGGCCGGGCTCGAATCAACGACCTTCCGATCACAGTCGCTGAGCCACACGCTGCCCCCAAATACAAAACAAAAAATGTATTTCATAATCAGTATGTGTGCTTTTGAATGTAGTTCTGGGATATCTGAGAGTCAGACTTTGTGTTTATATATGTGCTGCAGACATGTAAGGGATGGTACAATGATTACCTGTAAATATTATTAGCAGTTTAATGGTAAGACTTGGCTCTGTACTGAAGGACAGCTCACCACGCGATGCAAAGGTTCCATTGTTATAAATATGTACAGAATGAGCAACGTAAATATACTACTTCAGCACTTTATCATTGTTATTTATGATCTGTACTGGTTTCAATTGGCACGTCATCATCTCCATATTGCAGTTCCTATTTATTATGGATTTATTATGTCTAGTTCCCCCCCCCCCACCCCCCGCCCCCATACACCTGTCCCTTTGCCTGCAACTGTGGCATAAGAAGAAATTCACTGTGTCCTTCTGAACACAATGGACAATACACAAACAAACATCAGAATGAATAAATAAATGTATTGATTTCTACAATATTCTTTTAAGGGGTACATTCACACAGAGCCGCTATGGTAAGGAACCCCTAAGGAGACATGGGATGATAACAAAAAAATGTATATATTGGTACGAGAAAAATGAATTGAAGAAAAAAAAAAAAAAATCAAGTCCTTATAAAGAAATATAAAATATGAAAACGAAATGGTGTACACTGTCCCCCAAAGTTAACTGCTTAAAGCACACTTTACTGGACATGTCTGTCATTTATTTTGATAGTTAATAGACCATTTATTCTACCCTTTGTACTTTGAGCGGACACTGCAATTATTCATTAATTTCCATTGTGAGATGATGCAAATGTGTTGCAGGATCTCTCAAAAAGTTTGGCAAGATAGCGCATAACTATGGCGAGACCTTACCAAAGTTTTACCAGAACTCGAAAGACTTTCG
>JAAGVU020000123.1:16888486-16903350 GCA_011763525.2 Mormyrus iriodes | reverse complement strand
CTCAAAAAGTTTGGCAAGATAGCGCATAACTATGGCGAGACCTTACCAAAGTTTTACCAGAACTCGAAAGACTTTCGCAAGATCTCACAAAAGGACACATAATTGTTTTCGTACATATATTTTTTTTGTGTAAATGAACATACATAAAAGCCTTGCCTATTAGTTAAATATATACAACTGTCAGCCAGTTTAATGAGGTCCATAAAGATGGCGGGGCGATATGTTACCTCTCCGCTAAGGTTAGTGTCTTGAAATTTATATGCGTTGTGGACACCCTGTAAGCTGAGGGTGATATTAAGAGACACCATCAATTAGCAACAGGGATATATAGCAGCTCTTTATGTGATTGCAATATATGTAAAGCTCATAATACACTGTCCTAGATTTAGTTCTTTAAAATTAATGAACATATTATAGGACATTACAGGCAATCAAGCTCTGTCCCTGAGGCCTGCCTTTTTGGGGCTGCAGTACTTAGGATGTGGTTACGTATTGACCCATCACCTTGTTTTTGTTTGTTGAAACTGCAGCCGTTTGTTTTCTGGCAGATTTAATGAGAGAGACACAGATACAAGACGCTCACAGGTTACTTTAGCCAGTTTGTATTTATCTGTTTAGGGATATCTATGGCAATAGCACAATGTCGTCGGTGGTGCACAAAATGACAGTTAGCATCCCCTTACCTCTTCCCCTTAATTAAAGTCATTTGTAGCCCACAAGGCACGTGGGGGGAAAAAAGAAGCCAACCTATAGAGACTGTGTTCCGAATCTGCGCCGTGTGCATGGCTGCAGCCGGAGGTAATAAACTGAAAAGGCAGTTAAATCTCTATTTATCCCTGGATAGGAGAAATAACCTCATTTTATGGCCAATGTCTCAATGCAGGAAATTAGCTCTTGAAAAAGTCATTATTAAGTTGCTTGCTTTATGGTGCGACAGGGTCTCCCGCCACCAATATCAGGCACTTTCTTCCGGACAACTTGGAAATTTTCATCGGCGGGCTTCCAAATTGAAAGGGGAGCTGATTGAAAGAACTTCATTATGCCGAAACAGGGAAGTTCAGGAACACATATCTGACATGCATGCAGTGTGAATTATTAAGTCACATCCTAAGACTGAACCAGTAATTTACGGAGGTAGGAACACAGGCCGATGGCACTGATTAGTAGTATCTGTGCTGAGCTCAGTGGATTTCTGTGGATCAAGTTAATTCACAAAGCTGTGGTTATACTAATCGCCCCAGATCTTGAAGATTTTCAAGACATGAAATCCAGAGGATGGATGTCTTAGTCTTTGGCCTGGTCCAAGCTGGAGGCAGGCCTACTGCTAACACCGTGTCCTACATTAGCCTTGGCCAGGGGTGGACAGTAACCAAGTACATTTACTTGAGTACTGTACTTAAATACATTTTTGAGTACTTGTACTTTACTTTTTGGAAACTCAGGACTTTTATTCCACCACTTTTGAAAGATAAATATTGTAGTTCTGACTGCGTACATTTCACTAAAGGTTCTCGTCACTCATTGCTTTGAAGCACGGTTTTGAATTCAGCGGATGAATTTTCTTTTCTTAAATGTGATTGGCCGTATTGTGTTTGTCACAGGAGAAAAACCAATCACAGTAAACTACTCCTATGCAGTTTTGTTAAGTCGCTGTTGGGCAGTTATTAAGCTAGAGGTGTGTAACTGGGTTGTTTTTTATTGTTTGTTGAAACTGCAGCTATTTGTTTTGTGGCGGATTTAATGAGTGAGACACATTGGTCGTTTTAATTTAATTTATTTTCTGAGGCAGTTGCATCCACAGCAATTCCATTGTCTGGCAAATGCACGTCTGTACATGATTGCGCACACACATACACACACACACACACACACACACACACACGTTTGTATTCATATCTTTGAGGGAACCATCCATTCATTACTATGAGTAAAACCCTAATCCCAATGATAACTTTAACCCCTACCCAGCACTAACTGTACCCATAAGTAACCAAAGAAAATACAAGACTTTTGACTTTTTAAATTTTTTCGACTGCCATCACAGATTTTTACTGAAAAGGTGGTTCTCGCAATGTCAAAATAATTAGTTTTTATCACAATGTAGGGACATTTGGTCCACACAGCATAATATAATACCTTCCCCCACCCCCCCCCCACACACACACAGACTGACAGCCAGAATTGTGTCAGAACACTTCCATGCCATCTTGCGGGGGTGAGGTGGGGAGGGTGTTAAATAAAGAAAGGAAAATGACAATGTCTGTCCATGTGAGGAATCGGAAAACAGATAAGGAGGACACTTGCGCGTCTTAGGTGAGGCGGCAGACTTTAATAGAGGGGAATCCAAAACTCATGTCGGCGGTCCAAAATCCAAAAGCTAGAGAGAACTACAGTGTACGAAACGGAAGGCAAGTCGTAATCCAGGGACGGGCAGGGGTCGGGTGATCAGCGTAGTTCTCCAAGGGGCGAGACGTAATCCGTAGTCGGTAACAGGCAGGGGTCGGCTATCCGCGTAGTTCTCCAAGGGGCAAGACGTAATCCGTTGTCGGTGACATGCTGGGGTTGGAACAACAAGAAGGCAACCGGCAGTAAGGCATGCAAGAACTGATAGTGATCGAACTCAGGAAAACCTGGAAGATCTCGCATTGGCCCGGAGTATCTGGCTGGCTGATATAGGCAAGATAATGAGTGTCAGCTGGGGAAAGGCGTAATCACTCAACCGGGATACTGGTGGAGCCGGACGAACCCCGCAAAAGCTGCAAAACCAGATCGACCAGGATTCCCTATAAGGCGAGGATACATTGATGGGGACTCCCCGTGATGTCACTGGGACATCCCGGGGACCGATCCCTGACAGTACCCCCCCAGACGACCGCCTCCTGGTGGACGAACCAGCGCCCCCGGGTGGTCCCGAGCAAAGGCGGCGATGAGGGAAGGATCCAGGATGTGTCTTGCAGGCACCCACAACCGTTCCTCTGGGCCGTAACCCTCCCAATTCATCAGGTATTGCAAGCCCCGGCCCCTGCGCCGGACATCCAGCAACCGCCAAACCGTAAAAGCCTCCCCCCCATCAATGACCCGAGGAGGGGGGGGGCAAAGCCGGACAGGCTAGGGGGCTGACAGCATGCGGCGTCAGAAGGGATACGTGAAATGTTGGATGGATAGGGGTTGCAGGAACCCCACCGGGGCCCGAGAAGGGGTCTTGTTTTGGGCACAAACAGTACAAGCCGCTATGAATGCACAGATGTCCTGGAGCAGCGTCGGCCACCAAAAGCGTTGCATCAACAGGGCTCTGGTGCGATGGACCCCTAGGTGACAGGCCAGAAGGGAAGAATACCCCCACTGGAGAACCTGTGTACGTAAAAACTCAGGAACAAACAGTCTGTTAGGAGGGCAGCCCCCTGGAACCTGTACAAACCACTGGACCGCCTGAACAGCCTCCTCTATGCCCCAAGAGACTGAACCCACAAAACAGTTAGCTGGCAGGATTGGCCCCGAGTCCTCTGGGCTGTCCCCCTCCCCGAATTGGCATGTCAGAACATCAGGCTTGAGGTTCTTGGAGCCAGGTCTGTAGGAAAGTAAAAAGTTGAAAGGAGCAAAAAACAACGAGCACCTTGCCTGTCGAACGTGGAGCTAATGTGCGGAATGGAGATACTCCAAGTTATTTTGATCTGTCAGGATCAAAAAAGGCTCTCGGGTACCCTCGAGCTAATGCCTCCACTCCTCCAAAGCCAACTTCACTATCAGTAGGTCCCGATTCCCTATATCGTAATTCCTCTCTGCAGGAGTTATCTTGCGGAAAAAATGGCACAGAGGTGTAATTTGTCATCTGACGAGGAACGTTGGGATAGGACAGCCCCCACACCCGTCCCAGAGGCGTCTACCTCTACCACAAATTGCTTGGAGGGCTCAGGCATCTGCAGGATGGCCGCGGAAGTAAAGCGGTCCCGAAGGAGGGAAAAAGCCCCTTAGGCCGCATCAGTCCACTGGAACGGTACCCTTGAGGAGGTGAGGGCGGTGAGGGGAGCCACTAACAAGCTGTAATCCTGTATGAAGCGCCTGCAGAAGTTGGCGAACCCCCAAAAATATTGTAGTTCCTTCCGTGTCTTTGGTTGTGGCCATTCCACCACAGCCTGTACCTTCTCAGGATCCATCTTTATGGCTCCTCTGGTGATGATAAACCTCAGGAAAGAAATTGTCTGCTTGTGAAACTCACACTTTCCACCTTGACGTAGAGTCGTTTAGCTAGGAGGCGTTGGAGAACCCTCCGAACATGCTGCACATGCTCCTGCTCATTGCAGGAAAATACCAAAATGTCATCCAAATAGATGAAGACGAAGTTGTCCAGCATATCCCGGAGGACGTCATTGATCAGACTCTAGAACACAGCTGGGGCATTTGATAACCCAAAGGGCATGACCAGATACTCATAAAGCCCGGTGGGCGTGTTAAAAGCGGTCTTCCATTCATCCCCGTCCTTGATCCGCACCAGGTGGTAAGCGTTGCGGAGGTCCAATTTAGTGAACACCCTGGTTCCCTGGAGGAGGTCGAGGACGGTAGATAGTAGGGGCAAGGGATAGTGCTATTTTACCGTGACTTCATTTAGGCCCATGTAATCTATACACGGCCAGAGAGAACCATCCTTCTTACCCACAAAAAAGAACCTTGCCTAGAAGAACCTCATACCTGGTAGGAGATCTATCGCACAACCATACAAATGGTGTGGCAGAAGGGACATTGCTCGGGACTTGCTGAATACCTGTTTAAGATCCAGATATTCCGGCGGAACTGATGCCAGATTGGGGAATTCCTCCTCCTTCTCCAGGAACACCGATAGTGGGGCTGAATGTAGGCACTGTGAAAAACAAAATGGACTCCAGGTACAAATCGTTCCGTTCTCCCAATCAATCTGGGGATATATGGCGCATGAGCCAGGGGTGCCCCTATACCAAGGGTGCTTGTGGAGAATCGATGAGAAATAAAGAGATACTCTCCACATGATTGCCACCTAAAGACAAACTCACCGGCGACGTAGCATGGGTGATGGTAGCCATCCTTCTACTATCAAGGGTGTGGGCCTCCCGGGGGGCCTGTACCGGAGTGGTAGGAATCCCCCACTGCCTGACTAGAGCGGAGTCGATAAAACTCTCGTCCGCTCCAGAGTCAATTAACACAGCGAGGGACTGATGGGAGGATCCTCATGCCAGGACTGCAGGAAGGAACGTTCTCTCGGAGGAAGAGCGGTTGACTGGAACCACACCCACCAGTGCCCTCTTCCTCACTGGTGGGCGCGACCTTTTACTGGACAATTAGTTACGAAGTGACCAACCTGCCCACAATACAAGCAGGCCCTGGTGGAGAGTCGCCGCTGTCGCTCTGCCGGGGAGAGACGGGTACGATCAACTTGCATCGGTTCAGGGTTGACCTCCCCAGACTGGGCTGCGACCGGGTTACGGTGGGCGCGGTGGTTTCTCCCTTCCACGTTGTTCCCGGTGACGTTGGCGCAAGCGGTTATCCACCCTAAGAGCCCAATCAATAAGCTCCTGCAGGGTACTGGGTAGCTCGCGAGCAGTCAGCTCATCCTTGACGTCCTCTGCGAGCCCATTATAATATGCGTCAAACTGGGCTTGTCGGTCCCAACCGCACGACAACGCAAGGGTCTGAAATTGTATCGTATAATCCGAAACCTTAGCCTGTCGGAGTTGTAGAAGCTCCCGCGCTGCCTCCCGTCCGTGCTTGGAATGGTTAAAAACACGCTTCATCTCCTCGGCAAATTGCGGAAAACTGTCACAAAACGGAGCACCCGCCTCCAACGCCGCGGTCGCCCAGTCACGAGTCATGCCTGTTAAGGCTAAAATAACATAAGCCACCCTGGACCGTTGTGTAGGGAAGGCAGATGGCTGGAAGGAGGAAAAATGCAAGGCTCGCAGGTTGCAGGAACGGCTGGACTGGCGACTCGCTCTACCTGGGAGGCCAGCTCAGCTACACCCGCATGGAGAGACCCCAGCGTCTCACCCAGCGCTGCTAGATCGGTCTGCTGATGTCCCAGCACGAAACCCTGTTGGGCAAGGGTGTCTGCCAGCTGCTGAATCCCCACCTGGTCTGCTGGGTCCATCCTGATAGCGAGATCTTCTGTGAGGAATCGGAAAACAGATAAGGAGGACACTTGCGTGTCTTAGATGAGGTGGCAGACTTTAATAGAGGGGAATCCAAAACCCGTGTCGGCGGTCCAAAATCCAAAAGCCAGAGAGAACTACAGTGTCCGAAACGGAAGGCAAGTCATAATCCAGGGACAAGGATCAGCGTAGTTCTCCAAGGGGTGAGACGTAATTCATGGTGGGTAACAGGCTGGGGTCGGTACAACAAGAAGGCAACAGGCAATAAGGCAGACAAGAACTGATAGTGCTCGAACTCAGGAAAACTGGAAGATCTCGCATTGGCCCGGAGTATCTGGCTGGCTGATATAGGCAAGATAACGAGTGTCAGCTGGGGAAAGGCGTAACCACTCAACCGGGATACCAGTGGAACCGGACGAACCCCGCAAAAGCTGCAAAACCAGATCGACTGGGATTCCCTATGAGGTGAGGATACCTTAATGGGGACTCCCTGTGACATCACTGGGACATCCCGGAGACCGATCCCTGACAGTCCATCTGTTGAGCCAATTTTGTTTCCATAGGCTTTGTAGCATATTCCTCAAGCTGTTTATTCTACAGGCAGGTTTTACAAGCAAATCAGTGCATTCAGTAGATTGTCATGAGTCATTAGGTTCTGAAAAATTCACAGCGGCCACAATAGAACTATGCATTGACATTAAAGAAGATAATGCACTTTTGAATACTTAAGTATTATTAAATCCAAGCACTCCAGTACTTTAAATCATGCAAAAATTTGACTGAAAAACTTTTATCGGAGTAATATTTGACCAGGACTATCTGTACTATGATTCAAGTAATAGAGTTGTGCACTTTATCCACCTCTGGTCATGGCTCAATGAAAGTTGAGTAAAACTGAATGTCCAGTTAGGAATGAAGAAGGGGCTCAGCTAGACTTAGAGGAATGCTGCATCTCTGTGTGCCATAGCTCAACTCCATGGAGGTTACAGAAGTTATAAAAGGCGCAAAAAAAAGTCTCAAAACAGCTTGTTTCCAGCCTGAATTCATTATAGAGCTAGAGTTTATCAAATATGGCTTGCAAAAATTATATACAAAATGTTTATAATCTCAATGGCACTGATGTTCCTGGTTTAAAAGCCATTCATGCATTGAGAATACAAAAATATGTTAATTCTGGAAAACAAATCTAAATATATGCAAAAAATTTATAGTTGCACTGGGGTCACATTTTTTTTCAATTTTTTTGAGTTCACAAGTCTGATTCTTTCCTTGATAATTGCTATAAAATGGACGCTCTGATGTCAGTCTTCCTGTCTCTATATTCTTTCTTCATTAAAGCCACCCTTATTAAATCTTCATGAAAGCTCTGTTATCTGTCATCCGCACCAATAATTTCCTTCTTCCCTTCTTAATAAACACATTTGAAAAGGAGAGACATTGATTCTTATCTACAGTCACTTCCCAATAGCCTGTAATGCATGGTTGGGGAGTCAGACTAGACCAGCTACCTAGACTGGACTGTTCACATCATCTAATTTAATCTAATGGCTTCAGTGCTAAAATTTCTGAAGGAGACAGAAATTAAAGTCAAACTCAGATCTAATACACAAAAATTTAGGTCTAATATATCAAAACAAGTATTACGCAAAAAAATACTCTAATTTGTGTTATCTACCTACTCATGAACACATTATTTTATACAGATGATATAATACACAAACTCATAGATGTTGAAGATTACGAATAATGTAGAAGTGAAACATAATTTGTCTTAATCCGACACATTTCCAAATAATAGTGGGCTTTACAGAAACAAGCAGAATTGTATTATTGCAATATAATACTCACGCAGTGTTACAGTATTTTTTTTGTCTTACTGTTATTTACGGTATTTTATGTTTTTCTATTTAGTATATATTATACCCCTGTACACTCAGATATATTATATCTAGTATAATATATTCCCTATCTAAACAGCACAGTCAGTGAATCTGCCAGAACAAGCATTTCACTGTTTGTTGTACAAGTACGACTGCATGTGTCAAATAACAGACTTTGAACTTTGCTAACAAGAACCGTGTGCTAGCTTCTATACTAAGCATATTTGTATTAAAAAGAACATATACATTCTACGCATTTCCTTGAAGTTCCCAAGCAGAAGGTGGTAGGAGAGACAGCGACTCGTACCCTGGATAATCCAGTGTTGCTCCAGCAAATGCGCTAATGGTTTTCATATCTTGAAAGATTAC
Source organism: Mormyrus iriodes (assembly GCA_011763525.2). Classification (NCBI taxonomy): domain Eukaryota; kingdom Metazoa; phylum Chordata; class Actinopteri; order Osteoglossiformes; family Mormyridae; genus Mormyrus; species Mormyrus iriodes. The sequence goes on along the minus strand of JAAGVU020000123.1, from coordinate 16,894,985 downwards.
AAGGAGCGGCTGAGAGTCGGGGGTAGTAGGGGCCACTGTGTTAAAGTGTGACGCCCCATCGCCTGCAAGCGATGCACTGATCTTCATTTCCTTGCTCACTGTAGCACATCTCATTTGATCGGGGCCGGCCCAGGTGCAGCCTTCGAGTTACTCCAGCATCGCTCGGGCTTAACTGGGGCCGGGTAGGACGCGCTAACAAGGCAAACGTGTAGCCATCCACAGGGGAAGGCCCGAGAATCCTTGGCAACGTGACATTAGGCACACAGGACAGCTGAATCTCCACTCCACAGCACAGGATCTAACTGGGTCTTTGTAGATAAGCAGAGAGGACTCACTCATGCACACCCCATAGATCCCTCCCTGCTATATTTTATTAAGACACCTACACAGAGAAGTCTGCTGGGGATTCTGCCATCGCTTGACAGTGAGCAATGGAAATTAAAACATTTTTAATTATAAATGATATAATAGTGTAAAGAAAAAGCAATTGTAAATAATTTTCCCAAGTGAGTTTCCTTCACACTATTGAAGCAAAGTAAGAGGGCATTACTCTGCCCGTTAACTCCAAAGCTTCATTAGAAAGTCATCAGGCATATGTGGAACAATCTTGTGAACCTTTGTAATTAGTCTTCTGGGAATTTCCTTGCTGAGGTCATTAGAGCTAATATTCCATTGCTATTATGAAAAATGACACCACTGAACATCACCTGTGTCTTTACAGTCTTCAGTTAAAGGTACTGATATTCTATACATGGAAATATGCGCAGTAAAGGTTTCTGTTACCCCTAAGGATTTTATAATGATACACTTGGGTTGGAAGATGTGATGTCGTGTTTGCCTGGAATAAGGAATGTAGCTCTATCATATACTGTATATCACTGTATAAGCAGTAAGGACAGAATGTGAGTGTACATGTATTAAGGTTTAATTAAGTGTAGACACTGGAGAGTGTAATATAGACCAGGGGCTCTCAAAGTCCAGACTGCGATCCGCATGCGGACTGAACCGCAAGTTAATCCAGAACCAGCTGATAATGCACCTTATGAATCAATTTGGTTAATGTCAAAAGGCCTAACGTGGTTTGAAGCACAAAAATGCAATGAAAGACCACCCCCCCCAAACCCCCCCCATGACAGAGCGTTGAGATGATCAGCGAGCGCTAAAAAGTTCCCGTTTTTATTGTATAATGATGTCTGTATGGAAAGCTAATATTAATTCACTGAAGTTGATGAAATGTTGTTATGTTATAAAAAATTATTCCAGACCTCTTACTTTGAACAAAAATCTGACGCAGACCTTTGATCAAAAACTTTGAGAACCACTGATATAGGTGGTACCATGAGGGGACATGTAACAGCATGTCACTTGTGCTGACTTGTGCAGACACATGTAGCTACTTTGCTCTTAGTCCTTTAATTAACGTGAGTTTAAGGCCTTGATTTTAATGAAGGTCCCCCAGACCACATCCCTTCAATGAAAAATCCATGACCTTCCACAATAATCCTTTTACAGTGCCATTGCTGTACCTGCCAATTTGTGAGAATCTTTCAGTACCTAATTGATCATTTTGTAGTTAGCACATCAAACAAACAAAAATAACAAACAAACAAACAGATAAACAAAAATAACAAACAAACAAACAAACAGGAGCTTTTAAAAGCAAGCATTTATGATTTAATTGGCATTTTCACAGAAATATCTTTATTAATTCAGAAAGCACAAGGCTATTTCCAAAACCATGTGTCTCTTAATGCATTTTCTTGTGGCCTGCCTGTGCTTGTTCCACGAAAAAGGCTTACCCCAGTATCTCATCTCCTAATTTGAACATCACAGCTGCCTAATAAGATGTGAATGATCATACATTTCTGTGCCACCTCTGAAACATCCTGTTATGTCGCACATCCTCACACTGATTGGATTAATGAAGACCTCATGATTACAGAGGTCCAGACTTCAAAGTGACCCAATCTGCTCTCTGAGAGCTGCTTGATCATTGGTGGTATCACGTTGTAAAATTCACCATGTGCATTAACAGGAAGGGAATGCTATATCTGTAAAATTCTCCAAGTCTTCTTTAGTCAGCCCATGACTTGTTATCCATATTCACATTTGTCCAAAAACAATCCCAGTCAAACAGCATTTTTGCTTTTTAAAAGTTTTTCTTATGGCTTACGAATAATTCTTTGGTTATAATTATACATATCTGTTATCATTACTCATCAGCATAAAAATAGAACAGACATGTTTTACTTTACCCGATAACCTTTCAGAAAATGGATTGAAATTGTTATTAAATTAAACATGATTTATAAAGAAAACGTCAAAACTTGTCATTATTGGACCTGAATCCCACTAAATAAAAAAGCTTCGTTACATTTTGCTGCCTTTATCACTCAACAACAGCAGCCTTCTTTAAAAACAACAAAGCTAGCCACTGCCATAAATGACCTGTCACATGCACGGGCGGCCAAAATGCAGGAATTGAAAATGATTCTGAACGAAGCCCCTGAAAGTGCGCTCGCTTCTCCATGGACTTACCACCGATCCGAGTAGCGGTGCCAGAATCGCACCATTCAGGACAGTAGCTTGAAGGTTTTCGCACATTGTCATTCATTTGCTGCTCTTCCCATGCCCGCTGTGGGACGCCGGAGCTATGCCTCCTATGTGCTTCTCTTTCTGATGCTTTTAATGGTCTTAGATCATGTTGCCTTGCTGAAACGCCATTAAGTGCTAAACATTAGGAATTGCATTACTGCAGCTTCTAAGATTAAGAGAGATAAGGTAAGGCTGTTATTCTTATACTCAGTGTTCTAGCAGCAGGTCTCCATGGTTATTTTCTGCTGAATAATTCATAACTTGGAATCACGGCCAGCTCAAGATGAAGCCTCTATCGCCACTTCTCAGGTGTGCTGATTTCCATACACTCTGTATTGCTGAGTCGAATGGTATCTAACTAGAAACTAAAACTGTAAAACTGCAGTCAACAAAAATGCAGCTTGTTTTTTTTTTTCTTCTTAACGTCAAGGACAGTAAATGATCTCCGGTAATATTAGAATCAGTACTGGCTGCTTCTTGCTGATATTTACTCTTAAGATAATTAAAGTGTTGGTCTTTCGCTTTCATAGAACAAAAGTGCAGAAGCACAGAACTTAAGTTAACATCATGAACTTATGCATTAACTTTTTCAGCTGCAAGTATAGTAGGGTGTGCAAATCATCCCCTTTTCCAGAAATGAATTTACCTTGGCCAGCTGGAAACTACCACGTCCTGGGATGCCATTTATTTGTTGTGAGTTTTTGATTTCCCCCCCGGTCCCCTGGTGCATAAAGCAACTCTCAAAAGGGGTCTCACCCCCAGAGGAATCTTCATGAGATATTCATAGCACCTTAAACGAATCCTTCTCCTCCTAAGAAACTGTGACTAAGCTTTGGATTCTCTCTTGGGGGTGTCCTGAAGGATTGCCAGATATAGTCCTGAACACTGACAACTTTGCAGAAGAGCTCAGACTAGACATTGCTAGTGCTGGAATATCCTATGAGTACAGGATCATCCAACCAATCGCTGGGTATCCCACACCCTTAAAAGTCCTCAAAAAACGATGCGGTTTTGTTACTTCTTGGCTGTTGGGAAGTTTTCTGATAAAAAGAAAAAGTTACTGCAACAGCTCCAAGGAAGGAATGCAGTGTCCTTTAGCCATCCTTGAAGTATATACAGAGGCAATATAAATCAACCTATTTACAATATGTCACACCATATAAGGCATTTTATATAAATACACCAAAATCAACATCTAAAATAGGATGAGAATGAGTGTCTTCAGGTGTATGTAGAATCACCATCAGTATAGAGAAAATATATTTCTTTAATTTATTTTAATTTTTAACTTACTCATAGAGGGACAGCATGGTGGCCCAGTGGTTAGCACTGTTGCCTCACACCTCTGGGACCAGGAGTAAAGTCTCCCCCATGGCTCCGTGAATGGAGTTTGCATGTTCTCCCCATGTCATCACAGGGTTTCCTCCATGTACTCCAGCTTCCCCCCCACAGTCCAAAAACATGTTGAGGCTAATTGGAGTTACCAAACCGCTCGCAGGTGTGACTGCTGTGTGAGTGTGTGAATGGTGTGTTTGTGCGCCCCGTAATGGGTTGGTGCCCAATCCTGGGTTGTTCCCTGCCTTATGCCTATAGCTCCCAGGATAGGCTCTGGACCCTCCCATGACCCTGAATAGGACAAGCGGTTACATAAAATGGATGGATGGAACTTACTCATAGATTTTTATTTCTTCTTTAACATAAAAAAACAAGTAGAATGTACAAAACAATATTGCAATATTATTTTATTATATACTATAATTTTAATACTATTATTTTACATTACTGGAATTTTGCCTAAAACAAGGCTATATGTAATGATCTTCACATATAAGAGTGAGATTCGACTGGTGCCATCTCTTTTGCCTGCTGTAGCTACACTGACATCACCACTGAAACACCTTCCCTCTCAAGCAGCAAAATGGTCTCATCAGGGCACTGTGGGACTTTGGCAGCTTGTTTCATTACACTTCAGTAATGGATTTTGAAATAGTGACTCAAAGGAAGTTTCCATACATATTACTTTTGTATTTAACTCTATAAATAGGTTTCACAAAGCTTCTAAAGAAGGAATTATATATGTAATGTTGTTTTTTTCAGTTATGTCAATTATAAATCAATATAGTTTATGTGGTAGTGAATATGTGTGATATAACCCTGCACTTAACGGTTTTAACAGAACAATGTGTTATGCGTAACACCCAAAAGATTGAAGCTTGTCATTTACTAAACAAACCTGCATATGCAACACTTAGCTGCACAAAAAGAAAGATTTAACACTGACCATAATTAATTTTCATTAGGATTTTGATTTATAAAAATACATTAATAGACACATATTAGAGTATCTACTGTGTGGCTTCCCAGATGAATCCAGTTGGAGCTGTTTAAGGCTCTAACATTCTTCTAAAAGGCAGTGATCTCCAGCGTAAAGTAATTACAAGCACAGGTCATACCTAACCAGGAACAGGCAGACATGAGTGTTTAATCTAGCAGAGGCTTGGTTCACTGAATTCTCAAATTTAAAATTCTCTACAAAAACTGGAATAGTTTCACCCTGTCTATAAATCTTTACATGATTATTCATTATTTAGCAAGACTGATTAATACAGTTTTGACCTACAGGAGGAGCAGTAACTACTTGTCAAGTAATATTCTTTTGCAACTATATATTTAACATTAGGGAAGTAATGGGGACATTTCAAATTTATGGTCTGGAACACATTCAACAAATACATTTGTAACACAACTGTAAATATGTAGCATTCTTGTATGGGCGACATACAATCCTTTATTTTAGACAATAATAAAGTGCGAAATGCATGCGGTAAAAAAAATATATGAGTGAAAAACAGGCATTGCAAAAGCACCACATGAAGCATCTCTCCTGCTTCATATGCAAATAGAAAATGCATTCCCATGGTACGTTGCCAAAAGCAATCTTAGGAGAACGATACATTCTGTTACAATATCACCCTCTTAGTTAGAGTGGCAGGAATCCTATACCCATAGTGTAAGGAAATGATCAAAGATATCAACAGTGACTATCAGTTTACAACATAGTGAATCTATTTTAAATTATATAAAAATAGCTGGATGCTTGCTGAAGCACTCCAAAGAAATTGCTTTACTTGAGCAAATATACTGCAGAGCATCAGAAAATGCATGATCACAGCACATGAGTAAAAATTCCATTCATCCTTCCATCTGCCATCCGCTTATCTGGTGCAGGATCACAATGAGTAGAATTTCAAGGAATTAACATGAAAAGTGAGTAAAGCGAAAAGCTTCGGAAACAGCTGTTCTTTTTTCTCATTAAAAAAATAATACATGAAAATCATACTTCAAAACATGATTGGCTTGACAGTCTCTTTTTAAATGAATTGACAGATCTGTTAATGTGCTTTTTTTCCTTCATATTCAGTATTATTTGCCCTTTTATGAAGCACAGCATGTTTAAATATGGAAATCTAAGATGCAGTTTCTATTTTACCATTTCAACTTAGCAGTAGCTGTAGGACCTCTAGTCATTTTCTTAAACAGTCTCCTACTTTCAATGATATTGTAATATTCTGCCTGTAGATATTCTGCCTTCCCTGTTGCCTGCAACGCCCCCACTACCTATGACGTCTTTCCGGCCTGCCCGCCCTTGTCCCAGTGACATCTCTCCTCCCTGCCCTGCTGCTGTACCACGGTTCATCCTGCCATCAGAAACAGCACCACCACCTGCCTGCCCTCCACATTTAGATTCAAATCATAAAACTTGGACTGTGTAAATGAGAATTTTGCTATCTTTCTCATTTCACTTCCTCTGCCGGCCCCTGGAGGACGGGCTCCCCCTTTGAGTCTGGTTAGGGTTAGGGCTTCCTCTGCCGGCCCCTGGAGGATGGGCTCCCCCTTTGAGTCT